>OZ010655.1:81630613-82230613 GCA_963932375.1 Phania funesta | reverse complement strand
AGTTGTTTAAAGACTTTAAAGAGATTCGTTTCAACTGCATATGCATACATACATGTTCGTGTAGTGCCTTCTGCTTTAAGTAATATAGCGTGAATTCCATGAATTTAATTAAAGTTTTACCTTCATTTCCTTAACGGCATTTTTCATCATAATCTTTAACACGATTATCGCTATGTTCGTTAAGGTACCCGAAGTCCTAGTTGGCTCTTTGACCCTTCCAAATTGAATGAGTAGGAGAGCAAATGATAGGAAGACTATACACATTGAAGTTGGCAGACATTTGTCTGCAGCTCTGCTTTGGTGAATTTATGAATTCGCCGCAAGAAGTATTTTGTACTAAAATTCTGCTAAAGATAAAATTCCTTAAGCGCCGTGTTCAAATATTCAGCAAGAGCGTTGAAAAATTCTCCAGAATAACAACAAACCCAGACATGCGCGTAATATTGGAGAGGGAGAGAGAAAGCATACATGCAGAAATAATAGAAGTTCTTATCAAGAAATTTCTCTCTTATAGCGAGAGTTATTTTGTAAACTATTTTGTCGTTCTCTGTGGTTCTCTTTGTGACTTGATGCTCTTTAAATATTTTATATTTTTTTCTTTAAATTCACCACACTAAGTTATTCCAAATATTTTTCATTAGATAGAGATGCCTTGAAATACTAACAAGACCGACGACCCCCATTGTGTCATCGCCATTTACAACATCATCACTATTAACGTTTTGTTAATCATAACATACGTTGCAATTCACTTTTGCTTTAAGCCAAATCTACGGCATGGCTTGACTTCGCTAAAACAACTGCAATTTTATTTGCATTTAAAAGTAAACGACCGCTTGTCAAAGGATACAACATTCATTCAATCTATGCTCTGCTTAACTAAGGCTTTGTTATTTGATGACAGGTAGTGTGAGTACGTCGGTTTGTGTGTGTGTGTATTCGGTTTAGTCCTTTTTTGTCCTTTCATACTTCACAGCAGATCCCACCATTACTAGAACGCATGCAATGTTGGTAATAAACAAATAATTAAGGTGCTCAAAAGGAATTTTTATAATGTCGAACAAGAAGTAACAGCACTACCAAAAACTAAAATAAATAAATGGCAGCTAAAGCAAAACATGCAACGGCAAGTTATAAAAAGTAGTACTTCAAAAGGAATGCTATTGAAATGCATCTTATTACAGCGAAAGGAAAATAAACGAAAAACTTAAATTTAAACCAAAAAAAAAAGATGGTTGTGCAATATTTACTGCGACATACCGGAGCTAATTCCAAAATGTTAAATGTGACCACTAATTTAGAAGAGACAATAATGTTGTAGCATTAGCGATGTTGTCAAGTGAAGGACTAAATATAAAAGCTGTCCGCAATGTCAATAAGTTCGGTGAATTTGATCGCAAGCAATCAAATCCTTATGAACTTTTTTGAAAATAAATTATTAAAAAACATACAAAAAATCCAGTAAAAACAAAAATCAATGTATCTTCTTCCAGTTTGCTATAAAAAATTACATTTTCTTTTAGAAAATGTTTATAGAGGAAATAAAAAAAACTTTAATTTATCTTGTCTTAACCTGCAGCAACAAATTTTACAGGAGTCTCTTCTTTACGCTTTTTTATTTGTAACTTGTTCGAAATTTTTGAATGAAAATGTAGCCTATGAACAATGTTATGCAAGTTGTGGGGGATCCTAGCATGAAAACAATCGTGAAAATGAGATGGCCGATCAATGTGCGAGTAACGCCTAGAAGCTGGACATGGTAAACGTACAGGAAGACATCAATACCCCTGGTCGAACTTTTAACAACCTTGCTGGTCACTAAAAGGCTCGCAGGTGGATAACCAATTGTAGATGGTCCGAAATTTTTTACCTCTCAACCTATACCGAAAGGATAAAAGTACTACTAACCCTTGGGAAAAACTCGGTATCCCTATTAGTTGGCAATATAACGGGGCACTGTATGGTTAGATGTATGTCGGAGCGTATGGGAATCTGTCGTGTTGGGAGCTGCAGAAGTTGTCTGGATAAGGAGGAGTTAGTTCAACAGCTTCTCGGTAACTTCCCGGCTTTGCAAGTACGCAGGCTTAAATATTTGAGCCAAATATCCTTTGAGGACCTGGACTATGTTAAGGATGCGACACTGGCAAGCCTATTAAGTTTTACGAGAAGCACCTGATGATTTCTACTGACTAGCGTTTGAGGAGGCCAATAGGGAATTGTGGGGGCAGATATATGGTCACCTGGACATCACAATGGACCTTATGGCCACCGAGTGCACTCGCTGTATGCAAACTGCCCAGCTAAAATAAAAATGATTAATTTTTAAACAAAAGTGCAACATTTTTATAATCTAAATTAGAAAAGATTCTTTTTTAACCACAATTTTTAAGCAGATAAGAAAATTAGCAAAGTTAGTAAGCTGTCAGTAATTTTAAAAAACTCATATTTTATTTTCAAATTGAATTAAAAAAAACCAAAAATTACAACGAAGCAAAGCTTTAAAAATAGAGCTTAGACTAAAGGAATAGTTTTTAAATTGGACCTGCATATTTTAGTTTTTTCAGCCAAAAATTTTAACTAAAGGAACAACATTACGACCACAACCTGTGTAATGCTGCATACTTGAAGGTGACATTAACTTTAATGAAGACAATTTTTAGTATCTAAAAGTTTTTTTTCTTGGTTTTTTTTTTTTCATTCTATATTCATAAAAACAGTCATTTTTTTTCTTAAGTTCAGCATGTCGAAATGTTATTTCGTGCCATTGTTCGCTTTGTGTCCCTTGTTGTGGCTTTTTTGTTTGCATGTACTAAACAATTAGAGTCGATAAGGATACTTTGCTTCAGGTGATAACACATATTACAGTTATAAATATTTAGACGTATCAGTGGAATGTCAAATTTATAACAACATTAAAATTAATAACAGCAGGCTTCATATTAATAATAATAATAATGGCAAGAAAAATTCAAAACACACTGAGAAAAGGCGTGGTGTGGTAGTGGCATGACGACGTCAACTACGTTGTTATGTTGTCTATAACGGTATATGGTTGTGACAAGCAGATTATAGTTGTTGGGAAATATTGTAAACATATCTTTAATTGCAATTACCAAGTTCTTGTTTGTATTTATGCATTAAATGATTATGATCCATAAAAGTTGCAACATGGTTGATTTCAACAATATAATTTTTACACAATAATATAATATAATTGTTATCAGAAAGTAATAATTATAAACATAATATGTTCAGTAATATAATTCAATCGCCCTATTTTCCCAAATAGTAAATTAGCAATACATTTGCAAAAAGTATTATTAAGGGATGAACTAGTCTTTATGGACCTTTCGCGGATTGCTGATGTCAGCTCTTCCAGAAACGTTTACCCAAATTTTTTGTAAGACTTAAAATATTGTCTCTCATGCTCTCTTAAAATACAACAACAAACATGCCTAACGTTTCTTAATGGGCGCCTGAAAAATTTTTAAACATTATTCTTTATTTTACATAAAACATTGTTTTTTTTTTTAATATTATTATTGTCGTATTTAGCGGAAGGCTTTACTGTTAGTTTAGCATTCGGTTTTTAATTATTTATGTTTTAAACGACAATATAAAATTAACAGTGAGACCCTGCTCACTTGAAAGATATTTCAATGACGATGTCTCGGGTCCTTCCCCTAATAACTCACTTTTTTAGAAACCATCAGATAGCTCTCTTAAAAATATCTAATCCTAATTGTTTTTTGCCGCTTCCCTAATTATAGCCCATTTTGTGTCGCCATTTCAAGTACGCTCACAACCCATAGCCTGTTAATGTTGTTAATTGTGGGAAAATGGCTTCAATTCGGTCCTTGGTGGTTTTGTCTGATATCTCGGAGCCTTTCCCCTAATAACCAATTTTTTGCCAACCAGCGCATAGCCCTATTAAATATATGTAATACTGGCCTTTAAAATATTGATTTCGCGGCACTTCCGAAATACCGCACCTTTGGATTTTTATTTAATTCTTGATATTATTTCTGGTATACCGGAACCTTCTTTCATAATATGTAATTTTTCACACCACAAGAAGCTGCTCTTAATACCACACAAAGTTAGCGTCTATTATTTCCATAATACGCTGATTTGCCTTTCGTTCAAAATCAGAATCTGGCCCAAGAAGCCAACGTGCTAAATTTGTTACCTATAAAATAAATGTTTTATTTAATGTCGCCAATTATGTATGATCGATATCAGAGAAATGTCAGCCTCTGTTAGTCTCACAAATGCGACCCCCTTTGAACACATGTTTCGGTCCATTCTCTCAAATTTCATGCGGTATTTTATTAATTTCATCACGAATATTTTGTTTGAGTTGATCCAGAAACGGTTTGTTTGCATCCCCACAAAAAGAAGTCCGAAGCAGTCAAATTAGGCGACCGTGGAGGCCAATGAACATCACCATTCCTTGAAATAACTTGTTGTGGAAAGAGGTCTCGCAGTAATTCCTTTGTAATTCTGCCTGTATGCGATGTGACATCGTCTTGTTGAAACCACATGCTAGTCAAGCCCAAAACATGCAGTTGTGGCGTTAAAAAGTTTTCAATCATATCAAGATATCGCTCTCCATTGACAGTTACTGTTACGCCGTTTTCAGTTTTAAAGAAGTAAAGACCAAATTACACACCAGCCTGTCGCTTTTATTGGATGCAAAGGTTTTTTTTTTTTACTGTATTTTATTTTATTGAATCTTTCTATTAAAAGAAATTCACAATAAGTATTCAAATCTTATTTCTAAATTATTATTTACTAGTTAGTACCAACGTAATAACTAATTTTTTGTATTCAAATCTTAAAAATCTATCTTCTATTGTGTAGAGAGAGCCGCCTCACCAGGCTCAATGTGTCAGTTCTTTTTAGTCTCTGGTGGCCATCAAATTGCAATAAATTGCGTGCTAGAGTGTTGGGACGTGCCACTAGTTTGTTCACGTATTTGGAGGTGTATCTGTTAACTTCTTCGTAGATAGTGGGAACTTTGAGATCTCTATGTATGTTTTCATTTCTTATGTACCAGGGGGCGCATACGATATGACGTAAAATCCTAGACTGTCTTCTCTGTAACTTCTGGATGTTTGATGCACAGGCAGTACCCCACAGCTGGATACCATATGACCATATTGGCTTTATAACGGATTTGTATAAAAGGACTTTATATTCCAAAGCCAAAGTTGAGTTAGGACTTATTAGCCAATGCAGTTGATTTGTTCGAAGCTTTATGGACGTTATTTTTGCCTCAATATGTCGGGACCAAGTTAGGCGCCGATCTAGGTGGATACCTAAATATTTAACGTGCGTTTCCGCTGGAACCGTGGTATTAGTTATTGTGATTGGTGGACAATTTTGCCTTCTAAGGGAAAACGTTACATGAGCACATTTTGATGGATTTACCTTTATTCCCCACTGTTTTAGCCAGTCTTCTAGCTTATGAATGTGGGACTGCAGCTTTTCAGATGCATCCTTTGGATCATTACTGACACTTATAATTGCAGTGTCGTCTGCAAAGGTTGATGTATATGTATGTGGGCTTGTCGGCATATCCGCTGTATAGATGATATATAATAGCGGCCCTAGCACACTACCTTGAGGTACTCCTGCACTGATTTTCCCACATCTTGAAAGCTGGTCCTTTGACCTTACTTTAAAAGTTCTACCGGACAAATAGCATTTTATAAGCTTGTGGGTGTTTTCAGGTAGAACCCGAACTATTTTAGTAAGTAGCCCATCATGGCAGACTTTATCAAATGCTTGGGAAATGTCTATAAATAAAGCTGAACAGTATTGCTTTCTTTCAAAAGCCGATCTAATAATGGTAACGATTCTATGGACTTGTTCAATCGTACTATGCCTTGCTCGAAAACCAAACTGATGATCTGGGATAACGCTTTGTTCATTTAGAAAAGGAGTTACACTCGAGACGAATAATTTTTCAAATATCTTTGACAAAACTGACAGTAGGCTAATTGGCCTGTAGGATGTAATCTGGCTTGAGTCCTTTCCAGGTTTCGGGATCATAACAATTTCAGACTTCTTCCAAGAGCATGGGAAGAAGCCGACGCGCAACATAGCATTAAATATGTAAAGTAAAATTCTTACAGCTGAATTTGGTAAGTTTTTTATCATTGATCCTGTTATACGATCAGGCCCAGGTGATTTCTTCATATCCGTATTTTTAATTGTCGATTTTAAAGAAGACAACCGAAATTTCATAGGATCATTCACGATATCGCTAATATTTGGAATAGTGGAATTAATTATATCATGTGGTGCGAAAACCTTCTCTAAGTGCTTTGCGAACGCATTTGCCTTTTCACTTGAGTTTTTAGCCCAAGTACGGTCTTCAAGTCTTAGTGGGGATTCGTAAGCAATAGGACATTGTAAGTGCTTTACAGCTTTCCACAGACTATAATCCGTGTTTTTCATTGGATCCAAGTTTTTTAAAAAGTTGTCAATAGCGAATTGGTGTTTCTGTCTCAATTTACTGCGTAAGTTTTTTTGGCATAAGTTCATTTGCATTTTTATGTGTGGAGAACGTCTATTTTGCCATTGTCTTCTTAGTCTTCTTTTCTCAATGACGAGCATCTGAATATCTGCTGTTGCCTGGTACGTTATCATTTTAGCTGATGGCTTTGTTGGCGTTGCAGTTTTGGCTGCGGCAGTCACGACGTCTGTAAAATGGTCTACAGCTGCTTGAATATCAGCTGGATTTCTCAGTGGGATGTTCAAAGGTAAGTGAGAGCTCACATACATTTTATATTTTAACCAATTCGTGTTTCTGTTCGGGTAGAAACTAAGGGTTTTAGGTGCAGTGACAAAACTGTCGTGTAAAATAACAATTGTAGGTGAATGATCAGAAGATAGGTCATAGGATGATTTAACTAAGAGTTGATCGCGTTTGATGTTTTTTACTATAGCAAAATCAATAAGGTCTGGCAACTTATTAAAGTCTGTGGGCCAATAGGTGGGTGTACCGGCAGATACGACGTCAAGCTTGTTTGTTTCAACTGTATAATACAACTGCCTACCTCTAGGACTAAGGAGTCTGGATCCCCAATATGTGTGCTTTGCATTGTAATCGCCAGCGGCAATAAATTTTTGCCCTAGCGTAGCAAAGAACCTGGCAAATTCATGGTGTTCGATTTTATGCCTAGGCGGGCAATACACTGATGAGACTACAATTTTAAAATCTGTAAGATTTATGGCCGTGGCTTGCAAAAAGTCCTCTCTGAATTCAGGCAACGGAAAATGCCTTACGTTTTTTCGGACTATAATGGCAGTCCCACCACATGCCCTTTCGCTTGGGTGTTTGGTGTCATATATAAAATACCCATCAATTCTAAAGCAGTTTTTTATAGCGAAGTGTGTTTCAGAGACTAATAGTATGTCTATATCATGTGCTAGCAGGAAGTGTTCTACTTCATATTTATGTTGGGAGAGCCCGTTAGCGTTCCAGAAGCATATTTTTAACTGGTTCATTTTTTGCCAAGCAAAACTTGCAGAAGCATGTTTTGGGTTCGCATCATTTCCTGAAACATACCCTGCATAGTTGTCATGAAATTATTCATTGTCTGTATTAAGTTCTCGATCGAGCTCGAATTGTTGGTGAGGGGTGTCTGAGCACCCTCTTTTAAGACGTGGGCATATGAATGTTTATGCGCATTAGAACTTTTGGCATTCGCATTAGGTAAATCATTTCTCAATGTTTGGGCATATGAAAAGTTTGGCTTAGTGTGTGGCTGTGTAGCTTGTGTACTAGCAATAGAACCAGCATGAAGCCGAGGAAATTGGAAAGCTTTATATTGCTCATATTCCGGTTTACGTACGACTTTCGCATTATCTTTTACATATTGAAATACTTTGCAGCCCCTGTAATTTGCTGTATGGTTTTCACCACAGTTGCTGCATTTTTTGACCTTGGGGTCTGTTTTGGAAGAAGCGCATTCCAAAGTCCGGTGCGCATCACCGCAAACAACACATACAGATGGTAGCTTGCAGTAGGTTTTCGTGTGTCCGAATTCCTGGCAGTTGGTACACTGACGGGGACCGTTACGTTTTAGAGGCTCTTCCACCGTTATTCTTCTGTTCAAAAGGTAGCGCAAATTATATATTGGATGAACCGAGTTTTTTGATTTAAGCTGCGATGCATTAAACACGATTTCAACACGATGCATAGGTTGGGGAACTTTATTCTTATTTAAAATATTGTGCACTGACCTTACGACATAACCTTCTACCTCTATGGCACTTTTTATCTCCTCAGTGGGAACAGAACTGTCAATGCCCTTTATAATGACATTCAAACCTTTAGCACTTTTTAGTTGATACGTATAATAGCTCTTATTATCTGCATCGAGACGACTTGCGATTAGGCGATAATTCTTCTCCGTGTGGGCTTGGATCTTCGTTTCTTGTATCTGTCCTCTTCGTACAGAAGCTTTTATTGGATGCAAAGGTGACTGACGAATAATTGGAGGGTTTTCTGTTGCCCAGAACCGACTATTCTGTTTATTTACACATCCATTCAAATGAAAATGTGCCTCGCCACTCATTATGATTTTTTCATGAAAATCGGGGTTGTCATGGGCGAGCTGTAGCATCCTATTGGCATATGTACGGCGGCGTAAGTGGTCTTCTGGAAGGAGCTCTTGTGTCAACTGAATCTTAAACGGAAACAAATGCAAATCTTTCAGCAAAATTGTGGCCAAAGTTGTTCTTTGAAGACTCTGAGCACGGTGTCGAATTGTGGTTGATGGCTTGTTTTGAACACTTTCTTGAACAGCAGTAATGTTTTCAGCCGATCTTGCAGTACGTTGTGGTCCATGCTTGGGCCTATCAGCTACAGTCCCTCTTTCTTCGAAATCATTCACTACACGATAAATAGTGCGTCTTGTTGGCACGTTGTTTCTCCCAAAAATTTCACCTAACTTTCTCATCGTCACAGTAATCGATGATTGATTTTGATAAAATGTTTGAACGATTAAAACACGTTGGTTTACCGAATATTTTTCCATAATAAATTTTCCACGTCTCTACTTCACGACTGCCAAATATGAACTGTCAAGACTAATATTTACCAAAATGGCAACAAAACAAATTAGTATACCTTCCCGGCGGACACCCTGTACATGGACGGAAGTATTGCTTCTTAGAAATTACACTTTGCTTATTTATTTTTAAGTTGTATCGCCAAAGTATTTTCAAAATGTTAATCTCCTGAAGTGAATGCGTGGCGAAGCAACTCGTACTCTGATGTGCAAATATTAGATAGAATTTTTCAGTGGAAGTCCTTTCTAATATCTTGGTTTTATAAATCCCTACGAATGTCGTTTAAAAAAAATCTGGAAATATTTTGTATGATCTGCATCCTTCTTTGTTGCTCAAAAAACAAAAAAGTCTAACAAAATTTTAAATTATTACATCTCTCAATGTTACATTTGTCAAACATTTGAAAATGCTCTGCAAGTTTTTGGTTAGTGCTGAATTTTACAGCAAATACTTTCAACAGTCACAAACAAAAAACCCCAAATTTGAAAAGAATTCTTGCATTAAAATATAAAGCAGAGAATTTCTATCAAAAATACATAGAATTTCAAAAATAATTGCTGGGAAATAATTTAACAAGGAATAACATGATTGTCTAGCAACAATGAAAAGTAACAAAAATGACACATCAAAAATACCAGAAGAGGGGTAGGAAGTTTAGTGACTCCTTAGATTTTGTGTTACGTTATTTTAAAAATTACATCACGTTAAAATATTTTTCAAACTGATTATATTTCATATTTTGTCAATTGTATAACAAGAAAGCCAAAATACGTATGTAAGTCCTTGCACACTGTCAAGCACATATTGTTAGAACAATTTTATAAAAAAAAAAAAATAAACCTTTTTTTATTTTAAAATAAAATACAGAGATGTGAGTTGACCAAAAAATTCATATAGCGAAATATGCACATTTGCGATAGCAATCTTGCGAATGTATGCCATTCATGCATTTTCAATCATTAAACTGATTGCGTTGCTTTTTAAATAAAAGTGAATGTAGTAGATATTTTTTTATGTATGTATGAGTGTATATTATAGACGTGTGTCTGTATATACGGCTGACTCACATTTTTGTGAAGAATTTAAATGTAAGTGTAGAGATTTTTAAGTCACCGAAAAATACTTTACATACCCTACTATTCTTCCATTAGTATCAAAATAAACATTCTTGGCATACCGGTGATATTGCAACTTGAAACTCTAGTTTCCCGCAATATCTTTCAATCATTTCTTCTGTCGCTCCTTCTCAATTGCTGCCTGAAAAAAACCGAAGGCACAGTTGAGAGCCTTAATTACATTACAATTACAAATAATTTGTGTAATTATAATTTTAATAACAATTACAAGTAATTGCAATTGAAGCTAAATTCTAAACTTAATAATTGTATGTTAATTACAATTATTCCTAGTTGTAATTAGAAATATCTTAAGTAAAGATTTCAAGTAATTGTAGATGTAATTGTTTTTTAAATCCAATTAGCCAAGAAATAATTACTTGTATTTGAACGAAATTCCGATACATTCTTAAAAGTCGTATGTATTTTTATATTTACAATTATATGTATTTGTAATTGCAATATTTCAATTACAATTACTTAGATTTTTAGGAGCTCAAAATTTAATTATTTGAATTTTTAAATTCACGATTGTTTCAGTTCCAACCGTATTTAATTGTAATTGAAAAAATCCAGTTACAATGGCATGTAATTGTGTAATTACATGCTTAGTTAATTGTACAATATTATTAATATTCCCAAGCTTAGTTTTACTGTCCAGTAAAAATTTGGACTTGTTGATCATTTGATACATGTTGTTCTTCTAATAACCTCTATAACAAGCACTAGTACTGCCTCGTTACCCTTATCGTCAGTAACGAAAAAATTTTTAATACTTAAAAGAATTTAAGTAAATTTTTATTAAAAGATCACGCAGAAATCTTTTCGAAATTTAGTATCTTAAAATTTTTAAAGTCTAAGGCAATTTTCAAAATAAAGTACTTTAGCCAATCCTTGCAACCGCTCGCAACAAATTCCAACTACTCAAAAAATCCTTAGTAGAGGAGCGAACCGAAGGCCTGATACGGTGTAACGGCACAAGGTCTAGACAAATGGGCAAATCCGTATCGAATTGGTGGATCTCACAATTGTAGTTCTCTAAATATAATCAACCCACTGCAAATTTACAGACAACCACGACAAATTTATCGCCTTTTAGTTTTCGGTTCCAGTTGAATGGTTACAAAATTTCAAATGATCGATCGGTGCAGCTGTTTGGTTTTTAGATATTAACGAGTTCAAAATAAATTTATTGGGTCCCGCAATGCTCCGGCATATGGCCATCTCGGGTGGCTCGAAGAAGAACCGATGGTTAAGTCCAATTTTCGATTACTTTTTTTTAGCAGTGGATGTCGTATATTAGTAATAACGAGGCGAAGACCAGAAACTTTACATAGACCCAAAAAAATAGTCCAAAGCTGTTAAATCCCATGATATTGGAGATTAATTTATGGGTCCATTACGCAAAATCGCCAATTTAACGATCATTCTTTTACTAAGTCAATTATATCATGTGCTGCGTGGTATATTGCGCCGTCTTGTTGAAACCTTAGATTCTCCACGATTGGAGCATTTAATTGTGGTAAAAAATATATCAGAGATCAAGGCTTCGTAGCGGTCACTGTTAGCTCTAACGTTGTGGCCGGTATAGGCTTTGAAGAAATACGGAGCGATGAATCCACCGAAACATTCAGCCAATTTAAATTTTGGATCAGTAGCGATTTCAGTCTTGATTGAGTTCAATTTTGTAAACGAGCAAAACCAAATCTTTGCGCAAAATCCGTCATAAAGCGGATGGGCACATCTTCAATTGTTCAGCACAATGCGGAATGGTCGTATCCAGTTCCTCCTCAGTACTACGTATTTTTCTTCGCTACGGACTGTACGACGTTACTGAGGATGCTCGTTGTTTCTTGATACTTGATTTGATATTCCAACAGGGTGTTTTGATGCAGAGTTTTGGAACGATTTCCGTCATCCCTTGTCAAGTTTCTTTTGGAGACAACCCGGTTTCGGGTTGTCGGGTGCCATCTTCAGTGCCATTTTTCATTCTCTCTAGTTGAAGTGTAAAAAATCTTGACAATTTGCAGGTCTTGTTTAGGTATCACTCTATTCGCGATGAAATGACAAACCACTCTAAACACGAAATAAGCAACAGCTGCAAAAATCGGCCACAAACACTACTCCCGCTAACCATCTCCGTGTAACCTTTTTGCCTATTTTCAACACAATAGGTGTTACCCCTGTGCGTAATATAAGCTATATTCTTGTGGCCCAAAGTAAGCCAAGTTGTCGTTTGAAATAAACCAAAAATAAAGTTTCAAGTTACTTCTCAATTAACCGTGTTAAAAGTCTTTTATGAATACACAATATTACTAATCGAAATATGAGAATGATAATCGATTTTTTAAGCCTTTCTATCAAGCTTTTGCTTCCTATTTCTCTCTCTCTCTATATCTCCCTCTTTCTCTCTTACACACCCTTCCTAAATGTTTTGCGCCATGATTGGAAAGTGCAAATATTCCTACAAATATCAAAAATGAAAATCGGGCTACCTGACCCTTTAACCTATAGATTTCAGAAACCATGATGTTATTTTGTGTTTGTGTATGTGTGTGTATGAGTGCATGTATGCAAGGCTCCACTCAGCTTGGTTTGGTTCGTTGTTGGTGGGTTGATAGCCGTTTTAAACTTCATATATGGATACTGGACTATCACAGGCTGTCTGTTAGACTGTCGTTTTAGTTGTGTCACTTACGTAAGTGTCAATCCACATGTCTATCAATTGGCTCTATATTGCAATACATGTGTATGCTATACGTACCCACGCCAACAATTTAAATAATATTTAAATTCCAACACTGCCACACACATTTATTTATATGAACTAATATTGTGTGTTTGATGTGCGGAGAAGCGAAGGAAGGACATTAGAGGAATTGAGTTCTGGAGAAATAAAAAATAAACAAAATTATAATAGAATGAACTGCAGAAAAAATTATAGCACGGACATTTAATATGCATATCAGAGAGAGTGTGTGTGTGTGTATGTGAGTGTGTGCGCGCGAGCATTTTATCATATTCATAGACAAAACGAATTGTACACGTAACCATGCACTCATTTTCATTTCAGTGCTTCTTTCTTTGCAATTTTTCTTATTGCTGCTATTTTTGCATTTGCACAAACTTATGCAATGTAAAATCCCTTGTATTCTTAGCGTCGGTGTGTGTCGTTTGTTTCCATTACTTCTACTTCTCCAACTCACTACGAATAAAGGCAAGTAGGTTTCATACATTTACATGTTCCCGTTTCTGTGTGTGAAGGTATGAGAATGAAGCTGAAAGAAAATAGCAAACTTTTTTTATTCAAAACATTAATTTTTAATTTAACAGACATGCTGCTGCAGTTAGAAGTATAATAAGAAGAAGAAGGAAAACAACAGAGAAAGTCATCAACAACATCCTTATTATCTTTTATGGAACACTGAGAGGCAGGAAATCGGTTCTTATTATGGAATTAGAATATAAAAAGAATAATAGTTTGCATTTCCGCTTTAGGTGAAATGTGAACTGCGAGTCAAAACTACAGTTGTATCTGTATCTGTATCGAGGCCTACCAAATCACCCTACCAATTCGTAGTAAACTTGGGAGCCCTAATTCTATATTGTTGTTATTACAGCGATTTCAATCAAATCTTTAATGAACCCTTAGATAAAGTGGCTCAAAATAAATAACCCACGAATCTTTGTCGTTGTGTGTCTTGACGTTTACATCAGTTAAGTCAACGGGTACGTCTTACGGTATTTTCCAGAGTCTTTTGCAACACTACTTGCGATAAGTTCTAAATTTCTTTACAGATATTCTTAGAATGGGCATTATGTAACGTGCTGTATATGCAGTCACACGGTTCTTTTGTAACCACATGCTCCCCACTCTCAATTCATCCAACTGTGAAAAGACCCATTGTGTCGCAAGTCGTATTGTTGATGTGGTTGTATCTTTCATTATGAGCAATAGAAGCGATACTCTGAGCAGAACGAGCAGTTAGAGCTGTTCCTCTACGCAACGAATCTTCTGTTAATCCAGTCTCTTCACCACCAGGGACACTCTATTTTTAAAACCTCGGACGAAATCCGTAAACAATTAGACTTAATTATTCTGCTGTGTTGAAAAGTATAGTATATATCGAGCCTGGGTTTAGTACCAAACCATTTCGAAGTTCGAACTTAATGATTTTCTTGTCACAGTTCTTATGTCATCATCTAATTAGCGAACTCTAAAAAGGGACAATGTGTAGGGAACTAATTCTATTTTCTCCTAATTGTTATAATCGCATTTTTTTCTTGAAAGTTTTAAATTGTGTTTTGAGTTGCATAAACAATTCTCACTTTGTTTACGATTTTTTTTTTATTTATTTATTATCTCCTGATGCGCTAAGAGTAAGATTTTTTTTCACTTTCGTATTATTATCTCCAAGTTCTGTCCTCTCCTTTCTGGAGTAGTACTCTTTTTCATACCATGGTTTTGATTGCTGTTTCTGAGCAACTGAACCTTATTGCTCTAAACATCTCCAAAAGCATGAGTTTAAGAAGCTCCCGTCGAGCATATATGGAATTCAACTTGTTGTAAATGAGAGGCTACACCCCCTTCGAAAATAGACAGCTCTATTTGTATAGGGTGACCAAATAAGAACGTTAGAAAAAGAGGGGCAAATATAACATCGACGGTTTCAAACTGATTCGGGCTTTATTTTAAAGTCACGTTTTTAATTATGAAATAGCAAATCATTCATATGGCCATTTTGCTTCGCTCGCATTGCTTCAAGAAGATTTTTTTTTGCAAAAATCCAGATCTCCAGCCAACATTTCCATTGTTCAATTAGCAAACTCACGGCGTTGCCTATGGTCATCATGCATCAGCACAATCTTATATGGATGCAGGACAAAATCCAACTGGATAATATGTCGGCTTGCCTCTCTGGCTTAATTCAGCTTATCGGCCCAAAATCTAAATTTTTGGGTCTTATTGGATACTGGCCGCTATGGCAGCTACTTATGTCGCATCAATCGCAGTCTAGGTGATGTCCTAAGGTCCAAAAGTGTGTACTCATGCTGAAAACATGCTCATAGTGCGACGATTTGGATGCACCTTGAAGACACTATAATGCTTAACTTCACGACGAAATTAACGTTGCCCGAATTTCGATAATATTTTAATTAATTTCAACACGTTCAATAGGCGTAAACCGGTACATGAGGAAATGGCAAGAATATTTTGACAGTCGAATGGCATTCGTAACTTTGACAGCTTCCTAAAAATAATATTTGGAAAAATTATCACTACTATTTTGTTGTCCTCTGTACTGAGTAGACGGAGGTTTATTAAGTAAAATAAGTATTTAACATAAGGGAAAAAATTTGTGCTTGCTGAAATGGATACACAGGGTCCTGTATTAATGAGAATTAAAATCAAAGTCATCATCAGCCACACAGTTTTGACTATCTATGCTCAGAACGAAAATGGTCCCATTCTCCAATATCCATCATATAACGAAACCGTCGAGCCGTCCAATTAGTGTGGTATGTGCATCAAAACAGGTTCCATTCTGCGTTATTTTTTAGATACCCTAGAATCCTTTTAATACCTAACTAAACTACCAGTAGCTTCTTTGCAATATGGGGTTTATAAGTTTCACAAAGTCAACAAAGCATTAACAGCCCGTTGCAATTATCTGCTGAAGCTTTCAAATTTACAAAAAGGAACAGTGGTTATCATATATTCTAACCTTTCTAAATGGTTACTTTGGAAATGAGACAGACCTTGAAAAAACTCTGCAGGTTACATTGTCCAATTATACGATTATTAATCCCACTTATATCCTCAGCGAGCATTGAAGGTGTGAGGAATAAATACCACTACAATTTGACATGCAATAGAGCGATAATTCTTTAAGCAAGACATAATCCAGTGTTTTTCTAACTCTCCACAAGAACCGGCCTCTGGAAGGGGGGTAAAGAAACCTGTTGAATATATGCGAAAATAGTCAATTATATCAATTCCAGTTGCCAATTCATGGGAAGGGAAAATATATTATTTTCTGCCACACAGCAAAAAAAAAACACAAAACGTTTTTCCAAACTATAATTTCGAAAAATTACTTCTCCAAAAGCTTGAGCTCGATCCACGCCTAGACATTGCCGTAAGGAAAGACTTCTTTAAGTTATGACGAGCCTTAGATAAGTGACCTCACCATGGACTGCTGTGTAGACAATAAACCCTGCATCACAGTTTATTACAAAGACTATTCTCTATTCTATTTTTGTGAAGAAACTTCCGCCAACAAATGTTATCGTCAAGAAATTTTCTATCAAACAATCAAGCGAAATGTGTTAAAATTTTCTACCAGTGTAAGTAACATTATCGAATAAATGAAGAAAGAGTACTAGGACAAGGTTTTCATTTTAAATATCTCCACATTCATATACGACCGTACGCCGTTTAAGTCATACCCAGCTTTACAGTCAATAGAAAACCAATTCCGTGTACGAGAAATTATACGAGCGCGGCAAGCAAAGCAGCATTTGTATATCTTTTCACAGTCAATCTAGTGTAACGAAATTCTAGTTTTTTTTTCAACTCTTCATGCTTCTCTCTGCACACATTCAATGAATTCATTTTCTTATGCTAAAGTAAACAGGAATCAACAACATCATCATGCACGCCGACATTATAGCCGTAAATGTTGGCGTAGCGCGGCGTGGCGAAAAGCGTAAAGTAAAACAGCAAACGATTGTTGCATAGTAATCGACACAAGTGGTTCAGAATTGCAAAAAAAAAAAGGTAAAATGTCACAGTGTAATAAAAAGAAAAGAAAAAACAAACACTAATGCGACACATAAACATTTCCCAAAGTTAAAATTGCAGCAAGAAACTCTTTTAACATCACACTGACTTACAGATAAACCCAGAGATCGTTCTTGGCTTTGCGAAAACACAGTTACAAAGAAAGAAGGCAATGAACGTACGGATGGGAAAAAGGCATTTTAAATGAAAATAAAACGCATCCTTAGAGAAAAATTTAGCTGGAAGGCGAAATGCATTTACTTTATTTGCCAGCAATTTTTTTTTCATCCCTTCAAATTGTTCTGCCCTTTGCGTTTTTGTTTATCGTTAAGTTATCGTAGTAATGCAGGAATTTAAATAAACCAGACTAATGCACAGTGGATTTGCAGGGGACTGCAAACAGTTTCCATATAAAGCAAGGCGCTAAAATTTACCATAAAGAGACTTTTTTTTTGGAAGCGAATCTTTGGAACAAGAGCATTTGTAGAGTTTAGGTTCAAGTATTGACAGAGTTCCATGGCCTATAGGGGGCGAATGATTATCGGTGTATTTCACAAACACAAATACATTGTCAATGTAAAAAGCTTTAAATATTATTCACATTACAAAAGTGATTTTATAGAAGCTGAGCAAAACCAAAATTCAAAAATTACTTATGCTGCGTATCGGCGTATGAGAGCCATGCAGGGGACAAAGGGGACAAATACTTTACTAACAGACGAGTCAAATTAGACTTTAGAGGAATGGAATCTTCTTTTAGAATAAATAGTGTCTATAATAGTGAAAAATTTTGTTCCTGATTAAAGTCGAAGTTTACTCGCCATTGGTGAGCTATAGCCGGAATCAAGCTAGCAGAGCGGGTTATACCCGAGACTTCTGGCTACCCCACTAATTTCTGACACGGAACTCAGAGATCATCAAATATAGTTTCTACCACCTGAATATTGACACATCGAAGTGTGTACTCTGCGTTTGTTCAGCTCTGGATTATCGAAAAATAATGTTACTTGATCTTTCACTGAATCAAGCCAACTCGGCTTTATTCCAAGCCTAAACCTGTTCCAGTAAAAGATAAAGGTTGCACAAAAGATCCTATAGCTCAGGGTGCATGCGACCTATATAATAATAATAAAACTTGTAGGTGAACAAAATAAATGTAAAAATTTACACGACAAATTCGACCGAAACTTTGGGAACGGGGTTTTTTTTTACTACCGAAAGTAAATTTTCTGTATTTTCTCAATAGATTACTCAAGATTGGTCAGGTTTTAGTAGGTGAGGCTACAAATATCTGTTCAATACCAGAACCAAACAATTTGGAATATAATTCTTGTACCTTGAGGATTCGCTGATCATCTGTGCTACCTAAGCAAGAGAAGTAGTTAAGAAACGTAAGTCGAAAAACTGAAGATTGGATATTGGAACAATAGTGTAGAAGTAAAGGTTTGATTGGTCAGTGTAACTGTGCCGATTTGGATTCAACTTCTGTAAAGAAATATTTCCCACAATCTCACCGTCAATAATTTGGAGAGGCTGAGAAGGTACCTTCGGCTGAGAAGAATCTGCTAAAGATATTATTCAAAATGCGTTGAAGCCAGTTTTTATTTACAATTGGCCTGCTGACCTTTCTCGAAATATTCAGTATCCAATTATATCCAATTTGCAACTGGTCATAGTTTCCAACTAAGGTGAACACCCGAAAAGCACCCATTTGTTCAAAAATTACTTGAGCAAGAGGACTCATCTCCAATTTGTGTTACCCACCCTCTGGTTGTGCCCTTTAAAATTTATAAAACTCTTCACAATTGTAGCCAATCGAAATATTTGCTGCTAAGTACTGATAAGGAGCAAAGAACTTCATGCCTTTTTCAGATACGGCCCTTAAAACAAAATAACAGTCTTAACGAAAATACGAAAGTGGAGATGAAAACATAATGACAGAATCTAGATATAAACTCCTGTAAGCAATTGTTTACTGGTTGTTTTTGTCTTGTTTGGAAATAATGCAGACCTAGGAGTAGCCACTCAAACATTCAATTTAATTTTATATAAAAAAAAATAAATAATCCACAACAATTTTAGAAAATCAGCTACGTCGAGACATGTGTGAGACCGTTGTTTCGATACTAAAATCACTATGACGACTGCAGCAATATTTGAAAAAATAAAACTCTTTGTCATAGTCCTGTACACTCCTCTCAACGCACACACATATGCGGCAATTAGGAATCAAAAATGTGGAGCATACCTTGTGTTTATATGTTGCAAACCACATGAATATGTTATGGAATGGTTAAGGAAACTACCTCCCCATAAATATATGTACAGACGTATATGAAGATTATTTTACTAAAAGTGGTGAACGTTTGTTTTTTAATCATAGCAATCTTGTTGTTCCTCAATATGATGTGTTTACGAACTTGTGGCTTATGGGAAATAACCGCATCTGACCTAAACCACAACAGCCATTGCTGTAAACCACAATTGAAAGCATGTACAAGTATGACTGAAGTATGAATGAATGAAAGGCTCAATGAATAACTAACTGACTGGCTGGCTGACTAAAAGAATGAATGAATAGTTGAAAGTACAAGCACTTCACTTTACTCCACTATCTTCAACTTTACTGTACAGAGCTCCAATTCGCAACAAGCATAGGTGTTAAACGACAGTCGTCTGAGTAGTGAATGTCTTCCAACCACGAGCGTCAGCATCCCACTAGGATTCCTCCTAAGCTGGTCGAATTTAAATACTTTCAAAATGAAAAACGGTTTCATTTTTCTACGCCACCTGCCACAGATGTTTGCTAACCACGACAGTTACTAAAGTGAATTGTTAGTTTTCTCACCACAGCACCTGCTCCTCTAGAGGCTTGAACTGTCAATCTGGAAAATACCTTGGAAGAGGGAACGGAGGGAGGGAAGTCTATCTATATGATAGAGCATTTTCTTCAGAATCCCAAATGAATGTAGGGCCCTGCAGACTGTAATATCAACAATATTAAAGATGATGAACTGCCTATGGTACTAAAGAATAATCGACAGGAATATTCGGACCTTCATCGACATCTGCGTCGCAATTAAATTCTTGACAGGTATCTTTTCGACATCGTGACTGACTTGGGACAAAAATGAGCAATTGTATGGCCGATAAAATGACAAAGAGAGGAGTGGGGCTGCACTAGTCGCATATTGATGAATGGTAGGAGGAGCCCACATGTGGGAATACTAAACCAACTTTGCCCAGTTTATACAAGGCTCCAACAAGAGGTACTGTAAGATTTCAATTACGCTATCAGCGGATATCGTGGCAACGAGCACCGGACATTGCAACTTTGGCCATCCCTCCAAGCGAATTGATTTGCCCGTAAATGATTACCGGTGAAATTGTCACAACGAGGAAGCAGAAAAGATAATAAGTGATCTTCAATGACTCTCTCCTGCACAGCCTTTCAGAGATATTGAAGTTTGTCAAACAGGAGCTTTATTCCTTCATATCGTACACCAACTGGTTTGGTATGAACTTCAAAGCGGCAGAAATATAGTGACCATTCAACCGCTACTCTTTATACTTATCACTAGTTTACTAATCTACCCTCTCTAATTTTTTTTTTTCTGTTTCTTCTCCTATGTTGCAGGAAGCCTGTTAACATAACCTCATATTCTCGCCGCATGCGTTACTTTTTTGCATTTTTCTCTTAGCTTCGATACTACTAACATCTAAATTTTGGGCAAGTATTATTTAGGTCACTTGATTTTTGCACAGCAGGTGTTTTCTTTCTAAACACTGGGTGAAAACAATGCATTCACCAGCGCCCTTACATGCAACAGGCTGCCACATGTGAGTACAAATTTGGAAGCATGCATTTGGAAATTGCCTACTGGGTGAGAAGCGAAGCCAATCTAAAACATCTATAGATGTATGGGTCACTGCGCACACTTGCCATTCAACTCTATATATTTGGGTTAAACCCCAACGACCGCAAAGCTTCCCGAATGACTGTTTCTTAGTCAGGAAGGAATCGAGGTTGCATGGCCTCATAAAACCTGTGGTAACAGAATAAGGTCTTCGGTTAGACTTCGTAAACTGAACTACTTTCTTTTGAAACCCAAAATAGCCCGACACTAGTAGCCCGCCACAACAAAAAAGGTGTCGCATATGCGACACCGCCAAGGTCAAAAACAATATGTTATAATGTGTTAACTAAAGGTGCCTGATTGCTGCGGTAAATTATTCGTAGTATGATACATATTTTTTTTTTGGAGATCCAAAACTTCTCACACTAACCAATTACACTTGCTCCACTTTGCACGACCGACATCAAATCGTCAACAACAAAAATATCTGTCGAGATAAAATCACTCCACTTTGCGAAAAAAAAACATTTTGTGAACTAAATTTTTTTTATGTCTTCAATTTTATATTTCTATATGATGACTGCGTCAAACCACATCAAGGGCTTATTCCATAAGCATTTATTCCAGCAAGTATTTAGTCTGCTCTCCACCGAAATAACTCTCGAACAGACGGAGGAAATATAATAATTTTAAGCAGGCTTTGAGTTACTATGAAATACAAACTAACAATTCTATGCCCACGATATAAGATTTTTTTAAGTTCGCTCTTGTAGGGCATTTGTTTGTTGTTTCCTTGAATTACACACAAACTGACTACGACAAGCCAGCCAAATGTAATACGATTTTGGGTTTGTTTTTTATTCGACCAAACACGTGTTTCCAGATATTTAGCTGATGCTCTGCCATGTTGTGGTTTTTGTTTTAAATGTGTGAATATTCATAAATAAGACTGAAAATACCAAATTTTTGGTTGAAGGTACTTTAGTTTTTCCTGATTAATCAACATCATATTTGGAATTAAAATGCCATTTTTGAATTTATAAAAAAATACAGGAGTAAAGTAACGAGTTTTAAGTAACTCTTTGAATCATTTATTTTTACATTTAACTGTTTTCTACGCAATATAAAACTTTACTAGTTCCACAATGTACAAATACATCCAGCAGTTGTTGTGGTTACACCTTCCGGGAATCGCTCGAATTGCGCATAGAATTGGCAATCCATAGTTTATTACACAAGAATCTCAATGACAATCTTTCAACACAGGGCTTTTTTTATCCGAACTAGTATTCGTAAACTCTGACAGCTTAAGCGGGTGTGCTGCTTTATTTTTTTCTTTAATTTTCCGATTTTTTATTCTTCAGACAATAAAAAAACAAACAAAAAATAATAAGTTAGCATAGTGAGGCGTCATTAAATCGCAGATTGATGCCGATATGCCACACATCTCTTGTCCATTGCTCAAAGTCATTGAGGATTTAGATCGCACAAGTAATATGTTCAATTCAATCTTAGTTCAATCTCTATTGAAACAATCATCAGTATGCTTACCACTTTTGGTGGTGATTGTAACAGCAACTGCATCTCACTCGATTGAAGCATCAAAACCCATTGCAATGCCCCAGGGTAACTGTTTGGTGTGCCTTATCCACGCATAAGATAATTGGCGTATTGTTCTAGTTTTTACTTTTGAAAAACTGTAAGCGCCGAAGTCAACTTTCCCAAGATCCCAAATAACTTACACACATGTTCGTATGTTACATTTTATACGAGTGATATTTAAGATTCAGAGCAGCGACACTCTTTTACTGTTAATCGCAACATTCCTTGCCGCCAAATCGTCGCTGGTCAATTACTCTGGGTACAAACAAGCTTTACATTTATATTGGAATTTATTTTCCCGCCTCGCACAAAATACTACGTAAACAATACAGCGACTGGATTACGAGTCATTACTTCTTATTGAGATTTATTCTTAAAAAAAGAACTTTTAAAAATGTCTCTTTTTATAAACGAAACGAATTCATATCTGCTCAACCAAACCAACGTGATTATTTCGTCTTGAAAAAACTATAATTTCATCCGATTTCGTTGTTCATTTTTCTTTCGCATTCACGTTTTCTTTTGTGTCGATAATGTTATTGCTGAATGTTGTTGTAGTTGTTGTGTGGAGATTCATTTGAGAGTTTTGGCTTCAACGAAAGAGATTTAACGTGTAAATGTTGCTGTTTAAGCTTTTGTTTGTGGCAGAAGGGTCAGACACTGGCAGAGAGAAAGAGGAAAAGTGAAGGGATTGGAGCACGACATTTAAGTGACAATGCATATTTTCTGTTTCGACACGGTTACAAGCCACACAGAGTTAAATACCACATACATACCAACACCTATAAACACATACATATATGTATATGTCGGTGACTCAACATGCGACTTACTTTTGCATGCACAACAAAAATAATTTTTTTTCTTTTTTAAGTTGGCATTGTGTAAAAAATAAAAGCACCAAAACCACCATACAGACACACTTCTTCTCTTTTCACATTACAAATACATATAAAGGCAGCGTGTTCATAATCCTAAGGATATAACATTTTTTTCGTTTCCGGTATATGAAGCTTTGGTATTTGCATCACTGGTTAGCCTTTTCATTTTTTTGAATTCGTTTGAACAATTTTCCTTTTGATCACAATCAACGAGGGTAGGTAAGAAAGTAATGAAACTTAATCATTACCACTCAAACAATACTCATTTGCTTCTTACCGGACTGATGCAAGCAAAGCGGTTCATAACGTTCTCTGGGGGAAAATCCTAAAGGATTCGATAGGCTTAGTCGTCAGTGTTCACATCCCTGTCAAGTCGTAACGTCGATTTTTTCTGATATGTATTATCGTCTTTTCGTGTTGGTATATATGATATGGTTTTCTAACGAAACCTGGCAGTTATCCAAATAATTAGTAGCCCTGAGGGTTATACTTCTTTGTATCAAAAAGCTGGTAATAAAGTCCACCGATTCGGAACTTGGAATTATGCAGTTAAATATGTATTGAAACTGGAGGTTGTCTGTTATGCCCACATTCTAGCGACTTATATCCTCTTAGCAATGCATAATTAGACCGCCAATATCAATAGGTAAAAGTCCATCTTCTGACCATCTCCACTAGTTACTGGGCAGCTGAAAATTGTATCAAAAGTGTAAAGTCGTAAAAATCGATAAATTTTTTAGGTCTACAAGACATGTGTGACTCACAATGAATGCTAAAAACTTTTTAATTTGATACCATATTCTGGAATTATGTTTAAAGCAAACATTGCGTATTGTATCGTACGAATCATTCTTCTCTTTTTATTTAAATATCAAATCTTCCTGTGGTTGTCTTAAGTGGCTGTTCTAGTTTATTTTAACCTCGTCTTCAAATCCAATAAAACTAAAGAATTCTTTTTTATTTGCTCACTTCCGGTATCCCAACTTGAATTAAATGACAACATTTCTGATATAATTTTTCTCACACCCTCGTATCAGGGTTTTACATTTGTAGATTCATCTGTGTTTTTTTAGTTAATTTTTTCCTCAATATTTTCGCACTATGAATGCGTATTGCATCCTTTTAGTTTTATGAGAGTTTTCTGTTATTGTAAAAGTATTTTGTGTCCTGAAACGTACAAAACCCCGTTTAAAATGGAATGATTATATCGTAAATACCTATTGTTTTAAACGGAAGGGAAAACCACTTTGGCAAAGCAATTTTGTTTAATTGTGTTTCATGATAATCCTTTTCAGTCATTGTCATGGCAAATGTTTTCGCAAGTTTAAATTATTTCCTTATTTTGGGCTGTCTTTAGATGCGGTTTTATTCTTAAGGAGAATTTAAGGTTTTATTTTAAGAAAAAATAGTGTGACAGTTTTCTGGACAATTTGACACTTGTCGATTTTACTTTTGATTATTTTGTTTATTTATTACCAGACATTTATAATGATTGTTTAGTAAACAAGTGATTTACTTTCTTATTTTAAGGCCTTTGATTTGATCCAAACTGGATTAGTTAGTTTTAATGGCGGTTTGCAATGCGCAAACTGTCATGTTTGGTCTGAATGAACTCGTTTTGACATATCCATACCACTTGTCTTCGCTTATCTCACATATTTACAAATTTCCATTGTAGAAACCAACTTAGTCAAATTCATCTATTTCGCTAATAATGATTTCTTTTCCACTGAAGGGCTTATTACCTATTTCGACATAAGAATATTCGCTATTATATTTTGGAGTGGTATAGTAGTGAAGGCAATTATAATTTGGTCTTGCGCAGTATGATTCCTCATACTCTAAAGATTTATATCAAATAGCGGTTTCAGAATAAATAGCTTTCGTTACTAAGAACACAATTGATAAAAAGTCATCACTTTGCGATCAGCGATACTGTTTCCGTTTTTCTAAATCAAAATTGCTTAGAGTAGCCGCTAAAATGGCGGTTAATTATTAAATATTTCGATCCACGCAAAGCAGTTCAGAAAGTCTTAATAGATAAAGCTAAACATTTTATAGACTTTTGGCACGATATTCCATCATCCCCTGCCATGTTTGGTTTGGTAACAAACCGGTTTCGGCTATGTGCCATCTTCAGTATCAATTTTCGTAATGAGAAGTTTTCATAAATTCCGACCTGAGCTGTTACTTCATCCCAATTACAGGCTATGTGATAAACGAAAGAAACTGCCTATAACATTTACCTGGCAACCGAAAACACAAATTCTGACGCAATACAAAGCAATAAAACAGTAAACATTAACGTCTAACAATCCTTAGAAAAGCACTGGACGTACGAGCTTTACCTGTTACCGGTTCATACTTTACAGATGCCTACGTGATAAACTGCAACTATCTTACATGACAACTAGATACCCCTGACAAACAATAAAACACCAACGAATTGATGCAAACTTCTTAGAACGAAAAATGACAGTGATAGCCGAAACTGGTATGTCACCAAACCCAACTTGACGAGGGATGACAGAAATGCGTTCTAAAAGTCTACATTAAAATACCCTGTCGGAATATCAAGAATCTAAAAATATTAAACTTAAAACGCAGTTAGTCCTGAGAATTTACGGAATCACCATCAAATAATATAATTTTAATATCCAGTTAATATAAACTTTAAAATTTATTCTTAACGAGAATATGTCCTTCAGCCCGTGCTTCATCATATTCTTCGTGCTCTACAATGCTCGTTGAAGATTTATTTGGCTTATTAAAATGTTATTTTTATTTAGAAAAAGGTTACTTTTAACACATCAATACACTCATCAAATTTGTTCGTTTCGTAGATGTCCTTGTTGCCAATAGCGGCAGAGGCACCATCATCTTTTTTTTATAATAAAAAGTTTATTTGAAAATAAGATAATATAACGAAAACATTAGATAAAAAACTTATTTGTTTGTCATTTTGTTGGCATATACAAGTAAAGGGTTTTCCAATAATATCGGGTAGATGTTGACAGTTTGTGGTGGTCATATTTTGTCGGTGACGTCTTTCACACTTGTTGTTAAGTTACTGATGCCAAATCACTATGATAAATAAAACTTGATTATCAGAATCTGACGTGGTGGATTTCGGAAATTCAAAACTTACGGCAAGTAATTAGCAAATACGCCACGGAAACGCAAGATCAGAGCTTCGGGGCAGTCTATGAAAATATGTGAGAGAACCCGCATCAGCAGCTCAAATTTAATGACTATAAACATATTGTAGGCCGATGGCATCCCTTTTGGCTGCAACGCGATGATGTTACGTGCCACATAGGTTCTCTTACGCATAATATGGCCATTATTATCGTGCCAGTTGACACCCTCTTAGACTTTTTCTTGTGGAAATCAATGCCACTATAACGAGTTGCAGTGACTATATAAAAGATGTCATATAATTTTCAAATAAAAACACACCCGCCCTTATTGGAAAATCCTTTACAGCAAGAAAATACTTAAATTGATTTTATAATTGATAAATAAGGAACTCAAGGATTAAAATATTGTTTTTAGAATCAGCAAAAATAACGCTTGCAATTATAAGCTGCACTGAAAAAAACACACTTTTGACAAGTTTGTTGCCTGGGCAGGAGGCCAGTAATGATAACAGAATTTCGTGTTAGAAGTTCAGTTTTAAAACAATAGTTCATTAAACATTTTAAAAACTTTTCGTTCTCTGTACTTTTATTTAAATATCTGTCACAATATCAGTTGCATGTGGGTTAGTGGGTGTAAAGTGCAAGACTGAATGAATTTTCTGGTTTTTGGCTGGCTTTTCTCATCCTTTTAATAAGTAAGAAAACTATTTGCGTTATTAATTTTTAATGATTTTAATATTTGATAATATAAAAGGTTGTGCATAGATAAGAAACAGCTAATTTTCGTCAAATATTTTAATTACTTAAATTCAAAATAAATATTTTTTACATCCGGTTAAGCAATGTTGCCAATCGCTACCCAAATTTTGCAGTAACTTAATTTTTTATCAACTTTGGGCACAAATCAAAAACTTTCCATCATTTTACAAAAACAAAAGAAGAAATTAAAGGACTATATTCGCAGATGTATAATCTTTGTTAGCCAGTCGTTTCCAGAAGCCAACAGCTCAAACAACAATATTGTAGTTGTCTTTATTGTCTTCCCTACAACCTTCATCTCCACCACCTTATCAGACAACCCAATATGATTATTCTCATTATGATTGTTATTATTTGTAGCATCTGTATAGAAATGACAATAACTAATCATATTATGAATTCAATACTTATAACGTTAATTGGAAAATACAAAATAAGTAGTTTTTGTTGCAATGATTTGCCTGACAACGTAACAGAGAAGCTGGCAGATTATTTTGTATTGTTATCGTTGGCAGCATAAGCCAGATAGAATGATCTAATACAACAAACAACTTTGCGCTAAACAAACGGATAAATTTTAATAGCGCAACATCAGTAGTTGGTTTTAGTCTTACCCAACTCGAGTACTAATAAAAATCAACGAAATATCTGAATGGCAAATAAAGTGTGAGAGCATACAGTGTAGGCAAAAACTAGTTGTCTAAATTCACCATCAGTTGCTGAACATACAAAATACTATTTACGTTGGCTCTATTTGTATTTATTTATTTTTTTTTCTTTTTGGTAAAAATATGTTACTTCTCATGTTGTCATATCTGTCTGGGCCAGGTTTGGGAATCCCTAGCCCAACTGCTCTTACATTTCCAGGAGTTAAGCAAGCTTAAGTTTTTGGAGAGAGTAGTTTCAGTGCAAAAAAAATCTCCAAATTTTTTTAGAAGTCGTTTACTTTTGTAAGCAAATTGGGACTTGTCATTCTTTCCTTACTCTGCATGTGCACCTTCAAATACCAATTAACTTCTTTTAAAACTATTATCCAAGGATTATGATTTTCCTTGGATGACAATTGTTTTCAACAAAATGGTGTGACGTGATCATAGCGAGCACTAGCACATGACTTCAACACTATTGAGATGTTTTCTTTAGGCTTAGTGGAAGTCATTCCACACTCGCCTTTACGTCGACGTGCTTAAGCAGTAAATGGTTCTCATAAACTGCATTTTAGGCATTCTTAAAACTGCTCAGAGTAACAACGTATCAGCTGGTGGGTGTTGTTACGCGGAAATAATTTCTGAGGAGCCGATGTATTGGGAAAGGACCTAAAGCTATTTGAATAAATGTTGCCTACTTTCTGACTAATAAGAATCCACATTTATCAGTCAATATATCCACTAATCCCAATACTACAAGAAGAGTATTATCATCCTTTAGTGATAAGGGGATCATTAAATCGTTAAGCCCATCGTCATTGTTATATGTTGAATTGGTGCTCAGTTTTACCTCGAACATAGCCTCAAGGTCTATAATTGTGCTTTCCAAGTCAAGTTCAATTATCTGGAGCGTTTTAAGAACATCTATGAACTGTAAAGTTTTTAAAAGTTAAAAACATATTTATCTCATCTCAGAATATTAATATTTTAAATTAGCGGTACAATCGATTTTACCCTTATTGTGTATTAAGCAGCGTTTGGAAATTGCCCTTACGATTCGAAAAGTTCGTTCGTAAGCAATTTTTGATTACAACTACAAATGAATTAAAAATATTCATGATTACTTGAGATTACTACTAAACAACGAAAACTAATCGAACGGAATCGAGAATGTAATTCGACTACTTTTAGAGATTAGTTTTCCTTCTTTTTGGTTGTTGGCACAGTGTAATGCACTCCCATTAATAAACAAATTTGTTAATTTGTATAAACAAATATTGATCTTAAGTTAAAATATTTAAACATTCGGTATTTACTTTTAGCTATTTTCTTTCAGTTGGCTTGAATTACTTAAATTATAAAGCATACTTTTGATTCTTTTTGGTATTTGGATAGTAATCTCAAGTAACCCTGATTATTGTTAGATTACTTGTAATCGTGATCAGTTAGTAATCATGCGAAACTGGAAGTAATTAAAATTAACAAAATTACTTCTTTTAAATAAAAGTTATATAATTTCCAATCATTACGATTACTAACATTACTTAACAGCATTCGTTCTATATTGATTTTAAATAGCTAAAATAAATATAACCTTCTATATTTCAATTAACACAAAATGCATTTAAGAAAAACTGCTGAAATTTTGAATAAAATATTTGTGAGAATTTTATTATAAAGTAAGGTTTGCAATGAAAATCTGAAAAGGCAAAATTGCCATTCTTTATTTAAACTAAAACATAAAGTTAATGACTTTATGCCCCACTGAATATTCGATATGAATATCCATATACAGAACTTCCATGATTAACGTTGGCACCTGTGTGACTTTCTTATCTGACAGTGCTTTTAGCATCGGGTCTGTTAACGACCACCAACGTCCCTATACGCACTTGTATAGGTAGCAATTGAAGATCATGGCTTACTAGACCCTGATCTCACCTATTGCTAAGGGGTTCGAAGCTATATATTTTCCTGCTATTCTACGGCAGTCTGCGTTGTACCCGTATTTATATCGTTACTGGTCTAACTTAGAAGGTCCTACCTTCTTCTAGTTTCACGCGCTAGACAAGCCCAGGTGACTGGTTACCCCATTTCCCCAGGTAGCAATACATCAAGATGGCGGGATCACCAAGAAGACGTGCTTCCAAGCCTAATAACCAAATTAGAATTGCCACTGTAACCATTGTAGAAAATAAGATAACATACAGCGCAAAATACTGCCATCTGAACGCAATACCGCCAGGTGAGAATTTACTTTATTTATTTTGCTCTCTCTAGCGATTCTTCTATTTTTGAGATATTTTTCCTAAAGTAGTGGTGCCATTAGCTTAAAGCAAAGTTGTTAAATGGTTCTAAAATTACGCCGACAGTCCTTTACCTTTGTTTCTTCTTTTTGAAATGGTTTGTCGACAGCGCCGCCAATTGTAATACGACTGACAATTTCTGTGTGGGAGCAGATAATTCACCCTTTACTTTAAATAGCTTTTAAAATATAGATTCCCTAGCACTATTGTAATAATTCCTATACAAAGTGCTAAAACGGCATTGTAACAATACAAAGCCCAAAGAGAGAGAGAGAGAGAGAGACAGAGCCGGAGAGTGACAAATACAACGGGGAAAGATGGTTTGCGAGTGAGGGTGAGAGTAGGAGATAGTCGTGTTGGAATATAACGTACATTGTACTGAAAACAATAGACTCCAAAATACAATTAGGCTGGTTATTGCTATTGTCAAGTAGGATAAAATGTCCATAAAGAAAATAACCGATTGATGCGATAGAACACGTTGTACTCGTAGATGAGTGAATTCTCTGCATTCATTGAAACAACAATAACACAACAACATCCTATTCAGTACGAAACAATGGTGAACAGTGTTTTGTAGTACAACTAATGAATAATGTTAAACGTGGTGATATTGTAAAACCTTTCTAGTATTTTATTATAATGCTCTTGGCGTAGGAGAAAGGTTGACAGGTAGCTGCGAAGCGTTATTATCTTTAAAGGGTTAAACAATTTGTTTTAACAATAAAGCTGCAAATTCAGTATTTTTCATTGGCTTATGAATATATTGCGTTATCATTACTGAGCCGTCTTGCTTTTATATCGTTACCAATAAATATTGTTTGTAACTGGAAATAAATAAAATAATATTTTTTTATATATTAATCTACTTCTCATTCAGCCCTCTAATACACAGTAGAGTTCATATCATTTGCAATGCTATTTTTCAGCTCGGATCCTTTTAGGAAAATGTAAAGATGAATATGTGCTAAAGTAAGTGCCTTACCTTCTGTTCACATGCCTACTCAATTTTCGAATTTGCCACAATTGTTTTGTACACAAATTTAATTTATAAAAAAATTGCTGGGGCTTTTTTTCCTTTTTTTTAGTTCTGTTTCTTGTACGTTTTGTTTCTGTTATAGTCCTTTATCTTGTTTCTAATTCATTGGATCGCAAAAACTGTCGTGTTCACCTTAATTGAGGAATACGCCAGCAACAACAACAATAGCAAGAATAACGAAAATGACAAGAAAAGTAAAACATTATTAAGAACTACAACAAGAACAACACCAAGAGTATAATACAACATACGTTTTCATGTATCCGGCACTATGAATTAAATCAGGAGCTCTACGGTGTATTAGATTCATTAAGGCGTTTGCAACATAATTTTTAACAGCACCTACTATTTGTGGTATTTGTTTTTTCCTTTACATGAAATTTAGTAACCTTAATTTTTTTTATTTTTGTTTTCATTTTATATATAGAGTGTGATAACTATCATGAGGACTTGCCCTCCTTTTGTCATTGAACGAAGTTTCTTTTGCTCACTAAACACACTTCTCCAGAGTTGCATTTTATGGTGCAATTAAGTACTATTGAGTTCTTGTATGTTAAATTTAGCTCACTAAGACTCCTAATTGCTCAATATAATGCTCAGTATAAGTCGGAACATACAATCTATGTGTTTTGTACCTTATGGAAAGCCAAACGGTTGGGAAGGGATGAAGGATACCCCACTATACAGTGTAAATAGTAATTACCCTTTATTTAAAAAACTAAAACAGCGAGAGTCTTATAATTTAATACGGACTATTTTTGAAATTGAGTGCATTTTCAAGAAGACTCCTAAAGAAATAGAAGCGGGCACAAAGGAAACTGCAAAAGTGTGGGTTATTTTAAAAACCAAGTGCGTTCTCGCAAAAAAATAAATTCCCCCATACAAAGCAATTTTTGCCTTCTCCTTCTCTCAAGAACAACAACATCAAGTACGTTTTCAGGAAAGATCCTCAGGGCATAGAAGCGTTGTTTTTAAAACGTATCGTGTACTAGCAGAAGGGCACTCCCCATACAAAACAACTAAAAATCCTCCTAAGTCGCAAAGATCTATATCATATTTTGCTCACTGGCTTGGGCTCTTGATAGTTGCCCGTTTAGCACGTATTCGGTAAGGATTTTATTCTTTGTAAATATATTTTCAATAGTTGGGCTTTGTTGCTACCGGTCGTAAGGATTGCTTGCGTTTTTACTTAACTGGCGATATGGATAGCGAAGCACTGCGGGTTTAATTAGTGCTCAAATAAAATACTATTTTATTGTAGCGATGGAATAGTGGAAGTAAAGCCTCCTTTCTACACGATATGACCTGACAACCGGTAAATTCTGTTTCTTTTGCTGGCGCCCCAGATAACTTAAAATTAGTTTCTTGGAATTCGACCTAAAGCAAAACACATGCAGGATTAAATTTTACTGCTTCAGAGGCTGGATAATGATTCCAATTTAACACAAGTAACGCTCAGGCGTAAATTTTAATTTCAAGCTTCCTAGTGGAAAAATTCAAGGACCTAACAAGTGCAACAGTTTCCAAGGCCCGACACGTATTGTCTTTTTTGTCTCTCCTCTATAATTAAATTTTAAGAGATACGCGGCAATTTATGAAAGCCAAGGTTATTTGTAGACATACTTCGTTACTGCTGAATACCTTTTTGGGTAAATCGTTTGTTTCTTAAAACTTTATTTTAGCTAACGAATCATTCGCTTTGACCGCCCATAATCGTCTCTATCATTGGCTGCATATTTATAGACTTTTGTTCAATTTGCTGTTTTGCGGCTCCTTTGTCGTTTTTTTGCTGTTCAATTTTTAAGTTTGTTGTTGATGTCTTCTCGCTGCATGTAACAAAAGCGTATCCAATTAGAAAAACTACAATGACTATCGATATCCTCAGGCATACATCCATCGAGTCAAACAACTAAACTAACCAACCCTCCGTTCATGCAACCAAATATTCAAACTTAGACTTCTTTCTACCCCAGCGCTTTTCCGAGTTTGTTGTTTCTTCTTTTTTTTCAAAATGTTCTCTTTACATGTCGTTTGTTCGAAGGTAAAATGGTGTTTGGATTAATATTGGTTTTACTATTCTGGCTCCTAATGCTGCCTGGCATGATAAAATTAAGCTGTTTGTACAATGATTATATAAAGCGGTTGTTGCATGTTGGTGTTTTAAACAAGTGCTGCTTGTTGATTTAGAAAAAAAATGATAATTTTTAATCCGCAACAACCACATGAGTTTATGTATGCAGTTCATCCTTAAAGTCATGTGTGGGCATTTGCAACTATTATTGCATTTTATGTCGTTTAGGTCGGTAACCAATTTTACAATAATAAATGGTGACATTATTTTAATCGTTTCAAATTAACCCTCAAACTCAACCGTTCAGTGTTTAAAATTTTCTTTAATTTCGTGTCTTCTCTTTAAAACTTTATTTTCCAAATACCTTTGAAAATTGCAATACGTGGTAAAAGAAAATTTAGACAATTGAAAGTAATTCAGTTTTGTCTTTCATACAAAATCGTAACAGAAAACAGTGCACAATGTCGTATAATAGTAATTCTTACAGCTACTTTTAAGCCAGCAACACGTCAATCAAGCAGCCAACCCATTGTCTAATGTCAGTCAGTGTAACTCTTTAGCAATGGGTACTATGTTCCTGCTTTAATCTTGGCTTTTTTCCGTTTCTGATGTATAAATATTAATCGAGAGCCAATGTTTCTTTCATTATTTCTTATAGTCATTTACATTACACCGAAAAGTACTAGATTTGATTTGAAATCTTTTTTAAATATCCACCGTTTACACTGCGGCTGTATTAAATGTAATTTGACAGAGAGAACAATTAACATGAAATATCATCAGATGTGCTAACGCGAACTCTTGGTTAGACTACATCTTAATTACAGAACATTTTTCCATATACAGCGTAGCAAATTTTTGTATATTAGGGGAAATCCACAGTTGCATCACTAAGTACTATTATATTTTGAGTCAATTTAATCAAAGTCTAGTTTCGAAGTATATTTTAATTTGTATGACAAAACTACTGCAAAAGATTTGGATGAAATAAAAATGCAGTATTAGCATATGCAAATTTTTTCCTACTATTCTTATCCAGTAGAGCTCGCAGCTCCCAGGCTTCGCTACAAGGAAAGGTTCATTTGTTTTCCAAGAGAGAGAGAGAGAGAGACGAAATAGTTTACTTTGATGCTGCCAATAAACGGTATAATCTGTAGCACGAGCTACACGTTAGGCCCTTGGTAACCATTAACATATTCGCTGGTAACTTCATCAGCGCCTCAGACTATCCGACGCGCACGGAAAATATAGCCACTATTCGTCTCGAGTGCTCATGAGACGATTCTCTCTTCAGGCCGAATAAAATTCTGGCCAGAAGATAAGAGATATTTTCTCTCTCGAAAGCTTGTTTACCCACGGTGCGCCTAAACAAATTAGAACTAATAAAATTCTAGTCCAATAGTATAGAGTCATTTCTCTTGTCAGGGCGAATAATATTCTGGCCGGAGTCGACAATACCAAAACCTCTGTTCCTCTCACTCAGATGCGGGTTTCTTTGTCTGGCTGCTGCTCCAGGCTAAGGGACAAGGGTTGACACTCTTGTCGGTGCGACTGAAATTCTGGAGATGTTTTCTCTGCTCACTAGACTCCGACCGCTTTCGTTTGGGGCGAATAAAATTCTGGCTCGACCGCTTACCGCCGGAGGTATGTAAGTAATACAAACCACGATTTTAATTAGATAAACAAAAGACTTATAATTACATATGAACCAAAAACGAGTGGAAGGACTCTTGGTCGTCACAAGTCTTAAAACCGATAACGAATGCAATTCTTTCCTAAATTATTCTTATTTATATTTTCATATAATTATTCGAAATGACATTATCTTGATTGGCCATTTCTTATTATTTAGTATTTCTTATGCACAGAGCGTAAGTAAGAACAGGATCAAGAATATACTGTATGTAAGTATGTATACATATGTGTGTGATCTTATTACAAAGCTGCTGCATTCCCATCCATGAAAAGCAAAATTGGGCGTTCAGAATCATTATCAATTGTCTTATTTACACATTGTATGTAAGTAAGTAGACAAAATTGTGCATGCTCCATCGTGACTTCTGTATTGAAAATAAAAAATATTTAAGTTGAAGACAACCAAAGCACTTGGCAAAAAAGTCATATTTTTTCAAAACGCAATTTTAAAGTCAGCTTTTAAAAAACACCCCTATAACAAAGAAAAATATATTTGAATTGTATTTATTATATTTTGTAAAAAGTTTGTCCTCTCATCTTTATCCGAGCATAGAAACTTTTGCACATTTCATCACTGCCATTATTTTAACGTTAGATGACAATAAATTTTTAAGCTATAAAAAATAAAATATTTAAAAAAATAAAAATAGCAAAAAGAACGAGTAATTTATTATTTATTGCTTTCAGTTCATTGAGCAAAACGACGATTGTAATAACAAAAGGTTAACAAAACAGCCAACAACAATATTATAAATAAATAAACGTAGTCGTTATACTTTGAAAAAGTTCAGCAAGAAAGGCTACATGCTAGAGCAATGTGCGAAAATATAAAAGTAAATAATGGGTGTTAAAGGGAATTTTAAATTTATGCGATCGAAAGTGGCATCTTTAAAGGAAAAATATATTTTGTACGCAATATTGTTTGTAAGGAAAACGAAAGGGTGCCGTTTAGATCAGTGTTTAAAATGGTAGGTGCGCAATGGCTATAGCACAAAATAAATTATGTACTATGCTATAAATTCTACTAGTTTGACTTTGCTGTTTGCTGTTGTTACAAAACTGCACTTCTTTCTTGTTGATTTATTTGAGCTATTTCTATGCTTATATTATGGAAAATACGACAGCAACGACCACAGATGTTGCACAATTATGACAGCATTCAGATTAAAAGTATTGTGACATGGTACAGCAATCCTGCTGGACACTAATAGGGCATTTTTAACACACATACATAATTTGATTTATCAATTTTTAAATACCGGAAATTCCATTGCAGTTATTATTGATCCTAAAAAAAATAAATCCTTTTACATTATACGAATTTATAACAATAGAAAATGTAAGATGATGTAAGACATCGCAAGAGCCAAAAAGGCGGCACTGTTTTCTTTTCTCAACAGCTCAAAAACAGCAAAAGCAATATTGTACATTTATTTCGTTTTTGCTGCTGCTCTGTAGAAATAGATTTTTACATCTTCTAGTTTGCTTTTGGCACTGTTTACTGTATACTATATTTAAATTGTTGCTATTGCTGTTAATACAAGCTTCATAGCAACTGTAATATCTATTTGATTCCAGCATTTCTGGACACCCTGGTTTTAATGTTTAAAATTTTAAACCCGAATAAAACAAGCGAATTTTTTAAATGCTCAGAACTTTTCTTTAACTCAAAGTTAATTTCTTCTGGCGTATAGCTCTAACGGCTGGACCTTAACAAAATATTGCTGGTCACAAGCCCATTATGCGGTAAAGGAATATATAAACCGGTGGCCTGTCTGTGTGGTGCTTTCGCTACTTTGTTGTATTTCTCTTCGGGGAATCAATCTTCGAGAATTGTCGAGGCCTTTCGAGGTTTGACTAGTATCGAAAGACTTGAGATGGCATAGGTTCGTTCCAAATATTTATATCAAATCACCCCGCGGAGAATTACTCCAATAAGGAACTTTAAAAACCGATTTTGCCTACTTGAATTTCAGAAGATATTTTTTACTAAGTAGTTTTAGAAAATTATTCGGATATTCAACGTAACTTGTTGAACAATTTTATTCATTCGAACAAAAACAGGCAACGATCCATAATGCTAAATTTGTCACCTATACGACAGAAAGGGCCGGTCTGGATATGTTTTGCTCACTTAGTGATAATACGACCGTCTGATAAGATACAAGTAACTGTTTGACATGCTCTGTAGGCTGGCAGAGAACTCGGTCGAGTATTCGTCTAAAATTAAAACGCAATTAATGCGCAAGAGCGGTAATTTAAACGTGATGGCGATGTAATATTTTTATAGTTTGGACCTGTGAATATTACTTCACCTTTGGGAAATTTAAAACCACTTTATTATTTTCTGAGACGGTACTTGAAGCGTTAATATACGTCAAGAAGCGAGGGATGCCGGACGACTAGGAAGACAATATTTGGTGCATTTGTAATGCTATACGAGCAATAATAGGACTTATGGACTTATTTTATTAAACTTTCGTTTATAAATTTATCCGTCTTCGACTTCATTTCAATTTATGTCAACTCCCTGAGCAGCCAAAATATTTCTACAAAATTGCTCGACATCTAAAGACAAGCATAATTTCGGAGAATGCGTCTGTTAACAAGCAACCATTATCTCATTTCATATAATGAGTCAATTATAGACCTGCCAATTAATCCTGATATAAGCACTCTATTAATTGAGTCTCTTTCCTTTCCTGGTTAATAGCCTAAAGTAATTTCTTTTAATTGTCTTAATATTTGTTTTCAAAGCAATAGCAAAAACTTTTTTAATGGTTGCCTTGGAGCCTTCATCAAATTAAATTCCCATGGCAGGAAGTATTTCCTACTTCTTCATATTTTTAGATATTTTTCTTTGGAATAAGACACAGCATGTCCTCTCATAAAGAAAATATGTAACAAATTTAAAATATGCGTATTGATTACAAAACATTTTCCAGAATTGTGTCACTTTAATATTTGTAGTCAGCAGTAAAAGAAAAGTTTTGTTATTTTAGTTAATTTTTCCCTAGTTTTGTTTTCCCAATAGCACAACAAACAAATAAAATAAGGGGGCGGGCGGCGAATGGTTGAAAGTTAAATTAAACAGAAAATCGTTTAGTTGCAAACACAATAAAGGCCACCGAGAGTAACAGCAGCAGCAGCAGCAGCAAACACAAATCATAGATGAATAGAAGCTCAGATAAAAGCAAGAAAACTTTTTTCCCTGACAATACTGCCAGTACAATATTTATTTCTTGCTTTTATTCTGGGGAAGGATTTATGTGCCAACAAACATCTTCAACCAAAAAAATAAAAAAGGAGATAAAATTGAAAAAGTAGCCAGTATCAAGTGACTGTATGAATGTCTGACTGGCTGACTGAGTGAAAAGCATTAAGGGCAATTTAAATTTGTTTAGGGTTTCTTTCAGTGACCATTTTTTTTCTTGTTCAATTTTTTTTGCTCCTTTTTTGTATGAGAGGACCAAATCAAATTTTCGATAGGCGCAGGGGTTATGGAGGAGGTCTTTCGAAAAGAGAAAAGAAAGATGAATGTTGTGTTAAGGTTGGCAAATAGATTTGCTATTTTTTGTTTCCTTACTTTGCTTGATTTGTTTTTTTTGTTTGTATTTAACCCATATTTGGCCTACCAACAAGTTTGCATGACTTTTGACTATTTTCCTCAAAAAGTTTTTTTTTGTTCTTTCGCTGTGGCAGACTCATACTTACACTTCGCAACTCTCTCTAAGCCATATATAGAGAAACATATTGGTTATGCTATTTGCTACACACGTTATAGTAAACTTAACAAACTTAAGTTTTGAAAATGGAACATAAGTAAATATATTTTAGTTAAGAGAGAAAGACCGCTGCATAGGGCTGGGTAGATATTGTAGTATTTTAAGATTAATAATAATAAATAAAGATGTTACGTTGTTTTTCATTAAAAAGAAAATAGGCACAAAGTAGTTGTATACTTTGTATGTTGATTTATTTCCCAGGTTTCTTTTATCAACAACTCACTACTTTTAGCGCCTCCTGAATAAAGTGTAGGGTATTTATAAAGTCGTTTTTTTTATTATTAAAATTAATTACTGTTCCTTGGCAAAATATTTAGATTATCTTCACAACCTTTTTGTTTTTAAAGACAATACTTTCTTACATCCATGTAGAAATCTACTCCACACGTACCTCTATGATGCCTATAAACAACAAAAGTAACAACCCAAATGAAAAGGAACAAGGACAAAATATCCTTTTATACAAATATATCGCATACAGCATTGTATGATTACGAATTTTTATAGACCCAAACGTATCGTATTTTAACGAAATGACCCTTAAAAAGAACATTCTTGTTTTTACATTTTCTTTCGTGTCATTTTTTATGCTGGTCTTGTGAATTTCCTTTGTAGATTTTCCTATTTTCTTTTATAAAATCTAAAGGCATCATTAGGAAAAACTAAAATGGCCATTTATAGTCATTTTGTTTGCTGTTGTCATATGAGCAGATCGTCTAATGAATTGACCGTGAAATGACATGTTGACAAATTTATTTGCTGCTGTTTGATAATGATGACAATCAGGCACTCAAGGTAAAAACAAATCAAAAGTTTTAAGCAGCAGGAACCGAACTTTTACCCCTTCTCAACCACGCTACCCTTTGCTTTTTTATTTCATATGCGCTAATTTATCAATATCCTCCTGTAATGACGATTAGCTGACATCCCATGTATGATAAAGGCTGTTTTTTTGGTTGTAGGAAATTTGAAAATTAAAAATATACTATTGAAGAACTAATGGTTGCTATGGCCTGTTCAGTTGTACTGCAATAGGAAAGTCACATTTTTAAACTCTTTTTACAAAATATTGAGGAGTCATAGAACCACATTGAAAAATTCAGCGGTCCTTAAAAGTTTCTTTCATGTAAAAAAAAAGTATTTTGTGCCCAGCTGTGTCAGATGTTATTTTCAAGCAAAATATTAAAACTTTATTTATCCATTTGACAAAATAAACAAATCTGTATTTTATTTCGCTAAAAAGAAGCACAATAAGCAACACCCTTTACTTGGCATGTTTTATATTAATTAATGAAATTTCCTTGAAATGACCGCAAATGAAATGAAGTTGGAAAATACCTGCCTTTATTAATAACCGCTAACCAAAGTTACAAACCACATGGAGGCTTATTTGACTCAAAGGACAACATTGCTGTTATTGTGAAAGTATTGGGAGACAATAACTGTGAATCACACAAGAAGCAGATGACAATATGACAAAGAGAACAATAATATGGAGGTGGTGGTATTTTGTTATTATATGAATTATTGCTTATAATAAATGTTAAGGATACGACAAACAGGAAACGTTTAACAAATTGTTTTTGTATTGAGAAGAGGACACGATTTCTTTTCTAAGGATTTTTTTGTTCTCTGAATGATATTCATCTAAGGTGCGACAATATAACTAACATTCCTATTATGAAACTCGACTAATATAAAAATTAATTGGAATAAATTTATTGCATAATTCTGTTAGCAGAAATACTTTACGTATCGTTTTATTTATTAATTATTTAACAAAATTTATTCTTATTTTGTTTTTGTAATTTTCCTACTAATATAATACAAAAATAATTATTTAAGTGCACGCCAGAGCTCCAAGCCAATTGCATTATTACACGAAACCATCCGACCTTTTTTTACCCCCTTATAAAGTTGCTTCATTTATTCATTAAATAATGAAAGTTAAAACACATAAAGTTAACCACATAGGTCAAGCTTGAAAGTTTCACCAAAGAGCCTTCCCAAGATGTGAATGTGTAGTACTTATTAACTGTCTCATTCATCAATATTACAGTGCACTTGCACTACAGATAAGAAACTGAAATTTAGTATAAAAATTAGGCCTTGGGGAATTAGTTCTCACAAAAATCTAAAACGGCCACGTTTCATGTAGGGGGACTAGGGTGTCCCTTTATAAAAGAAATATATACATTTCCAAAAAAAAAGAAATTACTTGATAAGGCCAAACCGTTTCCCTGAGGTTGCGAGTTCTTGGGGACCGGTAACGGCAGTTTTTCTTTTTGACGTGGCCGTTTAAGTGAAAAAGAACCTCGTCGCTCCCAAAAATGGGATTTACAGTGCGTACAAATGCTCCAACATCGTTGCACAAAAATTTTTGCGTAAATCAAAGTCAGTTTCTTTCAGTTTTTGACCGATTTGTATTTAAAAGAGATCCTTTTTTAAAATTCCATGAATAATCGGTCTAGGAAGTCCCAGTGAGGCTGCTCTTTTCCGTATTGAAGGTCGCGGATTTTCATGTAAACTGCTTTCAACCAGTTCAATGTTTTCGGGAGTCCTTGAAGATCGACTGGACCCTGGCCGTGGGACATTCATAGTCGAAGCACACGACTACTGCGACATCGTGACTGAAAAATCCGCACAATCGATAATTCCAAGGGCACCACCCTCCCTCCGCATCGTTTAATACTTTTTGAAATAATCGTATTAAAAAATATAAATTTGCCACCAGAGACCCTGTATAACATAATGTTTTATAATAGAAGCCAGTTATTTAAGTGGTTAAAGCGCACGCCAGAGCTCCAGGCCAATTGCATTTTTACACTAAACCATCCGACCTTTTTTTTACCACCGTAATAACTTTGCTTCATTTATAAAAAAATAATGAATCTTAAAACATATGGACCTTATATAAAGTTAACCTCACAGGTCAAAGTTTCATTTCACCCAAGACATGAAGGTATAATTGCGGATTTTAGTACTTATTCACTGACTCAATCATCAATATTACGATGCACTTCCACTATAGCTACAGAACTGATATTTGGTTTACAGGTAGGTGTAGGGAAATTACTACTCAGAAAAGTCTGAAAATGGCACGTTTCATCTAAATGACTTGTCAAAAAGGATTAAGATCCAAAAAGTATCTCTCATGAGTTTAAAATTTTACACATATGTCATATGCAGATGTGGGTTTGAAGCACGGGAGAATGGAATACAAAGGTGATATATAAATGATTTCCCAATCGGAAAATATGAAAAGGTTTCTTTCCATTAAAAATATCTTCTGGCATTTTAGCGGTTTCGTGGTACACTTTCTTAAAAGCTTGGATCACATTGTCTTTTCTGATCATTTCTCCGACTGTATTCTAGTCGAAACCAGACAAGTTTTGTAGGGAGCAATGGACGTTCGCCTGCTGCATAATCCTCTTTTGTTACAATAAATTCTCGGTAGTGCACCAGGACCAGTTCAGGCCTAATGCACATAATGCGTGTATTACACGGAAGTAATCGCGTTATTTTTACTTTTAACGGTCGACATTTTTGGATAGGAACTTGACCTTCTTTCCGCGTTTTTGTTTTTATGCGGCGAGATCTTATTTGAAACAAATTTAGGAAATATCTTCACATTGATTTGATGTATAAAGCCACTTATAATGCTTCGTATGTTACCCTTGTAATTCTTTAAAAAGGAATGTTTTTCTATAATCCATTAAATCTCTCATACTTACGATCTCTCTACATTTCTTCCTAAATTCACAAACACGTAACCAACTTGAAGTTGCCAGCAAATTCTTAAACAGTTAGGTGTCATTGCCGAAAACAAGCTGTTTAATATTTTCCTTATTAAAACTTTTTAACTTCTTCAATATCTGCGTAATATCTTTACCATCCTTTTCATTTTCTTCGTTGTCATAAAAAATCACTAAAAAATATACAAAAAACTATTCAACGCTATATTTTCTAAATTTCTTGAAAGAGTTTAATTTTTTGCTGCTGCATTCATGTGTCAGTCATTGGAATCAAAGGGAATGTTTCCGTAGTGTGAGACTTAAAGAATGATATATTTTTAACGGGTGAAGTGTCCATAGAAAGCTAAAGGAATACTGACACGATGGTAACGAATGGACTTACTTTTATTAGTCAAAAGTATGTGCAGGACTTTAGTAACTACCATCCTATCGGCGTTGTCCCTAATGCCAAACTGTAGCAGGACAAAATACTTTTACTTTGCGAAAATGTGTTTCAGATGCTGAAATTAGTTTCATTTCTACGTTATCCTCCTCATAATGCAGAGTTTCACAGTGGAGTCAACATTAACGTTAAAGGATGGCTGAAATCTCCTCTAATCAATTTCCAATACACTACGCAATTCAAGACAATATCGCCTGGCGTTAGCCAGTGAGCTGTTTCTTCTTTTTCACTTGGTTTACGCTACAATCACCTGGATGGTTTCGGGAATAAAATAATTGAATAGGGGTTGGCTCTTATTGTAGTCGATTATCTGAATATCTAGCGCAAACAAAATTAATTGTTTGATGGGCTGTGCGATATTAGGCGACAATCTTATTCACCATCATGAGAGCAAATCCAAACTGAAAATAAAGTCTGAAAGGGTTTCACATGATCTCGTGTTTTATTTTTTTTTCTGACCAGCACTCGGCTGGAACTAAGATAAGACGCTATATAAAGAAGGATAGGGGGAGTAGTGTTTAAGAACATTCGATTCAAACTCTTCCACAATGAAAATGGCTGGAAAAACATCCGCAGGGAGGTTATTTCACATACGATCCGTCTTGTAGTGTGTTGTTTAGTCCACTGGCCTCATTAATGAGGACCTTGTTAGGCTGTATATCTCAGAGTAGTAACAAAAGTGATGGGCAATAGGTACAATTTGTTTAGTTTATAAATTGAAATTCACATCAAAATTTTCCATTCTTCTTTACGTGTAAACGAGTTTTCCGCTCATTCTATTATTTTCATTTGATGTGAAGACCTTTATTTATTTGCAAGCTTGGAAAGTGCATGATTATTTCCATGCTCCTGTTCTAAAAAATTGTATCACTTAGAGTTCAGCCGGTGGTCATAAACCCTGATGGCTTCAGGATTTTGCCTATATTTCGAAGCAATTTGACAGACCCGTAACCAACAGTTTCCTGCGGTTGCTTTTAACGTCATCGGTTATTATGTTCAGATATTATTATGTTTTGGAATTAAGCCTACTACTCATGTTTATTACTTTCAGAGAGTTTAATTGGGCCACCAGCTGCTAACTATTTTGGAGTTTAGCTAGTGCATTAGCGACTCCAAATATAGTTATGCTGTTTTAAAGGGTATAAAACGCATCTGAAGCTGAGGTTCCCGCCTGACTTGGGATATGAATTCATGAAAAAATGGCTGCGGCCTAAATTCGAATTAGGAAGAAACCGTAGGCTGCCCAGTGCGATTCATGGATCAAAAAGAATTTGAAATATAAATGATGAATGAATAAGATTGCAATAAGTGATACTAGTGAAAAGTTCCAGTAGTAGATGGGAACGACGGGGGAAATATCCCCGCCAATCTTAAAACCTGCTTCTTACTTGAGCAGAGCTAATGTTTCTCTGAGGATTTTTGTAAATTCTAAATAAATTTTACCTGAATTGCAGAAAGCTTAGAGCAATATTCGGAAGACACATTCGGGTTATCGTTCCCTACTCCAAAAGAAGAATTTGAAGAGTTCTTCTTGTTTACTTTACCTCTTGCTTTTTATCTTCCATTTAGAATAAACAAATAGTAAATTTTCTAGTTAAAACAAGTAGAAACTCTTGACTATTAAATGAAAATGTTTGCCACAAATTATGCGCGAAAAATAAAAAACTTTTTTCTTTTTCTCAGTTTTAATTTTTATGTGTGTTGTAAAAGCTGTTGGCGGTTTTGTGATACGACTATTCTCTTTATACGCTACAGCTGTTGGAGTAGCAGCTTAGACTTCGCTACAGGATGTAACACTTCGGTTTTCAAGAAATATTTCAAAATAAAATTAAAATAATTGAAAGAATAAGGCCGTATTTTTAGATCATTGTCCCCTGTGGGTCCCTTAGTAACAATTTGGACAACGAGAGTCCCCATTTGTATTTGTTCTATAACATGGCAAATTAAGCGAGTATGTGTCATTGCCTTTAGAAAGATATTTCAGGTCTCCAGTTATGTAAAGGAAGGCAATTCACGAAAATAAAGGTGGCTCAACTAGTGCAATTCTGCAAATCTTTGTAATTTTCAACACGGTAGTTTGCATTCTAATCACCCTACAGCATTTTAAACTTCCTCGGATAGCATTTAGTAAATTCTCTTTGTGTTTGTTTAAAAGTTTTCTGGTTTTTAGCACAAGACAAATGACGTAAATAAACTTTTGCTCCTTTTATGTAGACAAAGTGCATCGAAGTTTAACAGTTAAGAGTCAAACTTTCGTGCAGTTAATTAATGAGAATGTTTTTTGCTTTGCGGTAAAATAACGACTGGATGGATGTTATAATTTTCGCACACTAACACAAATACATTGCCACAGTAACTCAATTAAACAAACAGATACACTTACAGTTAAAGTTACAACTACAAAAACATAAACAAATATATCAATTAGAAACGATTTCTTTTTTAGTTTTAAAGACTTGCAGTTTTACTTGAGTAATTAATTAAAGGGTTTGCAAACAAGGGCGGGAACAGTTTATGGCAGCCATGTGGCTTAAGTGGCGTCTGTTATATCTGTTGGTTGTTATTCATCCACTCACATTGCAAGATTGGAAAACACATCCCCTTGATGAAACTTTATAATAAAATTCAGTGCGCATTGTGCCCTCCTTACGGTAACGTGATTTACGTAAGCAGTCTGGACATAAAATAAAACGAAAGATCAGCCAATTATGTAGAAGAACATTACCGTGCATTAGAATCTAAATTCGCCAAACCAATAAAAGAACCACCTGACCTCGAAGTCAATGACGAAGGACAGGGAAGAGAACCCCAATTTTGTGTAAAAGTCCGTTTTAGTGACAAAGCGCAGTCTTGGAGGAATGGCAAATGTGTTAGATTTACGCTAGTACCAGCCAACGGTGGCACAACCACACGGTGGTCTAACTACGGATGTGACATATGCTGCTAAACCAATGCCTCTATGCAATCCGCATAGACATCCCCGAAGTAGCACCGAGGCACATTTCATAGGTAGCAATTTAGGACACAGGATATCAGGCCCCTGATCCCACCTATCCCGCAGATAACTATTGACAGCCTGCGTGTCTATGCAACGCCACATCGATCCTGCAGTAAACCTTCCCACTTTGGGTATAAACCAAAGCCCCCACGTGCACCCCCGAGGGGGCTCTACCAACAACTACTTTGGAACCGAAATTCCTGTGGTACCAGTTGATCATCGTTACTGGTCGAACTTAGAAGTCCTACTCTCTTCCAGTTTTAGGCTCTTGACAAGCCTCAGGGACTAGTACCCCTGTTTCCCCCAGTGGCAATTCATCAAGTTGTCGAAATCACCAAGATTATATGCCCCCGGGGGTAGAGGAATGGTAGTCATTAATTTATTACTTAATTGCACCTCTGCGATATTAAGGTTCATCAGACCATCACGGCCAGCGCTTCAGGTCAGCTATAATAAGTTGAGAAACTACCAACCGAATCTAAGAAGTCTGTTAAAAAAATAAATTAAAATAAACTTTGTTTGCTGTGAAGACTTTTGAAAAAAACTTTAATCTTTTTGTTTTGAGGTTCGTTAAGCTTTCTCATTTGGTTTGAAGAATTTCGGGCACAAGCGTGCTGTGCAGAGAGACTCTCTTTTACCCCTCAAAATAAATGTTATAATACAATAAGTTTGGGAGAGCATTAGCTGAAAAAAGTCATTGATATATTATAGTAAATTTTCATTGGGCTGAATTGGAGAATATGGATAAAGACGCGCTACGTGCCACAAAGAGGTTTTGGGTAATTTTTTCCCTTGTAGAGGCAATGAGCATTAGCCACCATTTTCATCCAATTTTATTCTGCTAGACTTTTCTAAAGTTGCAGTTCGAGCTCAATAAATGCCTTAAATCGCATAAACTCAGCACGATATATTCGGCAGAGTTATTAAATGTTGGAGATATTGGGATACATGGGCCTTTCAAATAAAGCAGAACTTCGTTTATAACTACACACAGTTTGTTTTGTCCCTATTTATCAATATAAATTTATGCAAACAATTTTCAATTTTCATTAGCGTTTTTAATTATTTACTTAAAGAAATGAAAAATACATTAATATTTATTTGTTTTAAAAAACAAATATATTTTTTTTGCATGATTGCATTTTTCCAATAAAATTTTACTATTTCATATTTTCCTAATATTTATTTAAATATTTTTTTTACAGGTATGAACGTATCAGTAGTTTACATTATTTTGTAAGTACACACATTTATTAACCCTTTTTCATTATCTGAATTATGTAATATCTGCGATTTCCATACACAACCCCATCTATAAACCGAATTTTTAATTATAAACTTAAATATAAAGTTTTAGGGTCGAAATTCAAAAAGAATGTGATCCTAGAAAATAAATCAAACGGTTGCGGCCACCCCAAGAGTAGTGCATTCAAATAAAACAACTGATGTAAACAAAGGTATTTTTGTTTAAACTACAACCGCTTATGCAGACTTAAAAACAGACCTAATTTGATCTAAGACTGCAGAATATTTAAAAATTAATTTTTAATACGTCTCTAGAAATAAGAACGTGTGTACTTCTTTAAGTTGAAATGTTTTCCTACATACTTATTTAGTGCTAAAATAATGTTCCATTACATTCGTCTTGTAGTAGAGAAACTATTTTAAGCGTACGTACATTTTGAAACATATTCCTTATATCCCTTGACAAGAAACCGATAGATGTTTAATCACTCTACATATAATGTGACTTGGTATTTATCAGCAGTTTTGTTAAGGGCGGCAATTTATTTATTTATTTATTTAAATATAGTTCACAGAGAGCTACAGACTACAATCTGTCAAAAGTAAAATACACACGTTCATATGAAGGCAATTTTTTTGGAGGCATCTCAGCTACATGACTACTAGACTACAATTGTCGCTGTCGCCAATTTAAACTAATTTATATTTTTAGTGACGACAATTGACAAATAAAGTGTTGACAACCTACAAAGAACGCGTAGAAAAAAATCAGCTTGAATAATGGAATGAATTATATTTATATACATTTAAAACCAAGTTATTTCACCTGAAATACCACATGGAAGGTGCGAGAAAAGTATTTTTAGGCCAGACCTGTTAAAATACGTTTTTTTTTATTTATTTGATTTTCTTTTTGACCATATTCAGTTTCTTCTTTGTTTCAGTTTTTTAAATGAGTGATTTTGCGTTAAGGCAAAATAAGTGGAAGTGGCAACATTGGTCGCCAAACACAAATACTAATAATGCAACGCCAATCTTTATATTAGCGGTTTATGACGTAGCTGCCGCCTTCGAAAAAATTAAGTAGCTGACTACACGGCGACATATGAAGTCAACTGCATTTGTAGACATGAAGCTGTGTACTCTGCTGTGGTCTATGTGTTTAGAGCATAAGTTTTGATGAATCTGCCGAGAGTAAAGCAGGGGCTTACTTATCGCATAGGCCTTTTCAAGCTTTCTTTTGAAATGCAATTTTACCTTAGACATATTATATCAGAGAATATATCAGCCCGTTATATCACTGTTCAAAGGGAGTTTTTGCCATTTTTTAAGAAAGGAACTTAAGAGCAAAGAAAGTTGAAATATTCCACAAAAATGTTCCCCGTAGTGTTTTACATCAACGTGCTGAACACGTCTTACACATAAAATGTAAAGATTACTAGATATTCTATGCTGAATTCAAAATGCCGCTATACGTATATTTCTTTTGACTCCTCTCTAGGAATGCGTTGTCAGAACAAGGCTTTTGTGCAACAACTTTCTACTCTTTGTATGACTTGAAATCAACTAATCAGTATTGATTCAAAATTATTTCCAAATTTCATAATTTAAACGCTCCAACTTAGTAAAACTTCAAAATTTGTGTGTTACGAGATGATTTAAAGGAATAAAAACTAGTGAAAGCAAAACTAAAAGAAACTGTAGCCAAAGCAGCTGTGACATCATTAGACAATGAGACTGCTGCAAAAGCAACAACAATTTTATTTCGAACCCATACATACTCAGGTGAATATTTTCACGCATAGGCAACAAACTGTCACTGGCAAAAATGATCAACATCACCGCCGCCATGCACACTAGTTTCATAGAAAATTGTAAAAAAAAATATGTCAAAGATGTCTGCAATATTTGTTTGAGAGTGTGCGCTTGTGTCGGCGTGCATTTATGTTTACACATTGGGTGTGTGTGTGTGTGTGTGTGTGTGTGAAAATCTCTGGGCATTTCGGTAAGAGTATCTTTTATGTTTTGCCTTCTTTGGCGGCATATTACCTAAAGCTTTTTATTATTATTATTATTGTTATTTTTATTGTTCTCGAAAAGTAGCACACAACAAAAGAAACAAAAAATGAAGCAAAATCATGTCTGCTGAAAATATTAAAAATATATATTTTTTGAACTATTTCCCACATTTGTGTGTGTTTGCACAAAAAGAAATATGCATTACCATTTACATAATTATATGTCTATAGGGTATTTTTTATACTTAATCACTAGCCGACCCACAGAGATGTTACATTTATTTGCAAACTCTGTTTAGATGTAAAATTCTTCGATGTCACCAGGGGACACTAAACTAAATTCAACAATAACTTGTAACTTTCCAGAATTAAACATTCAACGATTTATTCTTTTAAAAGGAGTTTAAAGTTTTATTGTTCCAAGTTCGCAGTTTAGAGTTGCGAAAAGATTCAAAAGTTATTACAATTCAATGAAAGCTTACAGACAGCCTGCAAATAAGCAAACGGAGGTACTTGAAAAGAAAACAAGAGAGAAGTAGAAAGTAATGAATATTAGAGTAGACGTACAAAGAGGGAACGTAAAGGGTTGACTGATCACTATATCTGTTCAAGTGTGGACTCTTTCCCAAACCAGTTGCTGCTTCTGACCAAGAACCTTCGCCCGAGAGAAGTCTGGCGCCGGTATTCTTCTCCTTACTGTGACAGCTTCCACGCTAGTCATTTGACGTGATTTCCAAATACCTTAGAAAATCTCTAGTTCGAATCCGGTATATTCTCTGGCAAATAACCTGAGTGTTCCTGCAGGTGAGTCCGTCCTACAATCGAGCCTGAGACGTATTATATCATAGGTATTGTCAATTTGCCCTTTGCAGGTATCAATGTTCGAGTTCTCTAGCCTCGCCAGCTTATTGCCCATTTAAGGGTGGTTCTGGAATACCTCCCTATGTCCGGCAGACCCCGAGCAATTTAGGTGTCGAATAGACCCGTATAAGTGACTTAAATATGGCACGGTTTTCGGTGAAGATTCGAATATTTTTATCTAGTATTTTGCAGTACCACAGCGAGTTTGGCACCGTACTTCAGGCTGTAGAGAGCTGTGCCAAATGGGGTCTTTACATGCTGTAATAAAGTATATGACATGAGTACATTAAACAAAATTATATTTTGTATTTCGTTTCAAATCTATCTGCAAAAGTATTTTATTATTTTCCATTTTTCAACTTGTGTTAAAATACCCTGTCACCATTGCGGCCGCCAACACATGTACATTCATGTATGCATTCTGCAATATATATTGAATAATGTGTATGCACATTTTTTAAAGCATATACGATCTAAAGTGTGAACACATATTAAATTGCAACATCAGAACAGAAGTTTTTTCTTACAGCGCACAAATAAATAAACATTCCCCTCCAATTTTCTTTTGAAGAATTTAAAACTTACCAAACGAGTTCCAGTGTCACATTTTCTAAGAACCTGAAAAAAGTTGACTTTAGTTTAATGTCATATGTTATGATGCTTGGCGTCTTTACTTAAAAAAAAAAACTTAGTTCAACGTATTTCGTGGTCTTCCTTTAGTTTTCAGTGCTGTGTGTTCTCCATATGTTTAATATTAAAATAAAAATGATGATGGAGTTTTATATGCAGGCACGTTGGCTACGTGTTCTCTTTTCTCACATTCCTGTGTTCCAAAAATTTCTGCCAAATACTGAATAGAAACTGTGCCGAGTGGCCCAGTAAACCCAAATAGGAATTAATAAAATAAAGTGATCATGATAAAATGTTGTTATTGCCCCGCTTTATACGACTAAGAAGTTTCAAAGTTTTAGCGACATTGAAACTGTACAAGAAATAAATAGTTATTCAGGGGCGTTTGTCTTAAGAAAATTTGCCGTCATCCCTATTTTAAAGAGTATATACTAAAGTTCTGTTTTCATTTCAAATTATGTGGATAGGCAGTACCGGCTCCTATAAAGGGGTGTCCTAACGTCCACTATCGATGAACAAAATTATTACAATAATATTCCAGCCGGACAAAATTGTATATATATTGCAAGATATTAAGCAAAGGATATTAACGTTTCCGGATATAACGTTTACGAATTAAACACCAAACAATTTTTTTAGAATTTAAATATTATTTTGGTACAGTTAAAGTTAGACTCAATCGCCCAATGCTAATGGGCATTGTGTGGTACCACCTCTCACAAATTTCCAACTGGGCTTCACTAAACTGAAAAATTTGTATTTTCTACTTCACATTTAAAAATCGTCAGTTTGAATTTGCCCTGCATTTTTCCTGCACACACATTGACTTTCCACAGTGTAGCAGTGTATGTATGTGGCTTAACAGATTAAAGGATAATCAATAGTGACATTAACAAAAATAAAATGTAGGTCTTAGAAAAGGAATCACCCCAAAAACAGTAGTAAGCAAAATATGCATTCATAATGCTCATGTGTGTGTGGAAGCAGAAACAAATTGGAATCTATTTTACTTGGGCTACGATTTTGCCTAACAATTTCAAAGAATTTTGTTGAAAGATGTTCTCTATTTAAAATGTAATAAATTTTTAGTAAGTAAACGAGTATCGCCACTTCAAATATAAATCGCTTAAGTAACAATAAGAAAATGTTTACGGATTCAGGTGTAAAGACTCAGACTTACTCGATCAAAATTAGCAAAGGCGAAAATACACTACAACAGGCTTTAAAGGTTTTAAACAGCACTACACCTACAGAAAATTATGGTTAAATGGGAAAACATTGGTTGGCGGTCAAGGAAATAAATTTTCAACACAGACTTCACTTAGCTCAATATATATTTAGCAGCGATATATTGAAAATATTTCTTGACTGTTAATGGAAGCAGTGAGATAAGACCTCCGACTCCACCAAAAGCATAAACTTCCATTCAACAACCAGGCCAAACTGGCAAAGAGATTTGACTCTAGTCTGCAGAAGACAAACGAAAACTTTCAATGGTTCCGTGCTGTGTTTTGATCACATTAGTTTGATAGGGGTATGGGTGCCCTATGCTTCTAACAAGACGACAGAATAATAGACAATAATTGAAGCTTAAATTATGCAGCCTTAATAGCAGCTTCTAGTGGTTTAGAACAATTGCATACTAAAATAAAGAGATCAGAGATGCTGGAAGTGATATCAAGAATTTAAAAAAAAACTGGGCCGAATTTTGGGAGCGGCGAGAAAAAATATGTTAAAGGCTAGGGTTACAAAGTTTTAAGAGAGCTTGTTTTAAAAAAAATTTTAATTGCTGGGGAATAATACGAAATATCAAGAGTTGTATATAGAATTGCACGTTCGATTGTAAACCCACCGGGCATAAAACATGCACGAATTTTTTTAGTTTTAATTTTCCATACTTTGGTCATCCACTTAAATATTAATAAAATACTAGTTGAGAGATTGTGTGTTCCTGCAGACGATGTAAGAAATAATATCAAGCTTGCAAGTTGCCTCGAAATGCGATGGTATTGTACTGATCAAGAACTTGGTCCTAACTTTGATATCAGTACTTTAAACGGCCGTAGTTTGTGGATAGGAACTTGACCTTATTTTCACATTTATATTTTTGTGCGGATTGATGTTCGAGAGATATAAAGTTGTCGATTAAGATGAAGTTATTCCTCTCCTTAATTTTACACGATTTAAAAACTTTTTTAAACTTTTTATAAATTTTTCTGCTTCTGTTTCCATTTTTGAATACACACTTTAAGATTCAGGCACTTTTGTTCGGTTGAAGCTTTTTTTTCCATTTTAGCTGTTTTAAATTGTTAAAACATTATTTTTTCCAAGTTCTTTTCGACTGTAAATATTTTGGATTGCTTCTTGGGACATTTCAGATTTTGTGCTGCAATTTTTCTTTATTCCTTTATATTTTTGGAAAACTTTTCAGATTTAAATACAGGGTGTCCACCGAGAATGTATACTACTTTGTTTGTTTATAATTTTTGATTAAATGAAAGAGAATGGATCGTGTATCGATAAATGTTTTATTTAATGTCGGCTATTATGTATGGAATACAATATCAAAAAAATGTCCGCCTCTGTTAGCCTCAAAAATTCGAGCCCTTTTGAACACATTTTTCATTATATTCTCACACATTTTACGCGGTATTTCATTAATTTCATCACGAATATTTTGTTTGAGTTGCTCCAGCGTTTCTGGTTTGTTTGCATGATATCCCCAAAAAAAGAAGTCCGGAGCAGTCAAATCAGGCTTCCGTGGAGGCCAATCAACATCACCATTCCTTGAAATAACTTGTTGTGGAAAGACGTCTCGCTGTATTTCCATTGCAATCCTGGCTGTATGCGATGTGGCACCGTCTTGTTGAAACCACATGTTAGTCAAGCCCAAAACATGCAGTTGTGGCGTCAAAAAGTTTTCAATCATATCACGACATCGCTCCCCATTGACAGTTACCGTTACGCCGTTTTCAGTTTCAAAGAAGTAAGGTCCAATGATTCCTCCTGACCAAATTGCACATCAGACTGCTACTTTTAATGGATGCAAAGGTGACTGATGAATAATTTGAGAGTTTTCTATTGCCCAGACTATTCTGTTTATTCACAAATCCGTTCAAATGAAAATGTGCCTCGTCACTCATTATGATTTTTTCATGAAAATCGGGGATGTCATGGGCGTGCTGTAGCATCCTATGGGCATGTGTACGGCGGCGTAAATGGTCTTCTGGAAGAAGCTCTTGTGTCAACTGAATCTTAAATGGAAACAAATGCAAATCTTTTTGCAACATTGTGGCCAAAGTTGTTCTTTTGATGGATTGATGGATTGTTTTGAACACTTCTTGAATAGCAGTAATGTGTTGAGCTGATCTTGCAGTAAGTTGTGGTCCATGCTTGTGCCTATCGGCTACAGTCCCTCTTTCTTTGAAATCATTTACCACACGATAAATAGTGCGTCTTGTTGGTACGTTGTTTCTCCCAAAAATTTCACGTAACTTTCTCATCGTCACAGTAATCGGTGATTGATTTTGATAAAATGTTTTAACAATTAAAATACGTTGGTTTAGCGAATATTTTTCCATAATAAATTTGCCACGTCTCTACTTCACGTCTGCCAAATCTGAATTGTCAAGACTAATTTTTACCAAAAATTTTTTTTGCTAATCTTTAGATTTTTAAGTGAAGTTTTAACTTTTAAAAATTTTCTATTTCAATTATTAATAATTAGTAAATTAAATTATTAATTTTTTTTAAGCTTGAAGGTCTTTTTGTTTGAAATTCTCTTCGATATTTCGACGTTTTTATCGGAGAAAGTAAAAAAAATTTTAAAAATGACCTTTAGGCTTGAAAACTTTAATAAATTGAATTCAAAAAGAGTCAAGAAATTCCATAATTTGAATTTATTAATTGATTATTTTTTAATTCTTATGTAAAATTTCGCAACTAATTTCAGAATTTTTGTATGACTTTTCTATTGTTTGCCTTTTGGCATTTTACATTTTACCTATTTATGATAAGTTTTTGCATCCAACCTATGAAATCCGCCTAATGATGACTTGAAGTAACCAAATTTCCTTATAAAGGAAAATGCCATAGATGAATGAAAATGCTTGAATCAAAATGCAAATTATTGAGTTGCATACAAAAACTAAACTCAGATTTATAATTCACTTAGAAAAACTTTTACATATTTATTAACAATCTCTATACTTGCAAGTAGACAATAAAAGTCAGTGTTCAAGAAATAAAGAGGAGAGTCTTTTATCTGTAATTGAGACATTTTACCTGCCGGTTCCTAATAACTGCTCAAACTTTTAGGCTTTGAATACGAGTACTAATTGCAACAATCTCCAAACACTAAAATGAAATTGTAAAATATGAATATAAAATTGCAACCGAAATCAATTGCATCAATAGTTGGTAGAATCTCTTGTGCAAAGCAATAAAACACAACACTGGTGGTCATTATGATTTTGAGAATAGAACTTGCAAACATATCAAACATGTAAATGAGCACCTTTTGTGGGCTGGTTAAATTTATAATTTAAATTTTCTTGTAAAACAAATTTTCCAACAATTTCCCCCAAAGGCTTTACCTTCTTATTTATAACTTGAAAACAAAGAAAATAAAAAAGAAATAACTAAAACTAAAACTTTCTGCAACTAGTACTACTGACATATAACCCCACATATTTACATGTCAACTTGTAACACACAAAAGACTGACACACACTCACATGAACACAAATGCAGAAAGTACACACAACAACAGTAGGGGAATATGTGTTTGTATTGCTTCACTTCTTTTGTTTGTTCGATGGTGAAACAAAAAATCTCAAAGGACTTGAACATTTAAAAATGCTCTCCAATGCACACACTTTCTTAAAATGTTGTATTTAGTAGAACATTATGTTGTTCACCTTATTCCATATTCCCTCTGTCGTGCCTTTCAGTTGTTTTTATTTTAAAATCAAACTGCCTACAAGGGCTGTGGAGGGGAAACTTTAAAATTTGGTTTTCAAGTAATTCCCCTTTTAAAAACCAAACGGCAACAATTATAGTTACAGTAAAACAAACCAACCAACTGAATGCAAGCATGTGTTAGTAGGGTGTTCTATATTGCAAATGAACTCTAATTCTTACAACTCTTTCTTGATGTTATACAGGAAATGCTTTTAGAAATGCATTGTCAATCGAACAAAAAATAATTTCTTTTTTAAGAATGTCGGGTGAGCAACCACAAATAAATATTAAATTGATAGGCCCGTTTTTTTGTCAAAAGGAAAATGAGTTTAATTAAAATTTCTTCATGTAGTCTAAATTCAATTATAATAAACATTTTTCTTGTGGATGCCATTGTGGATGTCTATGGATAGACATAGGTAAACTAGAGAATAAAGTATTTAATATGAGAAAGCATTGTATATTGACTTTCAGCGCCTCTGGGCTAACTAACATTAAACTTAAAAAGCATCTTTTTCACCTTGAATTTATCTACACGTAAACAAAAACATTGTTGCGGGAAACATATTTCGATTGAACTACAATCACTACAATATTACAATAATATCGCAGACTTAACAATAAGTCCTTTTCTAGGACTCTACAGTCTACATAAATATTTTGTGTTCATCACATTATAGCAATATAACATATTATCACACATAATAATAATATGATCCAAGCTATTGTTCCTTGTAATAATAAAAAACAAAGTGTCCATATAGTGATCGATTTTGATACCCATTTTTTCAACGAGAAATTACTTCTAGCGCTAAGTTTTGCTTAGAAATCGCAAATGGAAGCGATAGAAAAGCAGCCGTAACTGATAGCAAAACTCTTGAAAACAAGGCATTTTTGGATCCGAGTTATACCTGGATTAAATACCAAAGAAATGATTATGATGGTAATAATTATACAACCATGGTTGTGCGATTTCAAAGAAAATATATGTTTTTAGTAGCCAAACGTAAACACAAACATGCTTACTATAATGTAATGTTCTGTACAAAAATATATTGTTGTGGCAAACATATAATGGTTATTTGAAAATATTTAATTGCAATAAACTAGTTATTGTGTATTTTTAATTCTTCAATGGGCCCTCAGCTGGCAGTCACAAAGATATAGCTTGCCGTAATTTACGGTGGCGGTCGATGACAGGTTCCTGTCTCTGCTAGGCGTCTAGCTAAATAAGTCGATCGAAGAGAAGTTAACACTCTCGTATAAAAAATCCGTAATTCACATTGAAACAGCATACGCCAGGTATGCATGGCCAAAAGGGTGCTTGGTCTCAAGTATGCGAACTCTGGATACCAGTCGATCTCTAGTTTTATTACAGACTTACCCCTGCAAAAGGACATCTTTTTCCCCATTACAGCGATGAACGAAGACGCCTCGCAAATGGCCGAGAGATTAATCGCTGCAGAAACTCCGATTTTAATTGGTCAAAGTAGGAATCCGGATGAGATGGATAAGAACGCCTTGGTAGGGGTGGACGGGTTAATTTTCAAAGACACTTCCAAGGCGTTGGACCGTGAGATTCCACTGGGGATGGATAATGAAGCCTCGCAAGAGGTGGACAAGTTAATCTCTGAAGGAACTTCGGTTTTTATTGGCCAATGGAGAAAATCTCAAGAGAAGAGATTGTGAAATGTGAATGCCATGGAGAATCTAAGACTTAGGCAAATGCTAGCAATGACAAGAGACCCCATGATGGCTGGCAGTCGCCGGTCGAGATTCTGAAATTCCTACAGTAAAGATAAAAAGCAAGTGGTAGCACAAGTGAGAGTACTGTAGTCGTAAAATGAGTAGTTTGAAGTCGATTTGTGGAAAGAAGGAGCTCGAAATGGGAATTTAACCTAAAATAAAGAATTTTAATTGCAAATGAGTTTTATTTAAATTCGAACTTCACTAAATTTTTACAATTTCACCAAACTACCAAAAGTTCACACGAAATAATCATTGAAAACGTCGAAATTCACACTATTGTGAGGGGTATATAAGATTCGACACTGCCGAATATAGCTCTCTTTCTTGTTTGCTTTTCTATAGTTCTATGGCGACCATATTATTATCTATAATAATACTATGATTTGTTTACAACTATATAATCATATTGATCTTGTATAATGGTTACCTCAACCACTTTCATATTGGCACTCGAAACATGAAGTTCTAACACAAATTTTCAATTTCAATTCTAGCTAAAATAATGTAATAAAGAATTAGAACTAAAATTCATTGAAATTAAAAAATGTTGATCCTTTACATATAAAACTCCCCCCACTCTGCCATTGTTCGTATGTCATACATAATTTCATTTGTAACATCTTCTTTTGTTCTTTTGTAACATATTGTGGTGTTTTTGTTGTCTTAAGATTCTTTTCTTTCGACAAATTGCAATTTAAATTTTGTTCAACTTTTGCAAAAACAGAATTAAAATATCGTGTTTTTGCACCGAACAATTTTGTCAGTTTCCCTTTTTAATGTGTTTGTGTTGGTGTGTGAATGTGTTTTGCTGAACAGATGAAACTAAATAAATAAAACAATTGTATAAAAATGTTAAAGAATAAAAACTAAAATTGCAAATAAATAAACCCAACATATGCAGGAAGCAAAAATGCAAACAACACTCATGCACACACACACACACATATATACACTATTAAATACAAGAACCAAGATGTACTCGTACGTATGAGTATTATTTGTGAAATTCAACGATACAATACAACTCATACGTTGTTGGGTCTATTATTTTGTAGATGATAATTGAGCTCTACACTTACAGAAAATTATAGTTAAATGGGAAAACATTGGTTGGCGGTCAAGGAAAAAAGTTTTAAACACAGACTTCATTTAGCTCAATATGTATTTAGCAGCGATATTAAAAATCTCTCCCCATTATATATTTGCTGTCTGCAATAAGACCGCCGATTTCACCAAAAGAACACAATCGCATTCAACAACCAGGCCAAACTGGCAGAGAGATTTGATTCTAGTCCACAAGAGACAAACCAAAACTTTCAATGGTTCCGTGCTGTGTTCTGATCACATTTGTTGGATAGAAATATGGTTGTCCAATGATTCTAACAAGACAAGAGAATAATAGACAATAATTGAAGCTTAATTCATACAACCTTAATAGCAGCTTTTAGTGGTTTAGAACAATTGCATACTAAAAGAGAAAAATCAGGGAGGCTGGAAGTGATATCAAGAATTTAAAAAAAAGAACTGGGCGGCATTTTGGGAGTGGCGAGAAAAGAATATGTTAACGGCTAAGATTACAAAGTTTTAAGAGTGATATCCGATGGTAGGGGGAAAGAATTCCAAATATCAGAGGTTGTATATAAAATACCACGTTCGATTGTACACCCACCAAGCAACAATTTAAAGCTGTTTGGAAAAGGATAAAAACGAAGTGCGATTAATTGTGGCGCCACAATAACTTAAAACTAAATTGACCGTATTTATGCGAGGGGCAAAAAAACCTTCACAGGCGTTTTAGAAGCGTTTTGAAAATATACTTCATCCTAGGGGGTAAACTGGTACAACTTTATTTGTGTGGGGCTTAACTCGGTCTAATTTTTATACCATAAACAACCACTTCCCATCAAATTCCAGATAATTCTTACCATCATTCGATTATTCTGGTTTCTCGATGAGTTGCTAATATTTTAATGATTCATATTCTATATAAAAAAAAACAAAGGAGCCAAATATTTAAGAGGAATATAATCCAAGTTGTATTAGTCTTGCTAGCAGGGTACAGATATGATATGATACGACTTACGTGAGCACCTGCCAACGTTGGCTCAATCCCACGGTGGTCCAACCACGGGTGTGACATTAAGCGGCCAAACCAGCGCCCCTATGCGATCGCATAAGCACCACCGGAATTGCACATATGCCCATTCCATAGGTTGCAAATTAGGACAGAGTTTTGCTAGGCCCCCGGCCTCACCCCTTGCTGAAGGGTTCGGAGTTACCTAATCTCTTGCTGTCAACAAATAACATTGACAACTTGTCTTGCTATGCAACGCCACATCGGTCCTGCATTGAAGCTTCCCGCTTTGGGTATAAACCACAGCCACCAAGTGCACCCCCGAAGGAGCCTCACCAACAACCAGTCTGGAACCGCAGTTGCGCGGGCTACTGGTTCCCATGGTACCAGTTTATCTCGCTACTGGTCGAACATAGAAGTCCTACCTTATTCCAGTTTCAGGCTCCTGACCAGCCTCAGGAACTGGTGCTCCTCTATTCCCCCAGCAGCAATCTATCAAGGTGGCAGGGTTCACCATGATGATAGAAGCAATTTCATAATATTTCCTAGCAGCCGCCATTATGAGCGGCATATCCTAAAATACACTTTTAGAAAGGACAGCGTTCGCCAAATGTGGATACAATAATTAAATACAACTAATTCGCAGGTTTGAATTGTTCAACAGCTCCCAGCGATTGAAACAGCTTCATTATACTTTCTTTCTTAACAATTGTGACTGAAGGAAGCATACTCTCACACAAAATCTACCTCAACTTTAATCTTGGCTGGTTTATGTAAATTAAATTAAAAGTTTTGCATTTAAAAAATAAATTTTTTATGATTTCCAGTTTTTTACAATTTTATTAATGTAGGGCCGCCAATCATACGTTTTGGTGGAAAGTTCTAGGACCTTTGATTTTAAAATTTTAAATAGATTTGTAAATGATTATTTTAGCATTCCTTAGTATTTATTATGGCATATTTTTTTAGTTGAAAAAAAAAAACAGTGTCAAATGGAGCAAATTTTTTTAAGTGTTTCCATATTAATTTCAGTCGTAGAGACGTAAAACTAACACAGAAGAAAAAATTCGGCATGTTCGTACTTTAAACTTAAGCATTATGCTGCATATTAAAATATAATAACAAATAATATGAAGGAACAAGAAGACAAATATGCAGACATAAAATATGCACGCATAAACAACTGTACAAAACATTAAGTTATCAAAGCCTAAAGTTTTTATGTTTTGTTTTTATTCACAAAAATTATCAAGACAAATGAAAATATATGAACATGCACTAACCAACTTATAATAAACAAAACAAAAGGACATACTCGAAAGGAAAAATAGGCGTATTACATACACACAAGGAAAAGGATGCGTATTACACACACACACATAAGCAACACGTGCTGGGCATCTAAACACCGAATTCCATATGAAGACTTTCTAAACTAAAGATGTTTGAAATTATGCACGAGTAAATGCATAGAAACGAGACTCAGGAGTAAATTTAAACAAAAAATGAAGAATAAACAAACACACAAACATCGAAATATTTGTGTTGCTGTGCCCACAGACACACTCGTATATTTATTTATTGGTATTACATTTGTTGGTTTTATTTTCATATTTAAATTTGATACTTGCCGCAAAATGAGGTGTTAATTCGGTTTTATTTCGAGTTGAAACGATTTTACTTCCTACGTCTAAGAAAGGATGCGTTCACAACTGAATCAGAAACAGCTAATAGGTGGCTTATTGTGATTAATAACATGATGTGGCTAAATCGAAAACCTTTGCAGGTTGTAGGACTTTTTGAGTACATAATTTTGTTATTTTTTCTGAAATTCAATAACGCCTTAAAAATCAAAATTTGTCAATGAAATACGATGTTATTGTGGCCTTTTATTATTTAAAAAAAAGCACCTCTTTGGTTTCAACAAATCTTGTCCTATTTGACTCACCACTAAATAAGATTTGAAAAATTATCAAAAGTGGTGCGCCCTAAGAATACCTCTATTAGATCCATATTTATGATTTTATATTGCAGATCTACCGAAACGTTAATCGGTTTTAAAAAGCCTAAATTAGAATCTCGGCAATGCGGATTAATCAATAGTTGTTTTATATAATTTTCTATTTTCATTTAAGTCCACAGTATAACAAATTTTGTTTTCCAACTATCAACTGTAATCAAATTTTCGTTTGCTTCACGTTCTAAGTTTTTTTTTTGTGCAAAAGCAGACTAAGGAACCAAAGACCGATTAAAGATGAGTGTGTTGTGCTAAGTTTTGTGTTGGAAGCCCAAACTCCTTTTAGTTTTGTTTAAAAATTTTTTTTTAACCATAATGAAATTATAGTGCGGCCAAGTTTTTTTTCTATTTCGGCTCTTTAACAGTCCTAATAAAATTGCTGATCTTAGTGTTTTAGAAGAAAGAAAAGTGTTCTGAACTTTGCTAGAAAATTAATCATCCGCTACCAATACTTTCATTAAATTTTCGGTAAACCTACGAATAGTTTAAATAAAAACAAGCATCGTTATGTTTTAAACCAATCCTCAATCTCACTACATTTCTAAATTTTGTAAAATGTCTAAAAGGCTGTTCGATCAAATCGGGTAAAAGTGGTAGTCAGTTGCGTATTTCCAGATCTCTCCATATGAACACTTTTATTGTATTGTATTACAGGCCGTGTTTTGCTGTCGTTTATTTACTACGGGGCCGTTTATACTGAGGTTAGGACAGTCCGCATAATATTGTTTCAGAGATGTATCCACAGCTTATTGCACGCTGACCTTTTCACTGCGTCTGAAGTTAACGTTAGTTTTCGTTTATAAGACAAATATTCATTGGTACATATATTATTTGTTATTTAGACAGAGTGTTTGCAATAGTACCTTTATTCTTCAACGAAAAGTACTTGTGTTAACTTAAGTTGGTTTTGGAAGAACTTTGATAATAGCACCCCGAACATCATCTGAAATTTCTTATTTTCTCTTAATCACGAATTGAGCTTTCACTAAAGGACTAATCAAATAATTTTTACTACAGAAACACCCTGTTTTGAAAGGCTCTAAAAGAAATTATGTCATAAAATCGAATATTTAAATATTGCATAAATTCCTCAAATATACGAGTGCACAAGAACATGAACATTCATGCGGAATTTTTAACAATAGTCACATTTCTTTGTGTACAATTCTGTGCCAGTATCCTGGTGTTCCAAGATATATTCATATATATTCTCACGTAAATATGGGTTATTTAGTAAAAGTCTTAGCCTTTGTAGTGTAGCACTGGCAGCTGAGTTGATGTGCATCTTTGTTGTCTGCATAACTGCATCTACTTTTGTGTAAATTTTATTACTTTATCTTTATGTTTAACTATATTTTGTGTGTTTTTTATTCTTAACAATAATTTACAATTCAAGAATTTCGTCGAAACAAATTATCACTTGCATTTTGCAACTTTTTTTTGTCACAACCATAATCAGATTGTAAAAACTGTGCAATAAACGTGTCCCTGTTCTGTATTCCGAGCGGAATTGTAAAAACTCTCGGAATTGAATAATTCAAAAATTAGCTATTCTGAATTTCACATATTTTGCATTTAAAAATTGATCGAGAAAAATAAAGGAGGATTTAAAGAAACCTTCTCATATTTTAATACAACATATTTGTTCTAACATTTAAGTAAAGTTTTTTTTTTTTGAAGAAAATTCATTCCTCGAAAATGTTTTGTAACTCTTTGAAAGCGGAATAAAGAACAGCTAAAACATTCGGAAATTTTCATTGTAGAATAAAATATTGCGAATTCGAAACACGGAACAGCACTGAAGTTATTGTGTACTCGAGTTGTAAAAAGCGTTGCCAGATGTGAAGATTTAAGGACTTCCAAAATGTTAAAAAGGTTACTAAGGGTTTTCTAAAGTAACTATTTTTGGAGTTAAAAAAAAGTTAATTGACGTAGTGACAAAATCTAATTATTTCATATATAATTCGAAAAAATTTAGGGACTGCACATAAGAAAATCTAACTAATTTACGACAAAAAATATCTAATATGATTATATCTCCGATACTAAGCGATTCTTAGCTGCTAAAAAAAGTACCCAATTTCACTTGTTTGAGTTAAGGTGCACAGAATAACACTATGATTCCAATATTTTTAGACTTTTAAAATGTGTAATTTGGAGTAATACTCGTATATTAAACAAAATTCACATCAACTTTATCAAAATCGCACACTGGGTATGCATCTATGGAGGTGAAGAAAGTAAGTTTTTTTTCACAGTAATTTAATGACTTCTGTAGCCTTGTTTATATAGCAGAACATAAAATAATTTAGAATTGTTGTCAGTCGTTTTTACAATTCTCTTATTAGTGGACACATCATTATCTGTAAGTGGGAAAGAATAGTGCAGTTTTGTAAAGATCGTATTTCGATAATTTTACTGTCACCTTTCTAGTGGTGACCATAAATTGAAAAATAAAATCGAAATATCAACAGATATAATGCGCGGGACATGCCCATCAGCTTACTATCAATTTTACAAAAGGTGCTTGAAAAATTATTCGTTTCATATATAACGCCCTATATTAATTGGCAAAACAATATATCGGACTACAAGCTATATTAGATTAGGTATTAGGTAAATTTATAATCATTTTCTAAGCGTTTGGTAAAGTCTAACTCATGTTAGACTGCTCACTTAAATACATTGAAATCTGCCTCAAAGCTTCTTGAGAGATAATTGACAAATAGAACGTTTAAAGTGAAGTTAAAGGATCCATTTTCTAAAAATTTAAAAACCTCTGGATTTCCACAAAGTAAAATACTAGGGCCACTTTTATACATAATCTTTAAAGCGGATACGCCAACAAATTCACGTGCTTATACGTCAACGTTTTCAAATGGCACTGCATCTATAAGTTTTAATTAAAATCCAAAGATTGCATCCGAACAAATTCGTTTCCAAATCACGAGCTAAAGTTTTGGCTAAAAAAGTGGAGAGTAAAGAGATCTCGAAATGCGCTAATGTAACGTTTTCCCTCAAAGGGTCAAATGATCCTTTTAAATAGTCTCCAAACTTGAGGCAAATATTACTGAAGCCTGGCCATGTCCTTTTATACAAATTCGTTTTGTCCAGTAACCAATATGAACATATGGAGTTCAGCTGTGGGGTACTACTTGCGCATCAAATATTCAGAAAACAAAGAACACAGTTCAGGATTTGACGACTTATCGTCAGCACCCCCGGTATATAAGAAATAAAAATGTCCATAGAGATCTAAAGCTTTCCAATATCGCGGATGAAGTAAAAATAAACTCGTGCATAACAAATTACTGATCGATTCCTTAAACAAATTACTGATCGATCCCAACACTTTGGTAGGTAATTTATTGTAACTTGATGGGCACCAGAGACTAAAATAAGGGCGGATTTAGCCTGACAAGACGTCTCTGGAGTCGGAGACATAAATTAAGATTTGAATACATTTAATAAATTAGTTATTACATTGTTGAAAATGAACAAATAGTACTCTAGAGCTCAGGTTTGACTACATTTCTTTTAGAAAAACTACTACTGTTTCTCCTGCCTTGAATTATTTTAAAATATCCCAAATGTATTTAGAAATTAAGTAACATGTTAACACATTTTCACTCACACATACGCACTTGTGTGGAGAAATATTTGAAAGTGCATCCATCGGTAAAACACTTTCATTCTCTTTTTGGGCAAGAAACATTTTGCACTTAATTATATTTCCTTCGAGTTTATTAGGCAAAATTAGATTTTCCTTTTAACAATGGGCTTGTAATTTCAATACGTAATTGTTCTTCTTGTATTCTTTCTTTTTTTTTTCTTGTGAGTATTTTTCTTCACAAAAGTTCCAATTGTTTACATGATTTTATTATTTTGGTAAATTACATTGTAAATGTGAATTAAGTAAAAAGACAAATTTATTTTCAAATAATTAGATTTCAGTCAAAACCACATTCAATGAAAATTTTACAGTGATCTTGGTTCTATATTTTTAAAGTTAAATTTGAAATACACAAAATGCACTTGAACTTAAAAGTAAATCTACGAAAACTAATTAAGTTTTAATTTTTGTCTAAATATTAATTATTTCCAAAACAAAACTGTTGAAAATCTAAATATTTTTATTATCACAAACAAATTTTCTTTTACTTGTTTCTCTTTTTTGCGACTTTATTTCACTCTTTGAACTATAAACTGCTTAATATCTGTTTGTCCATGGAAATCTTCTTAAAATTAAAATAAGTGTCATCATTATAAAGGGGAAAATCTCATAAATTATAACTTTGTTCATTAAAGTATAGAAATTAATTTGAATATTTGAGTTTTCCTTTCCAAATAGATGAGCAATTTTTAGATTTGAAGAGCAGAAGTAGAATCTATTGCACCTTAATGGTGGAAACATGACAAATTGAAAGTAAGACGAATAAAATTACACAGGGTCAATATATTTGTATTTGCCAACTAGAAACGCTAAACTTCACTATTGCTCTTTATTTGAAGCCACATTACAAGTTATTTCTCTAACTCTTCTAATGTAGCAAACCATTTGATAAATGCAGATGATTAAACCCTCATTAGCACCTATAAAGTTTGCTTGAGTTTTAAATAAAAACAATTGAAAAGAAATATTAATCTTCTTTACGAATATCCACAACAACACGAAACAAGCAGAATAATTCTCTCAACAAATTTTCTTAAAATACAAAATTTAAAAAACAAAAACTTTTCTCTGTTGCCTTCAATAACCTAAATTAAAGTTTGTGTGCTGGCATTGCACTGTGGGTTGGAGCACTTTTTGGTATAAAATTGCTCTATTTTTTGTTATAAAAATAAAGTAGTATCTAGATCTATTTAAATGCATTAACAAAGTCTATCCACAATTGGTTGCTGATTAAAGAATTTTGCGTAAAATTTAACTGAAACACATACGTTGTTATATCAACCCAGCTCATACCTTGTGATTTTTTATTTGAAAATAAAATTTTGACAATTTTTCAGATCTCAAGAGTTCAGTATTACTGCTCTTTCCATCTGCATTAGCAGCATATTCCAACTTAACGAAATTTTTCTGACTCACACTCCTGGCCAAACGGTGGCATAGTACAGGTGCCTGAGAGCAGTTTCTCACACGGCTCCAAATTGGGAGGTAGGACGTTTTTGGTAGTACTTGCTATCACGGAGTGTCTTACAGGCCCGGTGGAAATGACAGGCCCGTGGAGGTCAACAAGTTGAGAACTAGCCAACGGTCGAATCCAAAATACAAATAAGCGACTAATCCAAGAACTGGACATCATCTGAGTGCCCGGCCACTAAGATGTGGTCGAAAACGAACGATCCAACGGTCTGGGAATTAAGTGGCGCGATCCGATCTGACAGATTGGGCAAAGAGGACCACTGTGGAAGGAAAAAACAATGGGAAAAATAGCAAAAATCCTATGGGCAGACCCAAATGGTGATAAAGGAAGGAGGTTGCAGAGACTGAGCAAATATGAAATTAGTACGATGCTGAGTGTACTGATGGTTCACTCAAGCCTACAGGCACATAAAATAGCAAAAACTGCAGACTATATAGGAGGATGACTTCGCATAACATAACTTATTTGAGAAGCATTGACTGTTAACTATTGAAGTTTCTCCAAGGAGTAATGTTTCCATGTTGGACACTGTTTTCTTATGGAGAGCGCACAACTGTCTTCTCGATCACATATAACCAAACTATATTTTGATTTGAAATGAAAGAGATAACTGTTGCATATGTGTCGATCCATAGTGCATTTTATATCGTTTGAATGGTGAAAGATATCAAAGTGATGCTGGTCTTATTTTGAAGCCAAATTTATGTTAGTATGCCGTTTCAATGTCTACCTCGGCTTCGCCAGCAGTTCTTCAAAATGATTTTTTGGCAAAAAAAAAACCCGATATCTGGCCATTGTTTCTTGTGCCGAGTTAGCGAATGTACGGTATTACCTTCCGTCATTTGGCTACTATTCTTGGGTCAGTACAATTTTATACGGATGCCCAAATCTAAGCGCAAAATAAGCCAGGTTGACTCCCTGGTGAAGCGCAATATATGTATTGGACGCTACGGCGGCATTGTTTTATTCTCTTTGCGCCAATCTTTATCTTGTTGGTAGCTTAAGGCCCAAAAGAGCGCATCCAGGCTCAAACTTTTTCACGGTACGCTGAATTGCCTCCGTACTGAATTGTTGACTAGGAATGCCCTCACGACGGAATTCACATTGAGTTTGGGAAGCCGAGTGGGCATTTCGATAATATTTGTTAATAACGTTGGGCAGGCGTATACCGATGTATAGTGAGATGGTAACTTTGACAATTTTTCAAAAACAACATTTGAAAAAATTTGCGTTACTGTCTGGTCACTCTATACTAAAAATTATAGTGAATCCGTTTAGTTTTGAATTTTGAATTGAGCCACATTAATTTCGCAAACTCTCACGAAATAAAATGCGCAAAATTCTATGCGGCTGTAACAAGCAATTTTAATATTTTTTTCCTCAAGCTTGTACCGCTACCAGTCAGCCGTTAGAGTCCACACTTTTAATATTTCTATAGACCGCCGCGATTTCAAGTGACAAGAAAAAAAAGGTTTAATAATTTCCCTTGACTTCTTCATAAAACTGTTAACGTCCTAAATATTGTTGCTATCTTTTCACCAATTATTTCTTCCCTTTCTTCATCACTGACTTTGCTTCAATTATATCATATTTAAGGATTAACGTCTTATTTAGCCTTCTTATTCGTCCGTTCTTTTTCTAGCAGCAACAACAATTATGTGTTTCTTCGCAGTCTTGTCTAAATTCTACAATTCAATTTGAAAAACTTATTGTTATCATTGTTGTTATTGCTGATGCTGCTTTACAGGATGTGGCAGGGTGTGTTGTTTGGTTGCTGGATACAAAATAAAAATAAAAAAATGAAAGGATTTTAGATTTAAGTCAAACTTGTGCAATTTCAATGGCGACATACCCATCATGCTCATTAGTTGAAGAGAAGTCATTAAAAATAAATAGGGAACAGAAACAGCAGTCGTAACAATAGCAACTGCAGCAAATACAAGAACAGCAATTTTACGTTTACGATCTGCAAGGTGGATTTGTAGGAAAATAGACAACATGCAGGGGAATTGCAAAAAAAAAATCGCTTTTAAAAGTGAAACAACAACGCAAGTCCTTAAATAATAAGATATACAAGTGGAAAAATAATAAAAAGTAAAATGTTTAGTTGGCAAATTATTTCAAAAATGTTGGATTATGTTTTAAAGTAGTAATTGCCTGTCAACCGTTTAAGGAACCTGACACTTTTAAATTGTAATAAAAAAATCTGCCAGAATTTAAACGACTAAATTGCCATGAGTGGTTGTATTTGAAAATAATTGTTTTCCAGTTTGAAGCCACATGCAGACCTCGGAGACATTCGCTCAAACCGAAAACAGTGCCTGGTTGTACCGAAGGTACGAACACAGGCAACTAAAGCCATCGAATAATTACTAATCAACGCTCTAACCCCTTGAGTCACAGAGCCCTAATATTTTAAATAAACACCAAAAGAATAATAAATATTATATCAATTAAGAACATTTTATGTTTTGAATTATTATATTATTTTTGTATAGTTAAAATGCTGTGGCTCTTCGCCTCACATAAGTTGAAATTTTTATGGATGGGAATCATGGAATGATTAAATGTAAACAATAAGTTGATTATCGCAAGTAAAGTAATGCTTCAAATGTTTTTAAATAGTCATTATATGACGTAGAGAACATAATATGGTTGTCGTGAACATGCCGCAACCATGTTTTTTCCGTTGCGTGGTAAGTTGCAACGCCATAGCTCGGCCGGGATTGGTACAAAATGTTATTTTATACATTCTGAGGAAGCCTTATTTTAAATGGCAATAGTCACTTTAAAACTTTTGTCCCCAGCAAGTTGATGTCTCTAACCTCCTTCAAAAGAAAGTTACAAATATTTCTCAGCGTAGCGCTATTTGAAAGAGAAAGTAGAAGTCTGACAAACCTCTAACGCCAAATATTTTTAAAACTAATAGTCTTAAATTTTTATTTTACATAATTCCAGCCCCCTTTTTTATAAATAAAAGTTGACAAGCCGTGGCACAGTGGAAAAAAGAGCTGATAGAACGGTGAAGAAATTATACCTTCTAAATTAATCTTCAGATCCATAATGAATTATGGATTAATTATAACCAAAAGGTTAACCTTTTCAGGACAGCTAGATATGATAAATTTAAAAACCTATAAAACCCAGTTGACAAAGCGCCATCTACTAGAATCACCGTTCCGGTAATAAGCTTGCATACAGACCGCGTGATGCTTTCCCTGGTACTACTGTATATCTACGATAAAGTGCGTGACTTCATATAGGCGTTTTACAACGTTAACACAAAAAAACCCCGATACCGTTTTTATATAAATTGTCTAGGTACAATTATACTTAATAAAAAAAACAAATATTGTTCCAATATTTTTTGTTTGTTTTCTTTTCTATAAAAGATTAATATTTGTGCCTTTAAAAAAAATGCAATTTAGTGTTTTATTCTAGAGACATATGTTTACCCCCTCAAAAATTTATGTGCTCCTTTTATGCAATTTACATTAAATAATTGCAAAGGACATTACACTTCATGCACCGTCTGAATTCGCACCAAAGGTAATGCCTTAAAATATGGTTGGACAGGAAGAAAAAAAACTCATTTTTAACTCTTTCAAAGTTATAAAAAAAAGTTTAAAATTAATGCATTTTCGAAGGGTATTAATTGTTATACTCAGAAGAAATTTAAAGGGAAGCAAAGTGAATTGAGACACAAAAACTTTTAGGAAAATTGTTGTGGAATATTTTAACCCTCTAACTCTTCGCAGTATGGGCCTTTTTTGTCCCTTTCTTTAAATGAGCAAAAAACTCCCCTTAAACAGCAATATACCGGTCTGAGTTCTTTTTTTTACGTTGTGTTTATTTAAGAAATGAAAATACCTTTACTGATATTTAGTTTCATTTTTTAATTAAATACTTTGTGTTTTATTTTTCTGCCTGTACGAGTGTTCTAGCTCTTTTTGCCACTGTGAGAGGTGGGAGTTTTAAATAGAAATGGTCTTGGGATTCTGGAATGAAATCGGTTTCAACACATGAAATACAAAGAGTTTTTCTTAATCTAAATAAAACAAGAAGTATCAATTTGATGTAAAATTTTGGAACGAATTTCCGTCATCCCTTGTCAAGTTTGGTTTGGTGACAAACCGGTCTCGGCTATGTGCCATCTTCAGTGTCATTTTTCGTATCAATTTGCTCAAAGACCGAAGAAAATATAAGTATATCTAAAATTAATTTTTATTGCAAGGCAGGCTATTATCTCTAAGCATTTCGCTAGTTGTTTTAAGCGTTTTTCAAACATCTCCTTTACCCAGGCCAACTCCCATTGCAGTTCAAGAATTAATCCTTTTCGGAAATTAAGCGAACATCACGAAATTAATTTTGACATGAACCAGAATTTTTTAATAATATATTTTGAACTTTTAATTCATTACAACAATATAGCTACAGCAATAGCAATAGCAAAATCAAAAATCCAGTGAATTATTGTTGGTCATAAAATGGAAAATATATTCTATTGCCAGCCTCAAAATATGAAATGGCAAAATAAACAACATTTGCGAATGAAATGCAATTAAATTTGACAAAAATTTCAAAATATATTTCATACATTTTCCATTATAATTACAGTCTTAAACTGACATTTTTTAGTCACAAACTAAACCACACAGGCACAGATATGGCTGTAGTTTTTATAGATTTGACGATTCGAAACAATACGAAACATAATTGTGAAACTTTTATTTATTTAATTTTGTTTTATTGTGCATGCAGGACAAATTTATTGTTTCAAATATTTATGAACGTGTCATGTAGACAATACTGTTTCAGAATTTATTATAGTGAAGGCTAATCACAGTTTGTTTGATAAAAGTTTTTTTTTTTAAGGGACCAGCACTCAGGGGACGGGAGTAGTGCTTATGAGCATTCGACTTAAATTTAAAAATGACAGGAAAGATCTTTGCAGGGAGTTTATTCCACATACGAACAGTATGTCGGGTGTCAGAAACAAATTCCTTAATTTGATGGGACACATACCGTTGTAGTAGCGACAGAATAATGACACAGAACCCACACTGCGTCGCTGTTACAGATAATCAATTGATAAGCAGCTTTGCTCCCTCTTGTACGAAGTTGAGAAGCTTTAAAACAGACTCTGAAGCACCGGCCCACACGTGGGACTTGTATTCCGTTTTCTGTCAGATATAGGTGGTGAAATATATCTTACATCGAGGTAGTTGAGTGCTTCTTTAGCGATCTAAAAAATATGTTTAATTCATCGAATATCACACTGAATTTTCATGCCAAGAACATTAAGTGCTTCGGATTCCTTCATAGCTAATAACTGCATATGAAAAAACCTAAAAATCTTAGCTTCGTTTACACAAAATATATTGTGTAGCAGAAATTAGAAAAGGCTGTGATGATAAACAACTTAGTGGTGACGTCGAGAGAGATAAAGGAAATCAAAGAATTATTATTGGGTATCTGACTGCTAAAACTGCGCAAGCGAGAAAAACTACAAAGATTTTGCAATATTATGACACAACACTCGGCAACTGGCGAAGATATAAAAGTAACTGGGTATCGTTAGAAAGCTCTAGGTAATTCCAAATTCCTGAAAATATTTTGGTTGCAAATGTTTATTGGAAAATTTTTGCATTCAAAATACAATTTCTATTTGACGAAATAATTTAAAGTCAAATAACCAAATGTAGCTTAAAATATAACAGGTTTTCCAATAAGAGCCAATCGATGCTGAGATTCTGTGGCGGCCATCTTGCTTTGGCGGCATTTGTCAAAGTGGTGGCTTATATTCCGGTGACTGATGCTATCTTACTTTACACAACTGCAAAAGTTCGTTAAGTGGGCTTTAGAATGTTTAAAAGATGATCGCAATTTTTGCTAGAGAATTGCATTTTCTTGCAACACCAATCCACCCGCTGCTCACCGGAGGGCAATGCCTTAACGAAATATCACGATTTCTTAAATTATACTATTAAAGCCATCACCGCTAAGGGCAAGTGCTACAGATCAATAAATTGCTTTTGGTCCGAATTGAACAATAAGGATGTGGACATGTGTTTCTAACAGGACAATGCGACTTGCCACATAGCGACTGTTACAAGGGACGTTTTGTGAATATGAATTACTCTTGCAGAAACTCTGCTGACTTTTCCTTGCGATGGTTTTGCTCGGCTTAAACAAGGTGAATACCACTGATTCTTAAGTTATCGCACCTGCTCTTATTGAAAACCCCTTTATATACAATTAAACTTAATTTTACTATTCTTTATGTTTCCGCTATGATAATTAATAGGCCTTTAAATTTAGCTCTCTCACTATTACTATTTGCATTTTCCCGGTTTATTTGCGAAATTAAAGGTCGCAGCATTTTTAGCGAAACTAGAGCTTTTACGGTTTTCTAGTTGGTCATTTAAAAGCGGCAATTAAATATTTCATTTAAGCGTGTAGATTTGTTTCCACATTAATTTGTTTCCACATTAGTAGTGATACAGAATGTTTGGTAAATTTAAAAGAGTTGTTTCGCTTAAAGTGGAAGATTGAATTAATTACAAAACATGAAATGTTTCTATTTAGCGTCGCCGTTAGGTTTGTAATTTATATTTCTCTATTCATTTTCGAGCCGACAAAGTATCTCTTCGTCTTTCTGATGTTCAAATCCACTTTATGACGGTGAGACTAGTGAGTGTGGGAAATTTTTAGCTATATTGATCCACAAGTTCCCGAGGTGTGAACAACAACGATATAATTAAGTAGTTGCCCTCTTGTGGGGACAACTCTTATACATAAGCCTGTAAAATTTGTATATTATAAATTTCTATCAAATCACAGAAATTATCATCCCGAGGCCCTCAGGTTCGTTGAACCAGACTAAAAAATAAACAAACCTCAACATTTAAAAAATTAACAAAGAAACCCGAATTTCTTCAAAAATCTAAATTTCACAAATAAATTTCAAAAAATTCGAAATTTTGCGAAAATTGTAAACTCACCATTTGTTTGAAAACTCACCACAAAATGGAAAACCTGGAATAAAAAAATTTTTTCAACAAATCATAATTTAATTCGTCAAATTCTGATTATTCACCACAAAAACTTAATTTTCAACCAAAATTTTGTAATTTTGGCAAAAAGCTGAAAAATCTATAGGGGAACTCACTTTTGGTTGCAAACAACCCATGCAAACCTTGCAAATGTAGCAAGTCTAGCAAATATGCTACATTTTGCAAGACCATAACAACAAAATGTATAAAACTAAGATTTGCTAAACTTGAGCAAGTATGCTATGGCAAAAATCGTTGCAGATTGATAGTTTGCAATGCTAAAACAGCTGTGTATATCATTTTCTTTTAAAAATCAAAGCAACTAGACACCTGTGCTTACAAAGTTTTACGGCGGTAGAACCGTCTCAACAATTGGCTGTGAAGAATTAAAATTGAAGCTAGAACTGTTAAAAAATGTTTGCTAAAATAGTAAGAATTAAAATATCAAGCAAAACTCCATTAATTGATAAAAGTTTTGAGAAAGTTTATGCACACACCAAAAACTTTCTTTGCGTAGACATTTTAGAGGCGGCGTTAGCGTTTATTTATTGGCTGCGGTTAGCTTATTGCATGCGGCAAAGTTACTTTATGTAACTCTGTAATACATTTGATAAACGCTTAAAAATTACACTCACGCTTTGTGGCAGATATGCAACTAAAGTGATTTCCGCTCATATTTTTGAAAACGTCGAAATTTGAACAAAATCAGTGTTTTACAAACATATAAAAACGCAAATCAAAAAATTTTTAATTACAAAAATAACACAATTTCCATTAAATTGAAATTTGCAAAAATAACAAAATTGCGCGAAAATATAACGAAAATGACAAAATTTAGAATTCACAGTCGAAAATATAACATGAATCGTACAACCGGAATAAAAAATGTATTCACTACAAAATCAAACCGCAATTTTACCAAAAACACCAGAAACCCAGAAATTCCCAAATAAGGGAATTTCACCATAAACACGTTAACTTAACCAAACCTTTGCGAATTCACTAAAAAGTTGGAAATTAAATAAAAATAAAATTTTAGGAAAATTTTGAAAGGAACTTGACAGCTGATCTATTACCTGTTCTCTATTGTTTTTATATCATAGTCAACGTATGCCGCAAAGCACCAGTGCCCCTCATAACCAACTTAAGGCACCCTTTGCTCATAGATCAGGCTGATCTATCTATAATTACGCGGATAGGTTTCGAAAATTAAATAAAAGTATCTTACAAGCAAGATTTCTTAGTACCTTAAGAAATTCAACCCTCCCTATTACAATAGATTTGTATTAAAATTAAGCCGAATTGAACTATAGCTTATTTCACTTGAAGGGCGTGTTTTATATTTTATTTTAAAAATTTTATATGAGTCAGAAGATTGCGGCAGTGATTGATTATTTGGAGCCAAATTTCGACTACTATCTTACAAATTTTGACCAGGATGTTGATACATTCGTAGCATAACCTGATGGTAGCGGCAGTAAAAACAATTCGACTTGTCGAGTTACACTCTTTAAAAGCCTCCTCCATAACTTTAATTCTTAATGCAGTTTGATCTCGAGAGAGAGAGAGAGAGTAGGGATTTTCCTTTTTGCAAATTTCGCCGCATGGTGGTGTAAAATATTCTCAGTTATCGTTAATAAATATTTTTTGTTCCATTTAAAATGAAATTTGAGTAGAAATATATAAAATATTGAATATTTCTATGAAAATGAAAAAAAGCGAAATCAAAGTTCCCTAAGCCTTGGCGGTGTGTATTTATTAGTAGGCCTTGCTATCTTTGTCATTAATCATGTATTTGTAATTTTTAAAAACAAACCAGTTTCAAAAATCAAAATAAAAACAAAGTTAAATGTTTTAATAAATTGTTTAAAAAACAAACAAAATCCAAACAATAAAAAACAAACATGAAAACCCGAAATTCACATTATTTAAATACAATTCACGAAATCTCGATTCCTTTCTTTAGAGAGTTCAATAAATCTTTGCCCAGAAACGTTTAACCAGAACATGTTTAACCAGAACCCATTTAATTTGTTTAAATTTTAATAAACAATGGTCAGCGTAGTTACGACTACATACCTCGATTACCGCCAATGGCAATTTTTACAGATCAATAAACGTGAATGCGCACACGCTTACATACAGAGATAATTATTACGCTGTTTATAGGGTAATTTGAACAAAAATTTCAGGCGCAGATTAGCGACAAACCTTAAACTGTGCGGTACACAAAACACAGAGAGAAAGCGAGTTTGAAAAATAAAAAAAATAAAAAACTCGTGCTTAAACTATTCTGTGACATTTTAAAACTGGGAGTTTTTAATTGTCTAATAAAAAGTGAAGTAAAATGCGGGAGTTAATGTGTTTTACAACTTTCAAACTGGTGCTGGCTGTAGGTGTTTTGGCCGTATGTAGGCCGCAAGGTAAGAAATAATATTTATACCATTTTCTAATTAGAATTGAAGTAAAAGTGACACAAAAAATCTTAGATTACTCATGAAAGCAAAGCGAAATTTTTACCTAGTAAACAGCAACCAGTTAGAAGCCTCGTAGCAGTTTTACTAGATTAAAGAAGTAATGATTATTCCAGTCTATGTTGATTTAAAAACATTTCGAGCTTGCCTTTGAAGCAGTAATTTTGTTTTTCTAGATGCCAAAAATTATATATCACAAAAAATTATAATCCCGAGTGATTTTTAGATAATTTTTTTTTGTATTGCAGTACCCTGACAATAAAGTTAAAAATTGGATACTTTAAAATAGACTTGCTGAAATATTTTACTTCAGCGTCCAATCGCTACCGTTTACGAGTTTAATTAGAGACCCATAACTAGGACAACTTTTTCTCAATAACGCATTAAGAGTTTCACATGTCCATTGGCAAAGATACAGTACATTCCCGTCATCTTTGTATTGGTTTCTTTCCTGTGGCATGTCCAGAGACATCCGTGCATGGGCGAAGATGAAGTAAAATTGAGAGTTAGAATTTACTAGAGAAATATCAAATGATGCATTAGAACTGGGGCATAGCGAGTGTTACCATACAATTTGACATTTCAAAATCCCTCAGCTAGCAGTCGTCATATAGAATCCATTTTATTTTCATGGCGTTAGTTCTTATTTGAGACACTCTCGCAATAATAATGCTTTAATTCATAGAAATTTTACGTTTTGAATTACATGTAGGTTTTTAAAGGTTTGCCGCAACGAGAAAAGAAAAGGAAAAGAAATAAACAAGATTATAGAAATTCCATCCCTCTCTCTCTCTCTCTCTCTCTCTCTCTTGAAGCTACAGTCGTATTCTGTTTCATCATCTATGCTGATACAACTTAAATAGAACGACAGGCTTTAGGCCATCTACTCTCGCATGGACGGTACCGAATACGCAAAGATCTTTGAATGAAAGGCAAAATTATTTTTGGAACGAATTTCCGTCATTCCTTTCTTAAGTTTAGTTTGGAGACAAACCAAACTTGACAAATGCTGTTGAAAATTCGTTCCAAAAATCTACATTAATACACCCTGTCGGAATATCAAATCAAGAAGCAAAATTATTCTTGCTTAAGTTACTAAAGAATAAATACTTTTGATGTTTTTGGTACCAAAAATTCCATGTTATGTTCTCTGAAATAAATATATTTTAGATTGATAAGGTAAATTAAGGTGCCGAGATTTAATGCAATGAAATATGCAAAAAATTATTTTGTCTCTAACACCTTATTGGTATAAAATTGCCCTATAGAAGCCAGTACTTCAAAGTATATTTTGATATACAGCGAAAATTCTTAAAAACGTAAGGATAGTCAGCAATTTCTTCTTACCAGAAGTTCTTATTCAATTGTGGTCGATTGGCTAGCATTTCCCTTTCATTATACAAGTTTTCTTAGAAAGAGTCTATAGACACTTGCAGTAGAAATACCCTAATGACTAACCCTAGAGATCATCTTCTTTTATGAGCTCTCTGGATGGTACCGCTCGTATTGGAACCGTAGATATAATTGAAATGATTTGAAAGGATCACCAAAAAAACGTAAGAATGTCTTAAGCATCAAGTATTAATGCTCAAAAGTCAAGTCCAAAAAGCCTCCTACGGTACTTTTCTTTTATAGTTGCTATGAATTCCAGCCATTTAAATTGCCGAAGAAAATATTCGAAATAAGTTTGAATATAAAGACTATAAAGAACTCGTAGGCTGATTTATCTGTTCAGCTCTTGGAGAGGAGTTGATAACAAGAATAAAATATTTTATTTAATTTTCTTCTCTTCCTTAGAATAGTTTAACATGAAAGTGTTTTTTTGTATCATTTTTAAAAATATTCCATTCCAAGAAGTCTCTGCTTGCAACGAAATTTGCAATTAAAAATTTTTTGTAATGCTACCGAATTAGTAATAAATCATTCCATTCCTATATTTTAGCTTGTAACGCACAGTACTATCGCCAACGCTATATACCTCCAACAGGTTCCATATCACGAGCTAGTAGTAATGCCGCTCAACGTCAGGTAGATCTGGGTGGATTGGGTATAACGCAAGGACTTGTAAATTCACAAACTATAACGAGGAGTCACGGAGGCGCTATCAATGGTGGTACCACCTCCGTTGCCAATAGTAGGGCTAGAACGGGAGAGATAAATCTGGGTGGCTTGGGTATTGGCAGTACTTTAACAAATTCCCAAACCAGAACTAATGGACAAGTGTCGAGATCTCTGTCCCATGATTTAAATGTTGGGAGATTGGGTATTGGAACTTCATTATCGAGAGATAATTTGCGTAATGGACTTGGTTTACAACGTTCGCAGGACGGAGGCTTATTGTTGGGTTTGGGTCTTTTAAATGTTGATTTATCTAGAAATCAGCAACAACAGCATTCACAAGCTCGAACGCAAGCTCAGGCTCAGGCTTACGGTCAAGATGCCCGTGCTCGATCTAATAGTAATGCTAAAACATATTCGCAACAGTTTGGTGAACTTGGAGTTACAAACACTTTATCTCGATCCAATGCTATAAGCGCCACGACACATGGTCAGACATCAGCTTCAGCTGGCGGTTTAGCTGGTGATACTAGAACAAATCATAACAGTTTTAGAGCTCCATCGTATCCATTTTATGCTGTACCTCAAAGACCTTTTTTTAGATCATAACGCAAAGCTAAATTCATAACATTTGCTTATCCAGGCAGCGAATCTTATCATGACAGGAATAAGTTTGAAAGAAATTATGATTTTGAGCCACCCTATTATGGCTTTGGATTGCTCGAGAAACAAAATAGAAATTATCAGGGTAGAGCCAATAGCGAGTATAATGGGTTAAATAAAAATGATGTTTCCAGTAGCGGTTCTAACTTAGCCACAGATGGTAACAGTGGTCAGCAAATTTCCGCCAATATAAACCAGGGTAACTGTTTTGCGGAGGATATCTCACAGAGCACACATAACGCCCATAGTCAAGCCTTACAATTTGATAAAGTTCAACAACAAGCTGTTATTGTCAACGACGTTGAACGTTTTGAGGTACAAGGTGGCTTGCAAGCCACAAACAACATACAATTTGACTCTTCTAGCAATATTGCCAATGCCCATGCGGTGGTAAATGATGATGGTGAAATTACTGGCGCCCAGCCTGACTCTAGCAGTCAATTCGTTTTCAGGGGAAATAATAGAGATAACTCTAATGCCGCAACTGATTCGAATGTTAATTCAGTACGAGGGCCCTATGGCTATGTTGGTAATTCCGCCAGCAGTAATGCTTCTGCTGTAAGTGGTGGCGGTCAAAGCATCAATGCAGTGCCTTCTGCTTCCTCCCGTTCAGATTTGAATGGTGGCAATGCCTCTACTAATGCCAACAACAAATGATGAAGGGTTTGATGGTTTCGATGACTATGACGAGGCCCAAGTCAACAGTGGTGCTTTTAGTAAATTTGATGCTGTTGCAGCTTTTACCAAAAGGCAGTCGGGATTCGAAAATTAGACAAAAATTCAAGATATTATGCACTGTGTGTGGGAGTCTCTTAAACCACTGGCGAAATCTATTTTATTTAGTTTTACACAATAAAATGTTAATGAATTTTGCACGTGTTTTTTCGCCAAACTCGTATTTCTTGATTTATTAATTTAAAGTTTGCGGAGTATGTGTTGTGTTATTTTTATTATATTGCACCTCCTTACTTAGACGTATCTGGTAGGTTATCCACTACTTAGGCTTTAAAGTAGTAATGCCATAACGATCAAGCGAAAATTGTTCGAGTTTCAATTTGCCTGTCTTACACGATTATTTTTCCAGGTAAATAATCGTGGCATGTTGTACTCTTGCCTGAAAAAATTGGGCTTCATCAACTGCACTACAAATGCACACTAACCGCAGCACCTTGCGTGAAGGGAAATTCTAAAACAATTTTTTTCGAAGACGCAAAGATCAGTTTTCTTACCAGTGCACTATAGGTAAAGTTTCCAAACTTTGAAGAATACAGTTACAATAACTTAATGATGCCGGCTGCTTAATAACATTCTGAAATACAGAAAAAATTAATTTTAGAGTAGGTTGGCAACCCATCACTTCAAACAAAATGTCAAAGTTATTATTCTGTGTTTGGCTTAATTTTCTGGTATTTCAAGTCAACTTTTTCGTGTAGTTTTAATCTTACCGCGATTCCACTTATTTGGGCTCTCTGAAACTACGCTCTACAACACTAATTACTTCATAGGTGCGCGCTGTAGGACATCTATACAGATCTATATTATCATTCTGAGCATACAGAGTTGGAAGATCTGACAATTGTATAACAGTTTAATGTCTCTTGGAAAATGGAACCTTTCAAAACCCTCCTTATGTACAGGGTGTCCGCCGGGAAGGTACACTACTTTGGTTGTTTATAATTTTTAATTAAATGAAAGAGAATGGATGGATCGCATATTGATATATGTTTTATTTAATGTCGGCAATTATGTATGGAATACAATATCAGATATCACATGCCAGTCAAGCCAAAAGTTGTGGCGTCAAAAAGCTTTCAATCATATCAGCATATCACTCCCCATTGACAGTTACCGTTACGCCGTTTTCAGTTTCGAAGAAGTAGGTCCAATGATTCCTCCCGAATCAAATTGCACAGCAGACTGTGGCTTTTATTGGATGCAAAGGTGACTGATGAATAATTTGACGGTTTTCCATTGCGCAGAACCGACTCAAAATTCAAATGAAAATGTGCCTCGTCACTCATTATGATTTCTTCATGAAAATCGCGGCTGTCATGGGCGAACTGTAGCATCCTATTGGAATATTTATGGCGGCATAAATGGTCTTCTGAAAGAAGCTCTTGTGTCAACTGAATCTTAAATGTAAACAAAAACAAATCTTTGTGCAAAATTGTGGCCAAAGTTGTTGTTTGAAGACCAAGCTCCTGAGCACGGTGTCGAATTGAGGTTGATGGATTATTTTGAACACTTGCTTGAACAGATGTAATGTTTTCAGCCGATCTTGCAGTACGTTGTGGTCCACGCTTGGTCCTATCAGCTATAGTACCTCTTTCTTCAAAATCATTTACTACACGATAAATAGTGCGTCTTGTTGGCACGTTGTTTCTCTCAAAAATTTCACGTAACTTTCTCTTCGTAACAGTAATCGATGATTGATTTTCATAAAATGTTTTAACGATTAAAACACGTTGGTTTACCGAATATTTTTCCATAATAAATTTGCCACGTCTCTACTTCACGACTGCCAAATATGAAATGTCGAAATGGCGGCAAAACAAAGTTGCATACCTTCCCGGCGGACACACTGTATTTAACTAATCGTTTTATAAGAGATATGGATCAGATAGATACCTTTCTTTTTACTCATTGTAAGCTTTTCTGTGCGCAAATTTAACTAAATTTTAGACTACTTAAATGAAGCACATATTCAAATTTTATACACTTGGTGCAAAATGTTTGCTGGGTTAGCTATATTCTCATACTTAATAAAGTTGAATATATAAAGCCTACCTTCAGGCTGCCCGACAAAAACTCAAACATATTCTTACAATATTTCTATAACATTTGTTTAGCATTTGAAATACGCAAACGTAAATCATCCTCTGACTATCCACAACCGCGAAGTCAGCAACAAAATCAAACATCATCGCCACGTTTAGAAATAATAAATGATTCAACGGAAATTAATTGCTCTCGAAATTGCAAGCAACATTACAATTATTTTACGTAACAGCAACAGCAGCCACAGCAACGTGAAGAACAGCCACAACAAATACATCCACAACAACTTCATTATAGTTCAATTAATCCTAACCCGTCTACCGAACAATTTGCTGTAATTGATGAGGAGCAGCGACATGGACGTACTTTCACTTTTATTACCGATTTAATTAACAGCGTTACAAAACCAACATTTATTTATCCCTGTACTCTGGATGCCTATCAACAGGGTCGTTGTTGCAAAACTGGTAGCGTTGTACCACAACCACCGCCCAGTGTCTGTTGCAATCAACTATTGCCACCTCCAACACCGACTCCAATTTTAATAAGACCATTAACGGCTTTGGTGCGTCCACCAACGGTGATACCACCATCGCAACTACAGTCATTATTTACGTTCACATATCCGCTGCTATCGACCCAGCATTGCAACTTTTTTCCAGCGTTTGGTGATTATCGCTTATCACCATGCATACCTTATGCTTTCCCTGGGGATGGCCCAAGACGAGTAACATTGTATTTGGGTCGACTTTTCTTTTTTAATTTTATTTTTAATGATTTTTATTTATAATAAAATTTTTTCGCATAAATTATAATTGAAAGCTTTTATTTTTAACATAATTATATTAATTTAACTCTTTTTTTTAATTAAATAAAATAACTTTTAAATTAAAAATGTATTTTTTGCTTTAAATATAAACGAACTACCACCTTTAAGATCGCTCCAAAGCCACCTTGGAGTACGTCGATCACCAGTATTGATTTCGTCGATATGTGTTAGCTTCATCATACCAAATTTTTTAACTGGGTCCATCTTTGCCCTCTCTCTCTGGTGGGCTTTTCTGTAGTAGTACCATATAAGAATTGGTCTTCGTTTTCTTCTTTAATATTCAACAGTTCATCTTCACTGTTGTTCGAAGATTGAGCAACAGTCAAAGAACCTTCTTCATTTTGGTCTTCATCAGCTTTGTTCAGCAGAGATTCGATACCTTTTATGTAGGTCAAGCCATTCAGTTCCAATTCCTGATGGAACTCATTGGGTACAACAATCGCTTGAACATCTCTATCGTTTGAAATGCCATTGGGAGTAGGAATGAATTGAACATCAGAAGGAATTTCGGAAGTGGAGTAAATGGGCACTAATTCAGCTTCATTTTCATTACTAGACCTGATTAAGATCAACGAAATGGGCATGATTTTTTTAAACTTCAACAGGATCAGTTCTTTAACAGTCACATCGGGAAAACTACGAGTCTGTTTGTAGGAACTATTGTAGCTGTCAGCATCAATATGAGGGCGCTCGCCAGTATGGCGGGCTGGAAAAGAAACCAATAATATTTGGCTTCAAGTAAATAAAACCAAAATAGCAAACGATCTTTCCACTTACCACAAGTCAGGCAGGCGAGAGCACAAAGAATAATAGTTACCGAGCAAAAGAAATTCATATTTAAATTTTAGGCAACAACAATTGGCGTTTGAGTGTGAGCTCTTTTAAGATAAAATTCCTAGTGTTTAATCAGATTAAATAAAACTTCTTTTTATATCTACGTGATGATGACGTCATTCAGCAAAAAGACTCAGATTGCAAAATGCATAATTTTTGCCAATTGGCGAATCGAGTGCCGGCTCCGATTCCAATAAATGAAATATTAATCGTGTACACGATGACATAGAATATGCAAATCTGATCTGATCATTGTCACCAAAACGAAGTTTTGAGATTTTTAATAGAATGAAAGGCAAGTCAGCTAATAAGAAAACAAAATCTTTTATTTTGCTGCTCTTGATGGTATTTTTAGGCCAACTAATTTGTTATTTCAAACGCGAAATAAAACGTAGAGGTAAATAGACAACGATGTTTTGTTTGTCAAAAACTCCAAGTGCTAGTGACAGATGAAGAAATGTTAAGTTCTTTGTTTTTGGCTACGTTTTCTAAGAAATTTCGGAGTTTCGTCAAATTTAAATTTTATCAGAAATTTTGGTAAATTTTTTATTCGGTTCGACTACTAGATCTGTAGCATATCTGGGGCCTTCGACCAGCTGATTTTAAAATATGACCAACGGAGTTGAGTCGGCAATAATCCCGAGTTTGTATGTTTTGAGGGTTCGAAAGTTACTATTTCCCTGTCTGGATGAAGAACCCAAAAAAATCCTGAAAAATATTAGAAATTAAAAGCTGAATGACAAATTCTTTCAATAAACTCAGAAGATCTCGGATCGAAATCAAATAGATCTGGGTGTAGTTGAATCATTTATAGTGAAGGTATTCGTAGAATAAAAGAAATTAACCAGGACTTTTTTGTTGCATTTAAAGTAATGTTTTAAATAACTACTATCCTGAACCATATATTGTTGCTGAAAACACAATATAGTGTATGTGAAATGGCGTTAATGAAACTAAATTTCAACGACGATGTCTTGGAGGATTCCCTTCATTCCACCGCTAATTACACTTGTAAAACTTTGACTTAAAATACCCTATAGGAAGAAAGCAAATGGAACTGTTTTATGAGTTGTGGAACTTCCATGCCATCCCCACAAATTTTACTCAGTTTATGCTAAATGAAACTGAGTTAGCATGTCGCTATATTGAGCATTCGTAGCAGTCCAATTTTACAAGGAGTATAAAACAAGACTGACTCCGGCAGTCGCTTACTTGTCGCTTACTTTACTCAGGTTGACGAAATCAAATCCAGTTATTTTTGATTTAATATTTTGATTTGATATAGATATTTGGAACGAACTTTTTTCAACTCTTATCAAGTTTGGTTTAAAGACCCAGACTCGGAACGAAAAGTAATACTGAAGATGGCACATACCCGAAGCCGGTTTGTCTTTATTTCTGATATATAAGTACAAGAGTACGATACTTACAAATTTTCTTGAACTGCATTCTACTGTTGTAAGCATTCTGCTACTTTTGTCGAAACAAGATACTTTCACTTAATTGTGAAAAATTCGAATTCAGCACCCTAATCAACATACGGAACAACTTTTCGTTGCTTCAGTCCAAAAAGTTAACCTGAATTTCTAAACTTCCGTAATTTGCACGACTATTTTAGGTTCATTGACATTTTTGCGGCGACAGTTAGAAGTCAGCAAGCGTTAATAAAATTAAGACGCATTAAAAGTCGCTAATTTTATTACTGAACTGAATGAGATTTCAGTTTATTAAAGCTATTGAGTGATCTATTAAGACCCTTGTACAATCACCATACAAATAGTTTTTCATAAAAACTTTAAATATGAATAAATTATATATGTTCACATCGTACGAGTTTAAATATCTATTAAACTTGTGGGTTGTGGTTTATAAGCGACATGTCTTTATATAACTTTCATTTTATAGCAAAAAAAAAAATAAAATAAAATCTTGAAGTCTTTAAAAAAAATAAATCGAAAAAAAGTATTTTATTACCTCTACTAGTTTTAAATGGCCGATAAAAATAACTGTTATAATTTATGCTTTCACAAATAACTTGAAATATTAGTAGCAATATTTTCTTAAAGGAAATAGTAACCCAATCTTAAATTCAACCCAAATAGGCTGTCCAACTAGTTCAACCTGTTGTCAATATTTTTCGCTCTATTATGATTTTTATACTCGTATAATCCGAAATAGTAAAACTGTGTTACGCATGCACACTTTTACACTTTAGCAAGGCAACATTTTTGAAACGAAACATATTTATAACACGTAAATGTCATTGCTCAGCTCAGATATAGAACTAGTTGAGTTGTTTCGGAGGCAACGGTCCAAGTTATTTCAAAAATTCTCTACCAGATTGATGCTTGGAGATTGTGCAGGTAGCTGTAGAATCTTGCGAGCCATTCTTGGATCAAACGAAACTTGTGCTTAAGGGCGTTGTTTTGATACGATTTCGATAGATGTTTTAACTCAATCTATGCGGTCATGAAGCCGGATGGTAAAGGATGATACATGCTTTTTTTAACTCTTTTGAATCTGAGTGAGAAGTTTTAGTGCAATGAAGCGGGGGATGTAGCTGAAATGACTGCGATTGTGAGCGTACTTACTGTTCTCTCAGGCTTACGGTCACCACTGTCCGGCTTTCACACAACTATGAATCCGAACAGTAAAATTTCCTTCGCAACTGTTCAGTCTCTTTGGCTTGGCTGTCAGCTTTATGATTTATAATTTTTGCATCCCATTTGTAGGTCTTGCAACACTATATAATTAAATTATTTAATTGTTTTTTTGCAATCGCTTTCTGAAATAGTGGAAAATCCGGATGATAATATCGTGCAATAAAGAGTGTCAACATAAATTTAACTATTTATTGCAGTTGCATAAATGAATATAAAAAGTTACACTCTAAGAATTTTCTAGCGTTTTTACTTTTTTCGACAATAACATCCTTTCAACTTAAGGCCAGAAAATACAATGTAAGATATAAAATTTCTATAAAAATGTAGATCGGTCCATGGAAAATAGAGCCTGTTACGTGTGTGCAATGTGCCTCCTGCATTAAATATTTTTTATAAAAGTCCTGCACTGTCGTTTGGCGAAATTCAAATCACAGGATTAAAGTGCATGTCTCAGTGATCGCGGACAAGGAAGCTCGAATCCTCGCGTTAAAGGTAAATCAAAAACCAGCGGGATTGTGTTGCACGAAAACGTGAATTTCATCAATTGTTTCTTGTTTTTTTCTATTGTCCTTGCAAGGCTCTAATCTCACCGTTCTGCAATAATTCCAATTTTAATCGTACGCCTTTCTGGCTTCTCCTGTACAATATTGGTAAAGCAAACTACGGAATATTAATGACACCAACTGTATGCGCACATAACACATGCTTTCTTAAGTAATAACCTATTTATAACAGTGGTGGTCAGCTGAAAGTCGTAAATGCATGGCGCACTGTCCCAAAATCGGACTTATAACACCTCGTGGTGGCGGCTGGTACCAGCTTCCTGTGTCTGCTACACTCTCTTATACGAATCCCTAATCCGCGGTGGAAACGCATACAGCAGGCACTTGTAACCAAGTGGGTACTTCGTCTCTGGTACCTCTAAATACCTGTCGATTTACAGTTTTAATACAGACTTACCCCTGCATATGGAGCTCTGTGTGGATGGACATCCCTTTCTACGTTACTTATGAGAATTATATAAATGCTCTAAAGAAACTTCGGCTAAAATTGACCCAGGGAGAATTCCGGAAGTGATAGAAAAGAACGCCTTTTGGCCACCCCTCGTGAGGGGGGGTTGGAGGAATTCAATCTCCAAAGCTACTGCTAAGGATGTGGCTAAGACGGTAGCGCATATTGTGTATGAATGTCTAGCACTGGCGGACACTCCAGCGGGCAGACACTTGTTAAATGTGAATACAATGGAAGAACATATCCTAAGACAAATGCTAGCAAATACAAAGCATCCCTGATGAGGAAGAAGACCGATAATCACCAGTCGACAGCCTGAAATCACTACTGTCAAATGTAAAAACTAGTGTTAGCTCGAGACCCAATAAAAGTAAGATAGTCCTAAATTGAAAATCGGTTACATAAAAGCAATTGGTGGAGAGAAGCATGTCGAGAAGGGTCCCTTAAAGTAAGCGGTCTGCTTCAATATCCCGCCTACGTTAATACATAAGGACCAAAATTTGAAATGATTAAAAGTTAAATTAAAAAATATATCGTCAGTTGTTTGCATTGTGTTTTTGCTTCAAGATAATCTACTAATCTCTCTCACTACCTAATCGTGGCGTTCTTCTTAAAAGAGAAAAAAAGGAAGTCTAATAAGGCGAAACAACAAGCAGAAAATATAATAAGATTCAAAAACAAACATCATGTCTAATATTAATATAACCGTTGACCAATCGCACAGACACCGAACACTAAATTAGAGAATAATCTTAATTTATTTCTTTCTGATGATTTTTAGAAGCCTTAAAACTTACTAACAAAATAAAAAGCAACTGCTTACGTTAACGCTAGAACAGTGCAAAAAGTGTTTCGCACAAGTATCAGTCACGAAACCGCACTATAATAACGAACAGCAAAGCTCTTAAAGAAAACTCAAATAATTCAACAAACACCGAGAGCAAGCGAAAATTAATTACCGAAAATTAACTTAACAAAAGCATTGCTCAAGGCAAATTATGCTTAAATTATAAAATAGCCAAAGCAAAAAATACTCAAAATGAAGTCACTAATCTTCACGTGCGCCGTAACTGCACTTTTACTGTGCAACAGTCCAGTGAATGGAGAGGAGAAGGAAGACCCTTTGGTGGAGCAAACAACTGAGTCACCTATTGCAGATATGACTTTGATGGGTAAGTAAATTTGGGGGAGACTGGTTTAGGAACTTAAATTAACAAATACAAATTTTAAACACTGAAGGTGAGGCTGTGAAAGCTGATGCCGCAAAAGCTGGCAGTGCTATGAAACCCGGAAAAGAAAACGTAAACTCTATTAATGTAGATTCTCAGCCACACTCCATTGCTGATTATATAATTCATCCCCTTATAGCTTTAAAGCCACGTGTGCCTGAAATTGCAAGTGGCAAACAGGCTGACACAAGCTCCACCACACCTTCACCTTGGCAACTTTTTGGCTTTAATGCCGGCCAAGGTTTTGGCTCATCGGTATTCTCCTTGGCTGATACAGTAACCGGCTGGTTAGGTAATCGCATTCAGTTACCTGGTTTTGTCGACACACCGGTACGGGAATCTTCCACTACCTCAACTACTACAACCACTATCAGACCTGATATCGTGGTAAGAGTACAGCAACGTCCTACCACCAAAAAACCTTTGATTGCATTTGTAAACAACAATAATCGTCCATTTCGCACGAACAAGAGACGCTTTAACGGCAATTATTTCGAGACCTCAGACGAAAATTTTGACCTAGATGAGGAGTACGATGATGATGATGTCGATAACTTCAATGCCAACCGCAGACATCGTAACAGATATCGGGACGATGAGGAAAAGGAGGGCGAAGAGGATGAATATGACAGCAACGAATATAAGGAAGAAGATAGTGGAGAAGAGGATGAGGAGGATTATGACTACAACAATAGAGATGAGGAGGAGGAAGCTGAAGAAGATAATGCAAGACCTGTTAGAAAGCAAAATAATAATCGTAGAAGGCATCCAAGACCTATGAACTACAATAAAAGAAAAAATATCAACAACCAACGAAAGCAGCAATTGCCAGAAGAACATAGTGCTGAAGATGATCAATACGATGATGCTAATGATGATGATGACGATGATCAAGATTTCTATTATAACAAGAATAAGGCATCCAAACCTTCCCAAAATGAAATGAACTTTATTCAGCGTGATCAGCAGAGCTTAATAAATCAAGTAAAACAATTGACCCGCAGATACAGCTCCGCTGAATTAGGCAACTCCTTGCGTATATCTCAATCTACCAACAATAAACATGGCCAACCAGGCAACGTTCTAATCAGGCGTAATGGTCAAACCATTTACTTAGCCCCAGAACTCTTGCCAATAGCTAGTGCTGCCAACAACAAACCCAGTGTTTCTTCTAACAAATATCAAACTTCGCACTATCCCCAACCACCTTTAACTGTGCCCTACAAAAGAAAAGGACAACCTGTACAATACATTACCATACCCTGGTCTCAGTTAGGCATTTCTCCTCCGGACCAAATTGTTTCTCTAACAGAAGGTATCCAATCCCAACCTTTGATCCTGAATATACCCCCAAGTGCCATAGATAACATGCAACGTCTAGGGCCAAATAAAAAGAAACAGACCATCACAGCCGATGCTGTTCCCTTATTAGCTGAAGCCTCCATCATGGATATTTTTAAGCCTCCTCGTATACCACCAGCGCGCACACCCACAACCATCGAACAGAACAAAAATACGCCTGCAGATGCAAAACCTGTTATTATAGCCACAAGGACAAAGACAGGGCCCACGCGTATACGTTCTACCACCACCATAGAAAAGGCTCGTGCCGATGATAATACAAACTCTGCTAAAGGTGACTCGAAATCAACAAGATTTTTTGTCCTCGGCGATGAGTTGGGTGAAACGAAATTGAACTCCAATGAGTACAGAAAAATCTTGGATTATTTCAACCACAATCGTGTTGGCCGCCAACATAATGGTGCCGGTACCACAGCCAAGATAGTTGGACAAAGTGAAGAGCAATTAATACCCGTAAAGATTGTTTCCGATGAAGAAGCGCCCCTCAAGAAAGAAGCTGTTAGCGATGACCATTAAATCTTAGGAACCATACACAGAAAGGCTGAGCCGACCGACCTACTTCTTTGTTGACTAGTTTATGAAAACTTGAAATGAAAATTTTAAATAAAAGTCAAGAAAATTTGTGTATTTTTGTTGACCATGATCTTTTATTTATCCTACCAAACACATTCAAATGAAAGGGAACGATAGAGCCAATGACTTTTCCCATGATCTAGGATTTCAAAACAAGATTTCGGAGTATCAGTTTTTTGAACAAGCGAAGAATTATTTTTACACCAGAATAAATAAATTATAAAAGCTTTTATTTGCTTTCTTAATTTTTTTCTCATTTTGCTTCTTTGCCTCACTCTTAATTTAAATGTTTGGATTTTTGTTTAGTTGTCAGTTGAGTAGGAAAGGATCTTTGTTGTATAATCTTTATTTCTTTTTGATTAGTCCTTTTTTTTTAGCAAAATTCTGATATTTTAGATGCCAAGGTGCATTGTGTTTCTATTCCCCTCATTTTTTGCGTCAACATTAACACTTTAATAAAGATATAACAGTATCTTAGTTATGCTTTAAAACAGATATACCACGCCTTTACCCTTGCCTTCGGGGGCATGTTTTCTTGGTGCTCATGCCACCATGATGAGGGATATTGTTAGCGGGTAGATGGGGGAATCATTTTATGAGGCCTGTAACTCGAAGAAGCTAACACTTTCTAAGTTCGACCAGTAACATGCTGGTTCCAGACGTGTTCCTGGTGAAGGTCTTACTGTAGTGCGCTTGAGAGCTGTGGTTCATACGAAAATCGCGGAAAGGACACGGTGCAAGATCAATATGTCGTTGCATTACAATTCAGTCCGTCAATAGAATGGCTTTTGACAGCAGAATAATGGGTAGCTCCAACGGCCTCAGCGAGAGTTGAGTTCATGGTCTAGCCAGGTTTGCAATTGCTATTTATACAAGTGCATTAGAGGCATTGGTGGCCGCATATTTATGTACCCGTCGGATTGTTGCCTAAGTCAGCTCTAAGAAGGCTCTAGATCTTACAACTTTCTGTAAGCGAGTTTTACTTGAATAGAAAGAGTATCCGCAATCTACTTATGTCTGGATGATAACAAGTCCGTGTATGCGGAGTACCGAGAGATGGCGAGAGAGTTCAGAGACTCTAGCTATCTCTAAAAATATTTGTTACTTAGTATGAAAAAATGTCAAGTGCCGCATTTAATGTCCCATATTGAGTGTATTATGTTTCCTTGTCATTTTATATAACAAGTATAAGAGTTACCAGGATAGGGTTGGTAGAAGATGGATTTCTAATTAAAATTTCATTAAAAAAATTAGAATCTAGTACAGCCTCAGCAAGCTGCAAGTGACTCGAATGAAAATAAAATTATTGTTAAGTTAATTGCTTGGTTGTGAAAATGTTGCGCCCATCCAAGACTTGGTGGCCAACCAAATGCGAGGTAAACCCGTATATTAAAGGAACACCAACGCCGGCTGACAGTATTGTTGCTGCCCATGATAATGGAACGCTAATTGTCTTCAACTTTCTCTTGGTGCTTGGGCTTTGCACACATGTAAAATTTACCTGACCCAGGGGCTGAGTGGGTTTCGAAAAGTTTCAAAGTGGATTCTTATTTTATGCGAAAAATCAAAAAAGCGTTATGTGCGACGACTCCAACCCACACAGCATCATTGTCGGTGATTCTTCGTCACCACCATCAACGGCGAGCGCTATAGGTTGCTGGTAACTAATTTCAATTCAAGTTGAACGATGTGGATGCGGACTGTATGTGGGTGGGGCGGGAAGGCGCTACGTGCCACACAGCGTACGCTGTATGAATTGGATGCAATTTTTGTCTCTCGCGGAGGTAACGTGAATCGGCCACCTAGATTGTGAGACATTTCTTTTTCTTTTAGGCGTTAAGTTGTTAGATTATGCCAATTCAAATGGATCTGTGCGCTAAAGAGTTTCATTAATATTCGTAACTCCGACTCAGTTTGTAGTGTTCCAATTCAACGGTTCCTTACTGCAAACCCCTTCATAAGCAAGTCAACAAACTTTAAAAATCAAAGAACATAATGATTGTTATGTAAATTTAATACGATTTTCTCAAATATTAGAATAAATTTCTAATCCAATCTTGACGATCTTCATCAATATGAATGAACTCTCTCTTAAGACACAAATATTTGACCTTAAATGAACTTTCTTAATATTTGGCGAAAATAAAAATTTTTTAATAACATTAACACATCCACATAAATTCGGTTAAAGATGAAATTTTATTAAGGAAGAATTACACACACATGCATAAACACATACATCTATTCAATAGCCATTAACGAAAACTTGACTGACCAGCTACCTAAGGCATTGTATTGGGTAAGGTAATTATTTTATAAAACATCTTTAATCTACTGTATAGTAAATTATAAAACATTAAAAAATTATAATTTTATTTACAAAAATTCAATTTTCCTATTGCTAAGTAATAATTTTCCAAATAAGCTTAGTAAAATTCAATATACTCGTAATATGGAGTTAACTCAAACTATTGAAAGTTTGTAAATTTAGGATGACACTTTACGTAAATATAATGCTATAAGTACATGAAACTGAATGGTTGGCCATTTGTCGACATATCTGAAATAAGATGGAATTAATGTGAGACTATTGTGGATGATGTCGAAAGGAAATTATATTTTCCGTTGGTACTTTTCTAAAACAAATACAATACATATAAGACTAATCTGAGCATCTTCTGAAGTGTTAATAGAAACCTCTTTAATACAGTTCTGGAATAGCAAAAATTCTTTTAGAATTTTCCACAGAAATTCAATTAGATTTCCGTCTAAAATATTACCAAAATTTAGTCAGCCAATGAGTAACACTTTTCCATAAACCATCCGTCTTACTCTCGGCACCACGGTCTGATAACAAAAGAAAAAATCGTCTACTTTTGCACACTGTCTGTACGAAGTCGAACTGAAATTGACAAAATTTTAATCAACGAAATGTTTTTTCAATATAATTATAATTTCTTTTCTTACTAGCGATCATAACCTACTCGTTTCTGAGAATAAATGAATGTGTGAGTTCTTTTTAACAGGTTTTTAGTGACTTTTCCCGATTTTCTGGGATTTTACGCAGCTGCCCATTTTAACGATTTTTTTTTAGTTTTAGGCCATTTTTGCTTATTAGATCTTTTTCTCTAATTTAAGGAAATTTTCTTAATTTCTTAATTTTTTCAAGAAGATAAAACGCATATTCGGTTTTAGCGATTTTTAGATGCATCTTTTTATATTTCGGCTACAATTGCACTACTTCATCTCATTAAATCGGATTATCTTTTAAGCCTCTGCTAATTCTAATTCACGATTTTATTTATTTCCCTCTATTAATATTGCTTCCGATTTGTTACTAATCTTATTTAATGTCTCTAGTTTTAAAACTTTCTTGCAGTTTTAGCGCGTTTTTTTACTTTCATTGACGAACAATTTTTTTCTTATATTTTTTTAGTGCGACTATTACATGATTTAAGGGCTGTGTTTTGATATTTGGCTGCATTTCCTAACTTCAATGTTTATTTAGGATTTTAGAAAATATTCTCTTTTAATAATTTTTGCGTGAGTCAGATCGTGCGAATATTTACTTCCTTGAATCAAATATGGCCTTCGGAATATCTACACAAGAAGTACATACACCTCAAATGGTGGCTGGAAAGGACTTCAAATATTTTATAAATTTAGCTTTACTTAAACTCCCGAAAAATATTGTTACCGCACCTAATAAGAAATTTTGAACGATTTTTTTTTCTGCGTTAGCAAGCGACAACAACCGATTTATTAATCAATTTATAAGCAGCAGCAAAAACTTAATGTTCAGCCAGGGGTTACTGGAGGTGAACAGGTAGAAGCAAAAAAAGTCTAAAGTGGAACAAAATATTTTAATAACAACAACAAAATGCCAATAGAATTTAGGCTAGTTTCTTTTACCAACATAAGATGGTTAAATTGTTGAAGTGCCGTTATGATTATAAGCATGTGTTGAGTGGATGGATGGTTGGTGAGTTGGCTAAATCAGCCAGGAATGATGTTTAATATCGATGTTTACGTTTTTATATATTTTTTGTTTAAATAAGGTCAAGAATTCAAGTGATTAATGAATTATAATCTTTACAAATATTCGCCAAAGAAGAAAACAATGCCCAGTTAAGAACAGTGACCCCAAAATGTTGAAATTAAAAATAAAAAAAAAATGAAACTTAAAGAGAGTTTGAAAAGAAACAAACGATAAATTTCTATAGAAATATTTAAGCAATGTTTATTTAAATTTTGATACGATTTTGAAATGTATTTTTTATAATATTTGCAGAATGATGAAAATACAAGTTAGTTTGCGTCTTTTAAACAAGGTCTGATCTGTTAAAAAGAAATAAAATATTTATATCAGTATTGAGAGACTAGTCGTTCTATAAAATAACTTAAACTTAATAACTTATTCAACAGATTCCATAAGAACTCAACTGGGTTCAAATCAATGAAAAAATATATCATATTTTACAAATTTGTTTCTTTTTTCATAATAATTGGCTTTAAATTGTTAATTTTCGTGAACTGTTTTAAATATTTTTAGCACCAAATAATTAAATAAAAGGCCTTTTTAATTTTCGATTTCCCCAACCAACATTTTATTCCTTTATTTTTCACACATCCGAATTCGTGTTAGTCGCTATTGTTTGATTATGCTCCTCTTCGATATTGACGAACATTCTATTCACCTTGTTCCCACAAGCTTTAAAGAATAGTCAAAGTTATGGAATACTTTTATTATTAATTGAATTAATAAAACGTAAAAAACCCCCCGTGCGAGATTCGGCTACATAAAGGTGATAGGTGTTTGCAGAGCGAACACACGACTATATTGTAAAATAAGGACCCGGTTTCTTAGTACTGAATGCTCCAATATACTGCCTAATTTTTCCGAAAATCCTTCTCCATCGGATTAAGGCAAAAAAAATCATGCTTCTTCAAAATTAAAAAAATATATATTTATAATTTTGTTTTCACCTTTTTTCATAAACAAATGAATAAATTATTTCATTCGTTTAAATAGCCACATTAATAAACTTTGCAAAATTAATTCAATTTTATGCATTTTATTAATCAATTCATAGTTCGTTGTTAAATATTAATATTCAGTTCAAATACCATAAAGAAGTTAAATTATTAATTTAAAAATACTTTTTTTTTCATCATAGAAGAAAGAAGAAATGATTTTAAGTTTATGTTATTTGCTTATGTTCATGTTACATAAAATATTTCAAACTATGAGATGCGAATCAGAATGTAGAACGTTTTCTGCCAGATGTATGAATTAATGTATCTATAATATTGAATAGAAAAGCGATGCTTGTGGGCCATTCCTGCGCTCACAAAATATATATCCGATCTGGACCAAAGTGCAAATTATAATTGTATTACGAACAGCTTAGTATTTGAGGAGTTAGCGGTTAAAGACGCTACCAATTCAAGTAAAAAACTCATATATAAAATACACCTATGTATGTATAGATACCTCATTATCTGTGTGAATAATCGCCCATAATAAAAAAATACGATCACCCAAGAATTATGGTTGCAAAACTAAATGCCTAAAGCCCCTTAAAAAAGTTAACCGAAAAAAATGTGAAGAATCACCCAAACCAAACAACAAACAATCGTCCAGTATTTTGAGCAGCTGTTCATTACGTCGAATTCGGGTGCCAACAATTTCTTTTAGACGATTAAATGCCCTGATTTTTAAAAATGTTAATTCTCCCAACGTTGGTGAATAATCGCCCAATTATTTGTACAACAATTTTTGTGTCTTTTTTCATTTTGCTCCTTTGAGTGATTATTAATACAACCTATTTTGTTACAACTTCAGTTTTTGTTACGTTTCATACTAGATAAACACTAACGCGCTTTAATTATGTGACGGATTTTAGCCAGCAGATCCGTAACAGCAAATATTGATTTCAATTTAATACTTCTTCATTTTATATGAATTTTTGACAGTTACTCAATGTAATAGTGTGGAAGGGCCGTTACACAATATTTCTCTTTTGTTTACTTACAGTTTATTTTTGTTAAAAATCAGTAATGAAAAAATCAAGTAAATTTTATTATTCTTTCCGCACTCCCTTATAATCTCAGACTCTCAGCAAAGTCTGAGCATAATGTAAACGGGTACTCTTTTCAATTTTCTGGTTGCCATCGTAGATTTCTTTAACGCCCTTTTTTTAAATAATATCCCTTTCGCTTTGTTTTATACTAAAAATTTTTTATAGCAAATAACGATTAATGATAGACTTTGTAGTGCGAACAAGAACAAATCATTTTGACAAAACCGAACACGACGAGACAAAATTAAACTTTGTTCATTATCAGAACAAATTGATGGCTCATGAAGACCATAAAATAGACGTAGCGCAGAACTGAACCACAATTTTCGAAGTAAATTTGCACAATTTACAAGTGTTGTTTTGGCGTTAGTAAAGTCGTGGTAATATAGCACCGAACCGAGCGTAAATGACAGTAGAGTTGCTAGATCTAACAACCATTTGAAAGTATATTACTCGTTTCATATGAAAATTTAATTTTATTAAAAGTTTTAAATTTATATGGAACTTAGAAAATATGTATAATTTTGACCAGGTATGGGAAATTCGGTACCATTTAATGTTGTTTAAGAGTTTTTACAGAAAGCAAATACAGTGGTGTGATGTGACCTTCCTAAACGAACTCACCAAGGAAGCAATCTTAACGAAAAGTAAGTTATTTAATTAAATTTGTTAGTTTTTATATTATAATTTATAGCCTCGAATTTGTTTGAACAATTTTAATTAAAAATAAAAAAAATCAATTAAAATCCACCCCGATTCTGTCTACATAAAAAACAATTTTTTATCTCAGTTCCAACCTTCTGTAAATTAACTTTGAATAGCGAAACAGGAGTATTTTAGTTGCTAGAAAGTAAGATTTGAAAATTTAACTTCTCCATCCCTGTTTCGAAAAATTCGTGCCATTAAAGAAAGGGCCTTATTTTATAAAACGCCATGCATGGACAGAATAAAAATTGAAAACAAAGCAATTTTCAAACTTTTAAAACATTTTTCTGTCCATCAACATCATGAATTATGCAGCGTTGATTTTCCCTTCAAAAAATTCTTACGTTGGCCTTTCGTTTTACAAAATAATGCGAACGTTTTTAAAAACGTATTGATAAAAGTTCAATAAGTTAGTTTCTGTATTAACAATTTTTTACAAACTCACAATCCCTGTTTATCACAAATATAATTTTGTTTTAAATATTCACATTTACTGGCGAAGTTAGAGACTGAATGACAGGTGTTCGGAATAATTTATTATTGTTTCATTTTTCGTTTGTATTGTTAATTTTTTATGTTCTACTGGAAGAAAATTTATACATAATTCATATTATATTTCGTTCATAATTTGTAACAGCTACTTCCCCACTTTTTCAAATACTTTGTTAAGACATTAAGCCCTAAAATTGGAATATTTTCATACGAGTGCAGCTTATCAAAAACCTCAGTTGGGAAGGAGAAAATTATTCCATGATTTGTTGATTTTATTATTCATTCTTCGTATGTGTCAAATAATGCTCCAATATAGTTATCAGAAACTCACTTTATAGCTTCTATAACCCTCAGTGACACCATTCCATGAGATAACATTGGTTACACACCCGCCTACGATTGGCCACAAAAATTATCGTCTTTTAAATTCTAGTACTAAATATGTTTCCATTGTTATAGATAGGGACATTGTAAATAAAACAAAATTCAAAATTGTTTGCGTGCATAGAAATTCATTTCGAGTGTTCGCTAATTACGAGCAGCGTAAATTATTTTCCTAACCAAAGAGAAATTTTGAAACTTAATTTCAATATGTTGCTAGTTTCCACAAAATTAATTTGCTTTTGAAGACGTTATTTAACTCAACAAATAACTTTATATTTTTTTATTTAGAAAAACAAATACCTCAAAAAAAATAAAAAAGTACTTTTTTGAAATAAGTTTAAGTAAGTTTAAAAAAAATTCGTTATGAATAGTATTTTTCTAAAACGGTACCCTATTGGAAATAGTAACTTTTTCAAAAGTACCTTTCTAAAAGTAATTTTGTAAGAAGGCACCTTCTTGTTTTGAAAAAAGTACCTAGAACGAGAGTCAAAAATTGCCTTTTTGCAACGTTTTCTAAAAGTTATTGTAAAAAAGTGTACCTTGTTAAAATGTACCTTTCAAGGAAATCCTTTATAAGAAGACACCCGTTTGAAAATATTACCTTTTTAAAAGTACGTTTTCAAAAAGCACCTTTCTTCAAAATTCCTTTTTGAAAAGTTGGCTTCTTTAGAAGGACCGCTTTAAATTCAACATCTTTTAATACTTTTGAAAATCGTAATCAAAATGAAACTTTCTTATGTATTGCGGTTTACAAAAGTACATTTTAGAAAAGAATTGTTTAATAAAAACTTTTAAGGAAATTTTCTTCAAAAACTTATTTTCCACCAGTTTTATTCAGAAAGTATCTTTCTAATATGTACTAATATTTTAAAGTACCTGCTTTAATTATCTATAATTAACGTTTAGGATTTCAAATACTTCTTTTATCGAAGATGCTTTTTTAAAAAAGCTTGAGTGTAAAATAATAAAACAAATACTAAAAATCCTTTGCCGCTGTTTGTTTAACATTTATTGCAAAGACTATTTAAACAAAATAATCTATTAGCAAGCAGGCTTTCCCAGTAGGTTTGAATAAGAGTTAAAATGTGTTAAAAAAAAGGTTTGCATTGGAAATAAAAAAAAAATTAAACTCAATAAAATTAAGTTGGTTCGAGAGACCTAAATTGGATCATGCTGGCTGAAGAGGGTTAAGCGATGTGTACTATTGGTTTGTGGATACTATTGGTTTGTGGATACTATTGGTTTGTGGATTAAGGGAAGCTCACAAGTCTTTGCACAAGGGACTTGCTTCTGTTACCTAAAAGCGATATAACAAAAAATTTAACCAAATATAAACGTCGGAGAAGCCTTGGTAAGAACTTATAATAACAATTCGCATTACTGAATTACTGAATGATGTATTTGATGTTGCCAATTAATTTGACTGTGTCTTGTGCACAACCATCGTAATTAATAATTTATTACCGTAATATGAAGTAATATGAATATGTTTGCATGGTCTCTGTTGAACAATTGAAAATATATTTATAAATAATAAATATAATTATCAAAATGATTTTGTACCTAAAAGTAAATTTTATTTACACACACAGGTAGCAAATATATTATGGATGTATGTGTGTATTTCCAAAAGCATCGACTTCTTTACAGAGACAACAAGCAAGCGAAGACCTTTCAACACTTTATAATGAAGTGAACAATCATACCCATCACTTTAAAGTAAAGGGTGTGTTGATGTCTATGATTTAATAATAATTTTAAATTGCCGTCTTGACTAGCCATAGATCTGTTCTGCCAACGTACAAATTGCTGTTCGCAATAGTTGTTCGCACAACGCTGTATGTGTTCGCCAGTAAACGCCTGTACATAAACTGTGCTGGGAACAATCTCGATGAGAAACAAAAAAAAATTATGCTCAAACTGGACAGGAACATCTACTGAACAGGAACATCTACACGTATTCTCCGCAAAAAACACCACAAACACATATGACCCCGTTATTCTGTCGACGCTCTCTCCATGTGCGAACAAATTTTTGGTTAGTCAAGACGTAGTGTTATGTGGTACCTGTAATTGTATCTATTTTAAAGTCTGTCACTTTTATTTGTATACAAGTTCTCGCTTATGGACTGATTCCCGATCCGCCGATATATAGCCGTAAATCCTGCAATAATTGATCATAAACCCCATTAGACTTTAAACCAAAATTATATTTAAACAAACTTGAAATTAATACATCAATCCGAATTTCACTTCTAAGAAAAAAACACCCTTTACATAAGCTTATTCGTTACTGCGTACAACGTTAATATTTGGACTAAGGTTAAAGACCTCTTGTTCTATAAATTGTTGGAAGTTCATATTTAATTAGTACAAATTAATTTTATGTCGACAAATATATTGAGGTAAAATAATGTTTATTAAAGTGAGTGATAAGTAAGATTAAGTTGACCATTGCTTTTGGCCAAATGGCAATTATGTCAAGTAGAACAAGAAAAATTTCAAGAACGACAAATTTAATTTATTAGTATTTATTAAGGCTTTGTTGTTTGAAATATTAATAATAAAATATATTGCTACTTAAGATCTAATGCTTCTAATTTCAAAGACATCTGTGGCAATAAGGAAGAAGTTCTTAAGTCAACTTAAGTTGTCAACGAGTTAGGAGCTCCATGGTGATTTTCCAAAAAATTCAATTATTTCGCTCAATTCATATTGTAAACAATTTCTGCTTATGTTTTTCATTTGGAACAAAAACTTAACTTAAAACTGAAATAGTATTAATTGTTTCTCAAAATCAAAATTTTTTCTTTCAAACGTGTGTAATAGCTTGTCTTAAAAACCGAATAATTTTTTGAGAATCAACTTGCACTTGTGCCTTGTTGACACAGGTTATAGGAGTTCTCTCTTTTAGTATTTTTGTCTCAAGAAATTGAGTAATTTTTTTTCATAAAATATTACGACTTACAGATCATAAACAACAAAAAATATTTCCAAAAAAAGATTATTGAAACTTGCAGCGAGATACTCCAGTCTTCCATACTTCCCTTCCCGATTCATATTAATTCAGAAACAAAACTTGTGCTATACTTTGTATAGACATACACCTTAATTGAACGCAATTAAATTTTAAATTGAGTTATAGACTTTGATGTTCACAGACATATATAAATAAGCTTACTCGGTTAGCATTTGACAGCTGAAAGTGTTTTTCGCTCTTAAAAATTTGTGTTTGTGAAACTTGGAAAAATGATAGGAAATTCGGCTTTAACACAAATTTTTTAAAGACACTATTTTAACATTTTAATTGTTAAAAACCTATTTTCCTTAAAAATTTCAAGAAATTAAATCGCCGTAAAATTTATCTACCATTTGCTTTTATTGTTGTTTCAATTTTTTATATATAAAGTTTGACAATTGGGATGAAGAGTATAATGGTGGTGCAATCACCTTGATGTATGGGGCTTGATTTTGTCATTGAACAGAGTATTTTTCCTCAATAAACATACTTCACCAGGGCTGCGATGTGGAAATTGAGTCAATTAATGCTGCAATTAAGTACTAATTGCTCAATTTAATAATTGAGAAATTGTGTAGTAAATTAACCGTAGTTAAGGAAACCATAGACATTTTGCTAAAAATGTTTGTCCAATCAGAAGAAATCCGCTAAGAAAGAAGTAGATGCCTTGGATTAATACTCATTTAAAACACATTTCTCAAATATTTTTATGAGCAAATTGATATTGCCAAGTTCACAAAAGACTTGGTTTGTGTGGATGAATTTGCGCCACTGCTGGCGTTGACGAGAAATTCAGTCTTACCAGATGTAGGGAGTTATTGATTATACTATAATTTAATTCTTATGTGAAATCTATGTATTTCACCAAGCACTTCAAACGGCTTTCGCTGCCCCACCAGGGCTGAGCAAACAGTATATTTCCCATTGCTAAGAGGAGTAAAAGCATTTTGAGCAAATCTTTACTGTAGAATCTTATAAATGTTTTTTGTTCTTCGGTAAACCCACAGAGGCGAATTAGTAAATATTATTCACAAAATTTATAGGGTGTCCAGATAGTACTGATAGTTTTTTCAATTGGTTTATTTCAAAATGTTTGCCATTTTATCATGCATCATTTCCAGTCTACCGAACGTGTTCTGGCTCAATTGTAAATACGCACCGAGAATTTCGTCATAAGGTCGGTCTTTATCATGGTTCTAGCGTAAGTACACTCCTTTGGAGCATATGCCACCAACCAGACTAAGATCGGTACGAAAATAAAGCCGCTGTAACGTCAGTAACGATGTCGATTCGGCTCCCATCAGCCGAATTGGACATCGCCAGAAATCCAACGTGGTTTATTTTGTAGTTGGATTAAGGGCTACATCAGTTGCTTATGATGATCATAAACAGCGCTGGGAGTTTGCTAGTTGGGTGCTGGAAATGTTGGCTGGAGATCCAAATTTTGGGGCAAAATACAATTTGGAACACAGCTAGCGAAACCGAGCCAGTCATTTAAATGATGTGCTATAGCGTACGTATTATAGTTTCAAACTAGCCCCAGAATAAGTTCTATATCTTACGTTGTTGTTGTTTTATTTAAATATATTATCCTACCGGTTTTATCTGGACACCCTATACATGTTGTCTCTTTATATTTTCGGAGGATTTTTTAACAATTTCCCCAATCTGTCTTGTACCAATCGTAGCGTTTGGCTTACTGTGGATGATTGCAAACTCATCATGGAACATTGTATTCCATTAATTTATTTTTTCTTGATCGCTTATGTTTTACTTCTTCCGATGTATGTGAAAAAGCAAGGAGCTTATCTGATTAGTCGGCGATGTACAAGATGACCATTATCAAATCTCAGCTACTGCTTGGATATTGTGGGAGTCAATTTTATTGTGTTGAATGGATGTGCTGGCATCATGTGGGTATCAAAATTGCTCCCGCTAAAATATAAATTAAAATTGTTTTAAAATGCTGTTTCCACAGTGATACGTTCTGCATTTTATGTTGATTTCTCTTCCTTAAGTTTTTTGTTTGCAATTTGTTTTATTGTTTTCTAATAATAAATTATAAAAACCAAATAAAATGAAACCACTTGAAAAGAAAGCAAACCGTATTTAATGGTCATTAGATATTCACCCGTTAGCAAGTTCTAAGCTACGCTTGAACGAAAATTCTTTGTCTACGTTTTATGTCAAAATTCTTATAAAAAGCAAAAGATCTGACCAAAAGCGTCACAGTGCTTCGAAGAACTTGCTTACAATTACGTAACACAAAAGTTTTTTAAATTGAGATCGATCACACCGACAGAGGAAAAAGGTGAAATGATGAAATTGAGTTTACTGACGATGCTGGCATATCTGGCCGTTGTCTTGGCGGGTGGGTGATCAAATAAACTTCGCGTGATAATTCTTATGTTTATGAAAAATTTGATTTTATAATTTGATTTTAGATCTTCGTATTCCACAACGTGGCATGATACATCATATAAAAAAGGGTGTGGCTGGCCCTAATCCCTACATCTTTTTAACAGCACCCAAAGGTCGCTCCCAGACATTAATTCATGCCTTTGAAGTTCTTGAAGAGAATGGAAATAAAAATATGAAATCCTCAGACGACGAAGACTTTGACAGTGATCAAGAGGCCGATAATGATGATGAGGAAGTGGCCGAAAATATCAATGACCATTATGATGCTGATGATGATGATGATAGTGAACAACAATTAGATGGCGATGAAGAGGAGGAAACCAAAGAACAATTCAACAATCTGGCTGAGGAAAAAGCTGATGATGATGATGGTAAAAGTAACGAGGATTTCGACAATGTTATGAGGCTAAATCTAAAGTTAAAAAATTCGAATCCACAAATCAAAAATGCGAAGGTTACCCCAATGATGGTGCCCAGTGAACATGCCGGCGCTATTATGGTGCCCGAGGAGATTTACGAAATCGAAGGTCAAAGTGTTGTGGATGAAAAGACTGGCAAAATAGCTTTGCTGCTGTCCCGTGCTGTCTTAGACTCATTACCTGATGGCAGTGTTGTGGCATTAATGGAACGACCTCTACATGATGAGAGTGAGGAGCGGGCCAACCGTGTCATTGTCAGACGTCGACGCAAGGGAGCTCGTCGTAATATCAAACAACGCCGCGGTGACAATCAAAGTTTTCGTCCCGTTAGACGTGGTGGCAACAAATGTAGCAAAACCAACAGACGCTATAGTGGGCGTGTAGTGCGTCGCGGTACTCGCTTTAACGGCAACAAACGCCATGTCAGTCGCCGAGATGTTTATCTACAAGGCTAGAGAAGCAAAGAACACTTTCTGGATTCCTCTTTAGTATTACCCAGCTTTAAGATTTTACAAATTTTAATATTTTCACAATACGCTTAAGTTTAAGAAAAATTAAATAAAAAAAGATATAAATTAGAGAGAAATATATTTTATTGTTGGCAAAATACAAAAGCTATATTTGTACAGGGTGTCCGCCAAGAAGGTATACTTTGTTTGCTTATAATTTTTGATTAAATGAAAGAGAATGGATCGTATGTTTAATTTAATGTTTTATTTAATGTCGGAAATTATGTATGGAATACAAGATCAGATATTATAATCCTGGCTGTATGCGATGTGGCACCGTCTTGTTGAAACCACATGTTAGTCAAGCCCAAAACATGCATTTGTGGTTCTAAAAAGTTTTCAATCATATCACGATATCGCTCCCCATTGAGAGTTACCGTTACGCCGTTTGCAGTTTCAAAGAAGTGAGGTCCAATGTTTCCTGCTGACCAAATTGCTAACCAGACTGGCACTTTTAATTGATGCAAAGGGGCTGATGAATAATTTGAGGGTTTTCCATCGCCCAGAACCGACTATTCTGTTTATTCACACATCCATTCAAATGAAAATGTGCCTTGTCACTCATTATGATTTTTTCATGAAAATCGGGGTTGTCATGGGCGAGCTGTAGCATCCTATTGGCATATGTACGGCGGCGTCAAGGATCTTCTGGAAGAAGCTCTTGTGTCAACTCAATCTTAAATGGAAACAAATGCAAAACTTTGTGCAAAATTGTGGCCAAAGTTGTCCTTTGAAGACCAAGCTCCTGAGCTCGGTGTCGAATTGAGGTTGATGGATTGTTTTGAACACTTTCTTGAACAGCAGTAATATTTTCAGCCGATCTTGCAGTACGTTGTGGTCCATGCTTGGGCCTATCAGCTACATTCCCTCTTTCTTCGAAATCATTCACCACACGATAAATAGTGCGTCTTGTTGGCACGTTGTTTCTCCCAAAAATTGCACGTAACTTTCTCATCGTCACAGTAATCGATGATTGATTTTGATAAAATGTTTAAACGATTGAAACACGTTGGTTTACCGAATATTTTTCCATAATAAATTTGCCACGTCTCTACTTCAGTCTGCCAAATATGAACTGTCAAAATGGCGGCAAAGCAAAGTAGTATACCTTCCCGGTGGACACCCTGTATTTTTGTAGGGAAAGGAGAAAGTATATAATTTCATTGAAAAAGACTTTTGCAAAAATGATAGCAAGTCAAAACACTAAAAAAATTCGCAACAAAAGTTATTGAATAGCTTCATGATAAATAGCCAACTTTCTTTATATAAAAACGCATATGAAAACACATTAATTTAATAACAATTAACTAAACATCGTTGCGAAACGGCTGGCACATTTTGCGAAATTACAAATGCCGATATAAACGCCAGTATTCGTGCTATTTGAGCACATAACATTTTTTCTGTTCACAAGTTTATATAAAGGCTCCACAATTTCCAGAATTAATAAAAGGCTCAAATTCCACTAACAAAATGAAAACTTTGTGGTTACTGTCGCCCCTGGCACTGAGTACTTTGTTGCTAATACAAACAACGAGGGCAGGTAATGTTGATACTGACATGAACTCCTTAAGATGACGTGTAATACAGTTTGCTAACTCTTTTTCCTAATTTCTTGTTGGATTTACATCCTTTCGTTTGTTTCAATCTTAAGATGTGGCAGTGAACAGTGGCGTGCAGGAGCCGAAGATAATTGAAAATAAACTCTTAAGAGAGGTGGAAATCCAACATGATACGCCACCAAGAGAGGGCGAAAATTATGCTGACAGGTGTGATGAAGTTGAGAATAAAAAAGTCGCCACCGCCAGAGACGAGGAAGATATTGTGAAAGATGATGTACCAACGCAACAGATTATAGCCGACATGGTAAATAATTTTAACTGAATGACATGCGCGAATAATCCTAACTTCTTCATCCCCATCTGCAGCAACGTTTAGCTAGGCGCTTGAGAAGTTTTCGTAACACAAATGTTTTAGCCCGCTACAATAACGTACCTCAAGTTCAACATTTTGACTTAAACGACGAAGAGGAGGAAGAGGAGGAAGCCTTAGCTAAAGAACGTGCTATACGTAAACGACGACGAGTACGCAGGCGCAAGATCAAAAACAAAGTCAGACGTACTAACCGTAACAGACATGTAGCCAATCGCAAAAGCTTATCTAATAGTAACGTCAACAATAGAAAATCCCTACGCCGCAAGGATTCGCAAAAGTCTAAACACAAAAACACACACAAAAATATTCATTCCAAGGGACGCAAGCGCAGCACTAGCAGAGGAGGAAAGCGTAAACGTGGCTATCGTTCCAGCAAGCGCAGTTTACATGCAACAAATGGCCGGAATGTTCATCAATCGCTTAGAAAAAGAAATCGTCATGGTGTCAACAAGCCACGAAGATTGGAAAATGATCTAATACTCTTCGTCCCGAAATACGAGATATCATCCCACCAAACGCTTGGAGTGGCTGAAGGCAGCCAATCTTCTGAGCTTATTCCGCAATGAGAAACATCTGCTCGAGTTTATCTTTAAGTTTACGTTATTTACTTAAATTATTTATTTAAGAAATCAAACTATGTTTTGAAATTAAAAATTAACAGGATTCGTAAAACTGCTGAGAATCTAACTGACGATTCTTCTTTCTTGAAAGTTTAGGATTCTTGAGGAGACATGCTAATTACAAGAATTCCTCGTCAAATAAACACATCAAACTTAATCATAAAAAGCGGTAACACACAACTATTTGACAGACGAGATCAAGGGGTGGCTGGAATAACTGATGGCGTTTTTTTAAAAAAATGTTGCCCTGTTAAGAGTATATGCTTGACACTCACTCATTATTTGGGATTTTATACAGATCATAAAGGTCAATACCGTTCGCCTTGTTAAGAAATGAAATCCAAATTACGAGCTTTTGAATATCGAGTATAAAAAAAGGGCGAAAAAAAGACATTATTTTAGAAACGAAAACAACGTTAACTTACGCTCTCTCTTAACGTTTCCATTATTGTTACAATAAAACGTAGAAGATGAGGTTGGCATTTTCTTGTATCTTTTCATTGCAAATTTTTCTGTGGGCCCAATTAGACGTTTGAAAACTATATTTGTTTCCTAAAATGTCGTGGACTAAGTAGTTAGCGTATTGACTATTAAGCTTCAGAGTTGTTCAGCACTGAAGCTTTTTTATCTCCTTCAAAATGTATATTTGTTTGAATTAAAAGAAAAACGGACATACTCGATTATTTCTAATAATAGATTTAAAACTTATCCGAAGTTCTTAGTTAATTTCTTACTTCTTCCTCTAGTTGCAATTACATCAAATACAAAGCTTAAGTTTGCAAACGTGAAGACTCAGCTTGGCTGTCGACATGGATGGAGGCAACTTAAACTCCGTTCAGCATCGCTTGCTTTCTGCTCATGCCACACTGAAGTACTCTTCCACTTAGCAAATAATATTGACAGTATTCTCTTTCGGAACTATTTTGAAAACTTTACTGCGACTTTAAATATTAAAAATTATGACCGACTAGTGCAGGTATTTTGATTCAAATCGCTTCTCTTTTCCCCACTTCCTTCACATTTCATTAATTTTATTCTTCCTATATTCAATAATTTGATCATTTAAAGTTTGCTACAGACAAGAATGTAATAATTCATCTTGGAATGCTTCAGGTCATTGATTTAAAGAAAAAAGAAAAAGTTCATTAATCAACCGATCAAAATCTTTAAATTAAATTTGCTTCTTTGAAGTCATTAACTCTGGACTCAAAAACAGCGTCAGTAAAATGTGGTTGTTGTTGTTCTTTTCACTTCAGTGAAATTTTAAAAATAACGAAAGTGTTATGCATAAAAAATACTTACAACCGATTGACTCCGGCCTTTTTGTATCCTCTTCCTTAAGGTGAATCCGAGTGATACAGGAGAACGGAGGCCAAAGTCAATGAAAAATACCTTAAAGTTCTTTGGAATCAGATTTAAAGCATGTTCCTTAAATCCGAACTTAAGTCCAGGGAAACGATCACTTATAAACGAGCCTTCGCCATGCCGAGGATCATTCCACTTATTGTGAAAAATCACTCCATGCGATGACGAATTATCTAAAAACATTTATGGTCAGCCAAACAACAATTAAGAGACTAGAATGTGATAAAGTTAATTCAAGGATGATTCCGAAAGGCAAAAAGTTGATAAATGGCTACTTATCGCTTGGCAGACTGCGCTTCATTTGATTTCCACCTCACGAACGAGCCAACGGTCTGGGAATTACATCCAGATAGCTCCAGAATATGGATTCAAGTGGCGCGAAGCAATATGAACTGTCAACATAGTGGGGGAAATAACCAAAATTCTATGGAGACGCCCAAATGGAGATAAGGCTCAGACTAGACAAAGCTGTAATTAGAGTGATGGCACGTGTGTTGATGGGTTACTCGAACTTACAGGCGCATCTACATCGTTTGTGATGTGCGGATAGTGATGGGTGCTGGGCATGCAGGAAGAACGTCAAGACGATGCAACACTTCCCACCGCAATACCCGGATTTCGCGCTCGACACTCTACCTGAAATGACTCATTTATTGAAGAAACAGGATTCCTATGAATAATGGACCTAACCTAACCTAAAATCATTTTTCGGAGAGATAGGTCATTATTATTCTGATACGAAAGTTGGCTAACTTCTGTTTAAATTTGCTAGGACCTTGCCCAATTCTAGTTCGATTTCTCTGTCAAATTAAATCACACTTTTGCACTGCGAAATCCGAAAAATGTGTTTGAAACTCCTCGATTCCCTCCAATACAAGTTATTTTAACCCAAGCCCAGTTCTGAAACTATCATAAATAAAAAGACTCCTTCTAAGAAATATTTTAATAAATTTCATCACAAGTAACGTTATCGCTAACGAGACCTCCACTAATAAACATTATAACGAAATAAAAATGTGCTTTTTGATGGTGATGTTTACCTGTTAATCACCGGCTAATAATCGGCCGTAATAATGATTGCGATTGATTGTTTAAGTGAGCTGTAAATATTGCAAGCCTGACGAAGATTTGTCGGCGTTGGGGTTCTCGCAAAAAAGCTATTTTTTATTCGAATTCGCAACATTATGCGTGAATCTCTATTCCTTATTTTTGCTCGTATACATAAATATTGAATCACTTCTAATGGTCATCGAAATTCTTGGCCCTAGACACGAATCTTGATTAGGTAATATCAGCTACCTATAAAATATATCTCACTTCCAGTTGCTGACTTGGCAGCTAACAGCTGATGCGCCTGTGTACTGGCGTCAAAAAAAAATCCGGTAGCAGCTCGCACATGCCGGGGACTCCTATGATGCGGTCATACGGTGCCAACTCGGATGCTTGGTCCTACTCTGTAATTAGGCCTTCATATTTATGAAATTTTTAATTTAAAAATATTAACTTTTGCTTAATAAACTAAAAAAAAAAGTTGTGCCTACGAAAATGTTCGACAGTTAGTATTTCAAAAAAAAAAAAATTCTATTGGTCAGCAATATTTTACTACATGACTATCAATAGAAAGAACTTGTAATGACAAAGCAAAACGGCCGCTAGGCCTCTTATTAATTATTCAAAACAATCAATCTGATTTTTTTGTTTTGTTACGAACTTAAGAATAAAATTAAAGAATGATAAAATGTAAGATATCTTCGGAGAAATGTAAGCAAATTTACAAAATTTTACAACATATAAATAAGGTTGACTGAATGCTGGCCAATTCAGTATTCTAGCAAATCTTACAGCTAAGTTGGGAAGTTAAAATCAACTAAGAAGCGATCGCTTTTAATAGAAGTTCAACCAAGTTGAGTTCGGTCGATTAAAGCGAATTAAACAAACATGGCTGCAGCAAAGGCCGCTTTAATCCTTGTGTGCATAGCAACATTTCTAATGCAATCATCAGGTAGACAGTTAAAAATTAAACTTTTTTGATGGCCTTTTTCTGTAACAGAAAAAATTTTAGGTTATTTTAGCGCTGGACATCATGTGTTTGATAAATTTGGTATTTTATCACACATAAAGCGTCCCACGGCGTTACGACCTCAACCTACGATTCCTGATACACAACCTACAATTATTGATACACCAACAACTCCCACAACTGGCACGGAACCAACCAGTGAAACTACTGAAGAAGAACCAACTACAGATATGGATGCAACGGAAGACAACGAAACAGATGAGGAAACGCCAACGACAGATAAAAATGAAAAAGAACCCGCAGCAGAAATGCCCGATGATGATGCCGCAGACGGTGAAGAAGAAGGTGGTGATAATAGCGCAGAGGCAGATGCTGGCAGTGCAAGTAGTAATAACAGCAGTGCTGTAGGTGGCGGCGCAGCTGGAACTCGAAAACCGTTTAAAACTTCGATTATATACTTCGATAAAGAAGCCGACGATATAATGGATGACGAAATCGTTTATCTAAAAGCATCATCTTTAGCTGATGATCGTGCCGATCCTGTTAGTTACTCCCAACGTAATAAACTAAATCTTCAACGTCCAAGACCACAACAGCAAAAATTTCAAGGAACACAAAACAATAGACGCAACCAACAACGCAATAAGAATAAACAACGTGTGCAACGTAATCGTCGCAGGCAACAACAAATAAACCGTAATCGTCTCCGTCAAACAAGAAAGAGAAAACTCCAGCTTAACCGACAAGCCAACCAACTTAAGGAATGTCGCAATAAAGTCAATCGTCTAAGGCGTATTGTAAATAAACTACGTCAATAATTAAGCAGACAACCCAATACGAAGTCGTAACAAACTTCTTCAAATAAGAAAATTAATAAGTCAATAAAATTAAGACTTGGATATCAAAAAAGTTTCCTTTGTACTCGCATTTTTGTTAATTAAACTTAAATTAAGGATTCGATAGAGATCAAAATTTGAATAGAAATTAAAGTGAATACGATCAGTATCGATTGCAGTAATTTGACCACGGATTTTCGATTCCGTATTTTTCATAAACATAGAATCTGTTTTGTGTACATATAAGACGCTTTCTATTCACTTTCAAATGCTAGATGTGCCAATTGAATTAATACAATAAATTCAATGTCTTCCAAAACAAGGACTATGAGATTTATTCACAATTTCTGTACTCACACACAGAGACTTGCTTTAGTGTTTTAATATACAGCCTAACAAAAATGGTTAATGGTTTATTTTGTGAGGTCCTTTGCATTTCAGGTTTTTCGCATTTAGTCTAAGGACTTTCGAACATAAGACGTTTAAGTTTGTCTAAAAAGTTGGGAAACTTTCAACTAAGTTAATCCGCTAAGCCGTAAAAACGGTCTAAGCTTAAAACTTTCAAATTTAATTCTGGATTAATATTCGGACAAGGTGATTTGATGAAGGTTTTTGAAACGAATTTGCGCCATCCCGTATCAAGTTCGGTTGGAAGTTAAACCGATTTCGGTTATATTTCATTTTCGTTCTAAAGGAATAATAATTAATTACTAGTGAAAGGCCTTCCTTTAATAATTTAATCCAAAATTTGTTTCATTTTGGACAAGCACCCTACATTTGGCAGTGTTTGAAAACTATCAATTTTCAAAATAATTTTTGAGTTTATTGATCTATAAAAAGCTTTGCACTAAGTATGTTAAAAATCCATGAATCAGATTTTGTAAGATGGATGGTTCAGCTTCAAATGCAGAAGCAAGGACAAAATTGGTAAAAAAAAGCTCGAATTTCGGAAAGAAATTTTTATGCCATTAATGCAATTAACAAAATTTGGTTTTTTCAAATTTCTGTGCTGAATTCTAAATACTTTCTTTTACGAAATGTTAAAAATGTAATGTTGTATATTTTAATGATCGAGAGCTTTTCAAGTTGTAGTGTAAGACCAAAATAAAGAAAGTGGCATGACATACATTAATTAGTATAACTTGAGAACGCTTGATTCCATTTGGCTGAGTAAAAAAAACCGAAAATCCCTATTAAAATTTTCTTCAATACTAACATTGTCTTTAAACCTGCTTAGTAGTCTCAAAGAAATTAATTAAATTGTGGCAGAAAAAAAATTGTTTATGAAAAATTTTAAAATTTTTGACTTAGAAATTATAAAAAATAAAAGTTGGTGAAAATCACGCTGGTTATTCTGCAGGAACATAGCGTTATAGGTTTCAAACAAAACGAGCCATATTTAATTCAAATCGTTGCACAACTTTTGATCGCGTACGCAATTAGGTGATGCTACTTTGTTTGTTTTGCGATATGTCTACCAGACATCGGTTTCGGTTGCGAAATTTTCGGGTCTACTTAAACAAGCACTTAGTTTTCTTTTACTTGAATCATTTTTGTTCAAAAGCAAAAAATACTTGTTGAAACAACCATTCGTTTAGAATATTCAGTTTATGTACTCGCCATTTTGTGCGAACATGAATGTTCTGACAATGTCGTTTAAGGTTTGAATCTATTTGTTGTTAGCGAAACGAGTGTTTTATTCAGTTGTAAACTAATTTTCTACTCGATGTTTTCTTCACTTGTTGTTTTTACGTAAAAGTTAATTTTAGCTACGTAATCTAATTAACATTGATTGTTTTAAAGTTTTAAATGGAACAGTGTACACAATTTATTTTCGAAGAAATTGCCAATTTTTCTGCATGGCGCTTTTTTACTTTTAAGTAGCTCGATTGTTTTTGGTAAAACTCCAATCAGATCATGTACAATAAAGCCTTTGTGCAAAAAAAAACTTTGTGCAAAAAAAATACTTGTTCGTGTTGTTCTTAAAATTCAACTACTGTGCTCAAGATGGCTCGATCATACAAGTTGCAGGTCTCTAATGTCTACAACGTAGTGAAACACCTGCCTTCCTTAGCAAAACAACGAGCACAAGAGAAATCTGGAGTTTCTGCATATTGCCTAGAAATGGGTTGGTATTGTACATATGAAGAACTTGGTCCTCATTTCGATATCAATACTTTATACGGCCGAAATTTTTGGATAGGAACTTGACCTTTTTTCACATATATGTTTTTGTGCGGATCTGAGTTCTTTTCTTAAAGTTATTTTTGTTTGTTAATGTATGTATAAAACCGGTTTTAACTTAAAGTTTACAGACGGTTGGGTTATATACATACATAAAAATAAGAGGGAATGGATAAGTGTCAATTTTTCTCAATACTAATTCTCCAAGGCCTACCTGTATCCCAAATTTCAACTCTCTAGCTATAGTGGAAGTGTCCCATACAAATAATGGGGAACCCTAGACGCCACCATCACGCCCCCAGACAAAAATTGCCCATATTCAGATTTTTTTTTATTACTTAAGCCCTAAGGCCTACCTGTATACCGAATTTTAGCTCTCTAGCTATAATGGAAGTGTCCCATAATATTGATGAGTAAGTCTGTGAGTCAGTGAGTATGTATCAAAATATGCACTTTTTACACCATCATTATATCTCGGGTAAAACTTTAAAAGTTGGCCTATGAAATTACATATTTTTTATGATTATGATTAAAGAAAACAAAGTTATGAGGGGGCTAAAAACAGCGCGAATGGTTTCGTGTAATTTACACGCTGTGTGCCTTGGGCCTGAACTTGGCCTGGTGCACTACCGTGCGCCTTAATATGGTTGGTTTTGTTTTTTTCTGAATGAATCCGCAATTGTTCATTCAGCGTATAAAAAAATAGTGTTGAGATAACGTAATTTTATAAGATATGCTTCGGTGTTTTGCTTACCGAATCGGGCCAGCTGTTTTTGAAATATGCGGAAATAAACTAGTGCACCGCCATATTAAGGGGACATATTAACCACGTTAATAGAAAAAAAACAGTTTTCTATAAAGAACGGTGAGTCTTACGTATTCATACTATTTTTGCTTAAGGAACAATTTCTTTGCAGACCAGTGGTATTAATCTTTTTTTGAAATAAAATCACTCAGCCAATCCTGCTAAAGGTTTTTCTTTTGCTTTTCTGGTAAATATGATATTGATATGCAGTATTGCTGGAAATTCTTCGCCTATACGTCCTATTGAAGACATTCGCCCTATTTGATATATTCGTTGCCCTACAGAAGGTAAACAAACCTTCTTTTGCCGTTTCCTGCTTAGCAAATGTTAAGCTCCCCATAATGCCGACACACTGCTACAGCTAAATAGCAGTTTTGGCCTGAATTCCAGCCCATTATCAATTAGTATTTTTTTCGAAATATTTGCATTAAAAGGTTTATGAACATTTCTAATTCGAACATACGATTGTGCGTTTGAAATCGGCCAAATCAAATAGTTTAGACCAGGTCAATTGGGTTCATTTGATTACTAACGAATGTTGCGTGTGTGTCGACTTATGTGAGTTAAGAATTTGTCTTCCTACAGACACATTTGGCGAAAACATGAATAAATTTCTTTCGTCTATGCGAAATTTATGCAAATTTTATAATTTCTTTTTGTTAGATTTGTTTTTTTTTTTTTTGTTGTTTCTATGTTGCAAATAAATATGAATAAAGAATATTTGGATACATTTAGATTCTGTATCGATCATAAATAACCGCATGCAAATTTAGTAATTCTAGTTGCTAGAATGAAGAACTATAGGTGGAACGAACATATAAATACGTTGCGGATTCGCGAAAAATATATCAGTCACCTGCTGCTATTCTTCTTTTAGACTACAACCTAATGAAGAATTACTTGCAGAAACGTCTTTCTGTTTGAATAGCAAATAAAGAATATTTTCCACTTTTATACCAACATAAAGTCGGAGTATTCAAAACATGCGTCCGAGCCTGGTCTTGCTGCTGGTTCTGGCCGCAGTTTTTACTCAGTCAATATGTAAGTTGTTAAACAAATACACAATTTAGAATTTAAAATAATTTCGTTCGTAATTTCTCTACAGATGGTCTTGAAGAAAAAATTGGAAATGCAAACAAATACAAGATTTATAAGCCGCGTGGACGCTTGGATATTGGACAGCCTCGGTTTACTGCAGCTCTTTTGAATAAGTTTCCGTTTAAAGGGCAAACACCACCGACACCTAATCCACCACCAACAACTACTACGGGTACGACTCCAACAACGCCTACGACGCCAACAACGCCAACAACGCCAACAACGCCAACAACACCTACAACGCCAACAACACCCACAACGCCAACAACACCCACAACACCCACAACGCCCACAACACCAACAACACCCACAACTCCCACAACGCCAACAACACCCACAACGCCAACAACACCCACAACGCCAACCACACCCACAACGCCAACCACACCCACAACGCCAACAACTCCTACACTGACACCACCACCTCCAGTAACACCAGCACCTCCAACACCAGCACCTTCACTATCACGTCCACCGCCACCAGGACGAGATAAACACGATGATGAATTTGACGAAACACTAGAAGATGAACCAGATGATAGTGAAGAACCGGCTTACGATGATGAAGAACAGGATCAGGACGATGACGAAGAACAAGATGAAGACAATGATAATGGAGTATTAAGCAGCGACTATGATTTCGATGACGATAATGAAACTGACGTTTTAGGCGAATTCTCTGATTCCACACAGCTTGGTCGTTCTCGAAATCAAGTGTTACGCCGTCGTTTTCAACAGGCCAACAGACGTAGAAAAAGAATTTACCGCATGAACCGAATTCGTGCCAAACGCAATGCCAATAAAAGACTTCGTATGCAAAGACTCAGAACCCAAAGAAAACAACGTAGCCGCCTAAACAAGGCTCGCAGGCGTGCAGCGATCCGCAGGCGCAAACGAGTTAATAAAATTCGTAGCCGTGCTGCGCGTAAGCGACGAGCTATGAATGCTCGCCGCCGCCGACAGGCGGCCAAGCGACGCAGATTGTCAAAGCGACGTTTCAACAAAAGGCTAAAGCATCGCATGAAACGTGTTCGTGCTCAGAAACGTCGTGCGAACTTAAGACGTCGAAGAAACTTACGTCGAAACAACAAGCGTCTTCGCATTAGGAATACAAATCGTTTGCGTCGCTTTAGACGTAAACCTGGTAGAAAAATAATTATTCGCAATGTTTAATATGCAAATCCTTGAAAAGTAATCAATAAATTTAACAAAAAATATATCAATTTAAAGATATGTGTGCGTGGCTTTTACTTTAACTTCTTTTAACTTTAACTTATTTAAAATAACGCATTCGGATGCAAAACAAAGAAGAAACACCGATCGATCTCTCAATTCCCATGTCTTATAACAGGCCAATATTAAAATCATACGATTTTCTCCCTAAATAGAACCAGTTCATTGTTAGAGGAACCCATGCAAGTGAAAACCGGAAGTGTAACAAAAAATTTGAACAAAAATACATTTAGGCTACGGCTACCTTACTCTCATTCTAATCTCGTGCTACCACTAGCCTTTATTCTTAACTGTAGTGATTTCAGAATGTCGGCTGGTGAGTGTCGGCTTTCTTCCTCCTCACGGAGTCTCTTGTAATTGCTAGCATTTCTCGCACCACCATGGCAATCAAATTTAACAAGTGCCTGCCAAGTGCGATGCCGTTTCAGCCTCTTCCCCAGAAGTATCTTTGAAGACTGAGCCGTCCACTGCTTGCGAGGTTTACTTGTCCATCCATTCAGAATCTCTCCATTGTCCAATAAACAACGGAGTTCCTGCCGAGGTTAACCACTCCACATCTTGCGAGGCTTCATTGTCAATCCCTTTCGGAATGTCATGGTCCAATGCCTTAGAAGTACCTTTAATGATTGACCCTTTGCGAAGTTTTCTTGTTCATCTCTTCATAATTCCTCCATTGGTCAACTAAAACCGGAGTATCTTCAGAAATTAACCTCTCCGCCTTTTGGTGATTCCTGATTCACTCCTGTAATGGAAAAAACTATGTCCACCCACACAGAGCTCCATATGCACGGGCTATGGAAATCGAATGGTGTCTAGATTTCGCAGTCTAGAAACCAATTACCCTCTTGGCCACGCATCCCTGCCGTATACTGTTCCACCGCGAATTAGCCACGCTCCTAGCAGAGACAAGAACCTGTTACCGGAGGTATAAGTCAGAACTTCTGACAGTGCACTCAGTTATGGCAAGCCATATATTTGTGGCTGCCAGCTAACGACCTTTTTTCTAAGTAATCAATTTAATTTTTTTTTTAATTTTTCATTGTTTAGTAAAAATATAAATTGAGATAATGAAACGCCTATTTGGATTATGCCCTGCTATCACGCATTGTAGTCAATAACTTCCTTCTAAAAGGAGTTCCATCGCACTTTCGCCGGTACGGCTCCTAGCAGGTGGACTATAATGAGGTTGGCAAACTATAGAATATGGAGTGACTCTAAGCAAGAGTCATAGTATGGTGTGCAATTACATCAAGCTGCATTGCCATTTTGGCAGAAGAGGGTCGCTCTATAACAGTTACTGTAGACCTGTTACACGAATTTAATTTCCTTAACTGCGACAAAAGAGAGTTCCTTTCAGCTCTGTATAATGTCAACAAGATGGGGCAAGTCCCCACGCAGCTAGGACCGTTACAATGAAAATTTCCAACCTATATTATTTTAAGAAAATTAACATTTCGTTGTACTCTCCCATCTCCAGACCTAACTGCACCAGATGTTTCGTGTGGGGTTACTGCAAAAAGGAAGTTTTTAAATTGAATCCAATTACAACGATTTTAAACAATCTATTCAATCGATAACTGAAGCGATTCCTACATCAATTCTGCAGCCAGTAATGAAAAATTTTTTTGGTAGATGCCGCACATGCATCTCTCAGCCTGGATGCCATTTAAAATCAATTATTTTTTAAACAAATTTTGAAAAAAAATTGTTTTAAAAAAAGTCTATCATATGAAATAGAAAGAAATAAATTATATAAAGTACAAAAAAAAGTTAATTGAGTTTCTTTATGTAACAAAATTGATAGGCACCCTGTATTTTCATTTTAAAGTAAGTAATACCAAGATACTTCTGATAAATGTCAGAAACGCCAACGGTGATGCCAAATTTTCGTATTTATTTCGTATTCAAACGACAACGCCAACGGGGCTAGGTCCAAATACTAGCCCCTTATATGTGTGGGGCACTTCCACTATAGGTAGAGAGCTGAAGTTTGGCATAACCCAACCCAAGATGTTTTACACATACAAATTTATACATTTGCAAAAAAATGCCTTGATGAAAAAGATCCGCACAAAAACATAAATGTGAAAATAAGGCCAAGTTCCTATTCCAAAAATTCGGCCTTTAAAAGTTCTGAGAGCGAAATGAGGACTCTTTCTAAGCTAGCAGATAGCTTCACAATATTTTGTCAACTTTCTAATATAGAAAAGTATTAGGGGAAAAATGTAACCAAGCTAGCGTCCGAAATTTCTGACTAGGAACTTGGCCTTATATTAACATGTACTTTTTCGTGCGGATTACATATTTCCTTTTTTGGGATAGGAGTAGCAGTAGTATTTATAATAGTTTGACCCCTTTCATGCACTAAAGCAAAAAAATGGATTTGACTTTCTACTAATATCCAACCACATCATTATTACAATCGTTACGCACTCTTCATTGAAACGAAACTTCTCTTTATAAATTTTTTTTCTTTTAATGAAAATTGCCTAAAGCGCTTTAAAATTTGGGGGTATAAATTCTTTTGCATTACAAACAAACAAAAAATAATTGAGTGGTAAATAAAAAAAAAAAACATTTGTTGAGCACTTGAACATCCACAAATTTTTGCAGAAGCCGTAACATCAACTTAAATGGTTTTTTAATATAAAATGCCAACTATCCAATTCGCTGGGCAGAATTTGCGAAAGTATAAAAACCCTTCACTAACGATTTATAATTATCAATTATTGTTGTGCTTTTACAGCGATCGGTAAAGATTTTGCGGAAAACTGTACCTTAAGTATCAGTTATGAAGTTGGTTACTCTAACATTTGTCCTGTTGGCAACACTTGCCGCAAAGGCCTTGGCTAAACCAGAACCTGATCCGGCCAAAGGTAAGTGTTAGTTCAAAAAGTTAGTTCAAAAAGGAGCCTTGACTATAGAAGTCTACAAACCGAAATGAAACTTTGTTTAGCTTCCAGATATCGTGCCACCCAAGTTAGTAAGGACTACGAGGACGATGCCAAGGATGTTAAAAAAAGTTTTTTAAATGGATCCAGCAAAAAAGTAAACACTTCCAGTGGACGTTTATTTATGAGAAAGTTTTTTTTCAAAAACATGTTTGGACAAAACCAAAATCAACCGGTCTTACCCATCATTATAACCGGCGGTAATGCGGATACTGATACTGTAATTGATACTGTTACTGACGACACGCCAACAGCCACGGGTACTGTTACGGATGACATAGAGCCCACACCTACCGAAACACCTGAGTTACCAGAAACTCCAACCGGAGATGTCGTAATTAATCCCACAGAACCCGCTAATCGTATTCAATTGTATGGCCGCGATTCAATGGGCGAAAATGACAAGGAAACCTTTGAAGATGCTGCCGTCGTTGGTGAACACAATTTACCTGCTACTTTGGGGGCTGGTGCTGAGGAATATATTGTTACCGATCAGGAAAACAGGGCAAAGGCTAATCGTGTTCCAGCCCACATTAATTTGAGACTTCGTGGCCCCAAACGAAGTCAGGTCGTAAGTGTACGTATACCAGCCGAATATAGCGGTTACTTCAGAAAAGGCCAGCGCGTTATTTTAAACCAAAATGGCAGAACTCTCCCTATTAAACGTCGCGTAATTAGGAGACGTAAGAACCGCAGGCGCACTAACAGAAATAAAAAAAACAAACGTCGCCGCATTGTGGTTGCCTAAAATTCGTAATAAACCAAAAGACCTTCACTTTTGTTAAATTTTTTAAACGCCAATGAAACGTAAATAAATATCTAATATCACACGAATTAAAACACCAGTGAAAATTACTAAGAATAGATTTTTAAAATAGTAGCATTGTTCGTCTGTTGTTTAAATTTTCGCTTCTGCTTTTTCGATTTTGTCACATTTTGCTATTTTACCGGTTTTATGCCCTTCACCTTAGGGTATAGAGGGTATATAAAAATTTATCATATCTACAATATGTACTTCAGACCTTTATAGATACGAAAATTCATTTAACGATTTCCCTCTGTCCGATGTAGGAATCAACTTACTGACGGCACTAAAGGGGCCACGATCTTGAAAATTGAACCAGTTGATCAGCGTGTTCGTTCGTATGTGTTACGGATATTTTCCTGTGGTTTTTGGTAGTTTGACACTCACGGTGATTATCTGCAAAGCATAAAATGTACATATTGTGAATCCTTATCATTTCGTTATGGCCCCAGAAATTTTTTGTAAAAAAGACATAAAAATTAAACAGTTAACTTCCCAAACATTTTTAAATTCACCTTAAAATCTAAAACCTAAAAAAAAATTTAAATTAGTAAAAAATTCAAATTTAAACTCACTAAATTTGAATTTTCAAAATTTTGCACTATCGCCAAAAGCCGAAAATTCACAAAAAGTTCACCAAAAATTCACTAAATTCACCAAAAACCTAAAATACACAGAACGCAAAAAATTAACTTAAAATCTAATTTCAATAAACTTTGAATTCCTTGAAAACTTATTGTAATTTCCTTGCAGAACGAAATAAATTTTTTTTAAATTTCACCAAAAATACAAATTTATATTTAAACTTAAATTTAAAATTCCGCATTAAAAAAAACATTTAATAGAAAACTATTAGAATCAGCGATTCACCAAAAATTTAAAATTTACAAAACAAAAGTAAAAAAAAATTTGAATTACCAAACTCCCTAAACTCTACCACAAGGTAGAAATTTCACCACAAAAATATACCAATAAATAGAATTTCACCAAAATTGGGTGAAGTCGCCTCAAACTTTTCAAGTTTCAAAATCAAAATTTCAGAAATTCGTCACAATTCGAAAATTCAAAAGAAAATCCAAAGTTGACCAACAATTTTTAAATCACAAAAAAAAAACCGAAATCACTAAAAATTAAAAATTTCGAATTTCTCAAATACTGAAGATTATTAGTTCAAAAAACCTAAACGTCACCCAAAAGCCAAAATTTCACAAAAAATTACCTAAAACAATCTTCACCATATTTTAAATTATAATTAAAAATTTCACCAACATTTTACTAATTAATCCAAACGCTCCGTTCGACTAACAATTCACCAAGCAATCGAAAACTTTACGAAAAACCCAAATTTCACAAAAAATAATCAAATAATAGAATTTCAATAACTTTTGAACTTTTACACAAAGGCTGCAATTTCACCGGCCCATCTAAATTTGATCGAAAATTCGAAATTTCACAACTCACAAAAAAGAAAGGAATTTATCAAAAATTTTAAGCATTCAGAAAAAAATTAAAAACCTGAAATTGAAAACAAAATATATTTCATCTATTGTCTGTTCGAAAATGGTTATAATTTTAGTAAATGACATTTTGTTTTTAAATGAAAATTAACATCATTATTATCGTCACTGTAATTAGCAAATTCTTATTTAAGGCCACCTGTTACTTCAATGGCCGCACCATTAACGTACGATGATTTATCAGATGCTAAAAATGCAATTACTTCGGCAACTTCATTGGCCTCACCCATGCGACCCAGTGGACAGCGCGCTACAATTTGTTCTTTAATCTTTTCGGCCACTACCTTCGTCATCGGTGTATTGATGTAACCAGGCAGGATGGCATTAACTCTTATGCCAAATTTACCAAATTCTTTTGAAGCCACCTCAGTTAATGAAATGACACCTGCTTTAGTGGCGGCATAATTCGCTTGGCCAATATTATTCATTTTGGCCACAATGCTGGAAATATTTACGATACTGCCACCCTTAATGTTGTGCTCAATCATTGCGCTGGCAAATTGTTGTGTCACCAAAAATGTACCCCTTAGATTAACGCCGTACACATCGTCATAATCGTGCACAGGCATTTTGAGTAAATAGCCATCACGTGTAATGCCAGCTGAATTCACTATCACAGAGGGCACACTTTTAAATTGGCTGCAGATTTGTTTAACGGCTTGCAAAACACTGTCGTATGAAGAAACATCAATTTCCAATGGATGAACATCTGCATTTTTAAATTATAACAAAAGTAAAGCATGCTTTAAGGCGCTACATAAAATTGAATTTATGTAAACAAACTCACCACTGCCGATTTGTTTGGCTGTCTCTTCTGCGGCTATCAAGTTACAATCAGCTGCTATTACTTTGGCACCGTAACCATTCAACACATGGCATGTGGCGCGTCCAATACCAGAGCCAGCTCCTTAATTATTGTTGTTGCATTAATTTTACATTAAGCATTATCGTTCAAATGCAGTTAAACTCACCGGTTACAAATGGTAATTTTCCCAATAAATGTTTGCTCATGTTTTAAGTAGAAAAATATTAAACTTTAAATTGCTGATAAAACGGCACTTGCCGCAGTAAAGATTACTAAACAACTAAATATCTGCATGAAAATAAAAACAGTGAGAGATTAGAGACTTTTATAGAGGCAGCTTTTAATTAATAAACGACAGTGTTGCCAAAGCTATTTAAAAAGCATTCCCGGCTTAGTAGAGCATTATTAACTGGATGCCCGTGTATTAGTTTCGTGTTTTGTGATGTTAATTTAAATTAAATAACGAATTTTTTTCGATAGTCCCGACTTTCTTTAATTTATTTGTTTAAGAAAGTAATACTAAAATGGTATATTTATAGAATTATTTATTTAATATGGACAACCTTCCATTCCATTCAGCTAGATGTCTAATTAAATTAAAAACTTTTACTAATTTCAAGGTTGTCCATATTAAATAAAAAAATTAATGATTATAATAATACTTAATAATTAATAATATTTGTAGTTCGGAAAAAAACAATAAGAACAACTTTTTATTTTTTTTTTTATTCATTACTTAACCACTCTGAAAGAAAGTTACAAAAAGTATTCAAGTATTTGTTTTAAATTATTATTTATTAATTATTATCAGTGTGTCTGTACGTTTTACTCTCTGGTGCCCATCAAATTGCAAAAAATCCTCTCCAAAAAAAGTTGGCATGAAGCAATTGTTTGCTTACAATGGTTTTACACGACGTGTATTTGTCATATGACTTGTCAGTTATCAAACTGATAATATGTAATTTCATGTGTTTATCAAAATAGCCATTTTACATACAGTTTATAATTTTTGTTTTCAAACGTACATGTGTATTTACATCAGACATAACCTCTGTCTTAAAATAATTAATATGTAATTTTGCCGCCATACAGTTTTGTAATGCCAACCACAGCTGATGCAAATATGCAAAACTAGTGCTTTTGCCACGTTTTTAGTGCTTTTGATACCACAAAAAGCTTAAAATAACATAATATCAAGTTGGCATTACAGGATGTCAGATGCTTTGTCACATCAAAATAGAACACGTTCTAAATGAAAAATGTCATATGTATCGTACGCACGGAAAATACACATGTTATGTTTGAAAGGGTTCACACGACGTGTATAGAATTTACACATGGAAAAGTGGCAAGTCATATCACAAATACACGTCGTGTAAAAGCACTTTTACATTTCAGTTTTCGTTTTTGTATTTTCTGGATTTTTGATGCTCAAGCAACAACGCACAGCTGAATGCCACAAGTCCATGTATAAAGTCTTAAAATGCGGACAGTTAATTTACCCTTTGAGATAAAATATTGTCAATTCTTAATGTTTAAAATTTGAACTAATTGAGAGAAATTAAAGTACAATCACTCGGTAAACAGTTTATAAACTAAATAATTAAAACCCTGAAAGTATGCTTCGAGTTTTTATATAACAAGTGACATTGCCATATACACACTGACATTGCTAATCTTAATGTCCACTAATTGGAAGACTGAAGTCATGCTATATTTCACCATACCATATACCACTTTAGAAAAACATTACAAAATAATTTCAGACATAAGTTTACCAATACTATTTTAGGCATTGTAGGCATATCAAAATGTGAGGATTAATTAACCTTACAACATTTACGGCCATATTCAAAAAAAAAAATTAATTATTTTAGGTTTAAAGTACACAATAGTTAACAAATACTTTTAGGCTAAATGCACCTTTAATAATATAAAGTATTCACAAACTGTTTTTAACAAATAATATTTTTAAATTTTTGCACTGGCAGCACCATCAAATTTTAAATCTAATGTTGCACAAAAATGTTTCAATTGATCCGAGTAGTCGGATTTATAAATAGGTTTTTATTGCTTTAAAGTATATTAACTTTTGTTTTTGATAAGAAATTGTTGTCGTAGGTGAAATCAACAAAAATAAAATGAATACCTAACAATTTCCACAAATTACTTTGGTGGGGATTTAAAGAGTATTCGAATAACGAGCCTGATTAGTTTTATGGAAAACCAGTAAAAAAAAAAAATAAAAATTAAGAATAAAAATCATAAGTTTGAATTCTGAAGATAAGAAAATTAGAACGGATAAGATTGGGGGAATATTTACATTGGATGAAGTTGTTAGTTTATGGAAATACACCCTGTATCCGGCAGGAAGGTATACTTTGTTTGTTTATAATTTTTGATTAAATGAAAGAGAATGAATCGTGTATTGATAAAAGTTTTATTTAATGTCGGCAATTATGTTGGGAATACAATATCAGAAAAATCTCCGCCTCTGTTAGCCTCACAAATGCGAGCCCTTTTGAACACATCTTTCATTATATTCTCACACATTTCACGCGGTATTTCATTAATTTCATCACGAATATTTTGTTTGAGTTGCTCCAACGTTTCTGGTTTGTTTGCATGATATCCCCACAAAAAGAAGTCCGGAGCAGTCAAATTAGGCGACCGTGGAGGCCATTCAACATGACAATTCTTTGAAATAACTTGTTGTGGAAAGAGGTCTCGCAGTAATTCCATTGCAATCCTGGCTGTATGCGATGTGGCACCGTCTTGTTGAAACCACATGTTAGTCAAGCCCAAAGCATGCAGTTGTGGCGTTAAAAAGCGTTCAGTCATCCCTCCCCATTGCCAGTTACCGTAACGCCGTTTTCAGTTTCGAAGAAGTAAGGTCCAATGATTCCTCCTGACCAAATTGCACACCAGAGTGTCACTTTTAATGGATGCAAAGGTGACTGATGAATAATTTGCGGTTTTCCATTGCCCAGAACCGACACAAAATTCAAATGAAAATGTTGCTCGTCACTCATTATGATTTTTTCATAAAAATGGGGGTTGTCGTGGGCGAGCTGTAGCATCCTCTTGGCACATGTACAGCGGCGTTAATGGTCTTCTGGAAGAAGCTCTTGTGTCAACTGAATCTTAAATGGAAACAAATGCAAATCTTTGTGCAAAATTGTGGCCAAAGTTGGTTTTTGAAGTCCCAGCTCCTGAGCGCAGTGTCGAATTGAGGTTGATGGATTGTTTTGAACAGCAGTAATGTGTCAGCCGATCTTACAGTACGCTGTAGTCCATTCTTGGGCCTATCAGCTACAGTCCCTCTTTCTTCGAAATCATTCACTACACGATAAATAGTGCGTCTTGTTGGCACGTTGCTCCTCCCAAAAATTTCATGTAACTTTCTCATCGTCACAGTAATCGATGATTTTGATAAAATGTTTTAACGATTAAAACACGTTGGTTTACCGAATATTTTTCCATAATAAATTTGTCACGTCTCTACTTCACGACTGCCAAATATGAACTGTCAAGACTAATGTTTACCAAAATGGCCGGAAAACAAAGTAAAATACCTTTCCCGGCGGACACCCTGTACATTGCTTCTAAAGCAATTGTTTTTCACAATACTTAAAATTTCAATTTATTGCAGGTTTATTGTAGGTGCCTACTTTAAACCTACAATAAAATTGTTTCATAATAATCGTTTCTGAATTCAATTTGATTATTAATGGTTTATATGCTTCTTGTAAATTTTTAGGAATAGGGCCGTTAATATTTACTTTGAAATTAAGTTCGTTAGATCTTGCGCCTACAAAATAAGTAGTCGTGGTTGGTGGTGCCAAATTGCATATCTTTGTATACGGAAACAAATTTGGGGCACGTGAAAAACTATCTCGAAAGTGGAGCTGTTCGCGCTGTGCCAACAAGGGCTCTCCTAATAATAATAATAAGTTTGGAGTAGTCTGTGATATTGTGGAGTGTCTCAGTGGTTTCGATTTTAGGTTTATTTGGATCAAAACTTTTCTCTGTTGACAGTTTAATAAGTAGTGGCAACACTACTAACACCCTACAATAAAACACATGTTTTTTATTTTATTTAAATATTTTTTATTTAATAATAAAAAAATCAGTTACTTATCAACAAAATTGCCAGCATTTATTTGTTTAAATCAAGCAAATATATATTTGGATTCGACTTTTTCTTACTTCTACTAATGCGTATTTTCTTTTTTTTTCTTTTCTTTAATTTTAAATATAACCTTCTTTGTTTTTATAAATTTACATCTATTTTAATATTTGTTTTTAATAAATTCAATACAATGAAGCAAAACGTTATAAAAATATACAATTTGTTTTCCTAATTTTTTTTTTAATTTTTTTGTTGTAACTGCTGTTGACAACAACAAATTTTTAATATGTTTGTTGTATGAGAAGAGAAGATACAATTGTTGTGAAATTATTAAAGTAAATATTAAAGAGTTAGTAATATATGAAATGAGTTTAATATAAATATTAGGTGTACAACTTTGCAATTGTCGTTTTTCTGATATTCGAGACTTTTTCACTGAACACATGCTTAGCCATTAGGAAGGCATAAGTATGGGGTTTAAAGCGATGCTCTGAGAGAAAAAAATGTGCGGAGAATGAGGTGAGCGCTCGTAGAGCTGCTCTCTTAAATTCAAAACGGTTAGGACGCCTGCCCATAGCGAATTTTGTTTGCATTCCACATTTATACCGGTGTTCAAAACCTGCTTCCTGGAGGATATTTCTATATTATTACTTCAATTAGTTTTTAGAGAAACAAATACAATTATAGCCAGGCGCGGATGCAGCTTGAACTTTGTTTGGGTGGAACTTTCAACGAAAATAAGCAATTTTAATAGTTTTTGTATTAGAATCATTATGGAGAGGAATGTATCTTGCCTCGCGCTTGATAAGAACGAGTTCTTTTCTTAGAAATTGCAAACTCTGGATTTGTAAGAACGTTTGTAGTAGTGATACGTTCGGAAGAACGAGGGCTTAAAGAAATTAGCAGTGAATTTTTGTTTAACTACAGAAAAAAGCTGGTATGTAAACTTCCATCTTCTTGCGAAAATCTGGGTAACTTAAGTTATTGATTTTATTTAACCAATAACCTAAGTCTCAGCCTTCTTAACCTCTCATATGACTTTGGGGGCTTTGAACTGTTTTGGAGTGTCGCTTTCAACTTCACTCCTCTCTTACTGTGTTGAACTTGGAAATGCAAATCCCTGTTGTTAAAGCGCCGAAACCATTCGCTAACATTTAATAAACCTCAGACTTAGATTTTCTCTTTAAAGCCTCTCTAAATCGGAACTTTTTGAATTGAGAATAACTTGATCAATTAAAAGCGTTAAATGGTCATTGCAGCAGAAAACGACCGATGCAAAATGTTACTCCTTATACAAGATGAGTTCATAAAAATGTTTAATAATTATAAGTAAATATTTAATAAAGAAATTAGTTTTGTTTTAAATTTAAAAACTAAAATAAACATTTTTTTATTTTTTTATTTTTTTGGTAAAAACATTTTAATCAATTTATGTTAAATTCTATTCAATACAGCAAGCTTTTTCTCTATTTTTTCATTGAATAATTTTTTTATTTGTACACAAAAGCACAATTACGACTTTAATTTTCACGATTTACTTATTTTTTTGTTTTTACTTTTAAGACACTACATTCAAGGTAATTCGCACAAGATGCGTTAATAGCTTCGATAGTAAAGCATAGAAAACTTTTCGTTTAGATTTAGATTTATATATTACAATAGTTTTTAACATTTAACTTGTATTTACAATATTCTTAAGAGATTTAATTTAATTTAATTTTAATTTTTTTGGGACATATTTTCAATAGGCTAAAATGAATAAATTTAATTTACTTTAGGCTTAACTAACTTAAGAAGTTTTGCTTAAAATCTATCAGGTACTTTGGATTTAATACTAGAACTAACAGAAATTAAGATAAAGTGCGCGCTCAAATGATAAGGTCACTTTGTGTTTTGAGAATTGCATGATAGCGTTAGCTGGGGTTTGATAAAACATTTGAACTCGTTTAACCAAATCGCAAGGATCTTCAAGGTATTCTTTTAATGAAAGTTCTGTTAACGCCACATTTCATTTGAGACATAGTGGGGGGAGAAAAAGCTTAATTTTAACTTGATTTATGCAATTAGAACGCTGGTTTTGTGAAGTAAAAGCTCGCGAAAATTACGTCAATAATTATGGGGTTTCATGCTTACGCATGTTGTTCCCTTAGCGCACAGTCCCCTCAATAAGCAAGTTAAAATTAACACAGCTCTAAAAAAAAACGCATCATATCATAAATGCCTTAAAATTGGAATTTACTATTTTGCTTGGACCTCGTACATATCAGACTGATAGACATGGCGGGCGTTGAGAAAGTTTATAATGACTTTTTTAAAGAGATATAGGCCTTGAGCCATTTTGTAACGGTTCGGGGCGCATAAGATGTTGCAAAACAACCCTGCCTGCCAAAGATGTATGAATATAGACTGAGAATGCAGTAAGGGACTATTCGAGCATTATAATTCGGTTGAAAAGCTGAACGTAGCCATTTTGTGGATATCATAGAACTTTACTCTTTATTTATTCTTTACTATTGATTTGTGTGAACTTGTGCTAACGCTTTCTCTTTAATATTGAAAGCTTTTCTAGCCCAGGAAACTAAAACTTGGCTTTATATTTTTAAAATGGCGGGTCTTATGTAAACAAAATTATTGAGAATATTTTTGTAGGAAATCTTGTCAGCTTTAATATCTGTATGAAGTAATTTTTGATAAAGGTTATAGTTTCAAAACTATTAGCAAAAAACCAAAAATTTTGCCTTCAGAGGACTCCTCCTTATAGCTTGCCCCTTATCACCAGGACTCTTTAGTTTCGTTTAATATATGTACCAAAGACCAACTGTGGCAATTTCCAAAGCTTCGGGATTTAAAACCCTCGATTAGCCTTTTTATGTATTTTCTGACTTGACCATTCAGGAATTGTGCTAGTCGAGCAATACGTGTAGTTCCTTCAGCGATTCAAAGCTTATTTCCTTTCCGATAATCCGTTGAAAGTGTTTTTTTACAGTCTCGGAAATACCTAAAAGCAAAGAGACCTATAATGTAAGCGGTGTGCTTCGATACCCCTACATTATTAAAATAAGGCTATTGTGATTGGTTACGGCAATTCAAGAGATGTTTGGTTTTAATTGCGAAGCAAAAAGTTACCGAACTCTCTTAGTGATCGCGTATGACCAATTAAAGAACAATACATTAAAGCACTCAAAGCTTAAATTTTGCTACAATTAACCGAGATACGACATCATAGTTTATTAAAAGGGAATACCGTAAATGCTCTTCTCATGTGCTCCAGAATGAAATTGGAGCCACAGATCTTTGTAGTTAACGACATCAAGAAATATCTGTCTATCACTTGCACGCACACTTTGTTTAGACTACTAAATAATAGATTATTTTCTAATATTTCTTTAAATCTAAAATTAATGGTATTTTCGTTTCATGAAAAAATGTTACATTTTTGCCATTTCGTTATATTAAAGGGGGTATTTTTTTAAGATTTTACCCTTAATAATGCAGAAAGGCATTGTCTTTTATGACCTGTATCAAATCTTATATAATAAGGGTGTGTTAAGTATGTAATCTTTAACAGGGCAACATTTTATTTAAGAAACGAAAACGCCACGACCGCTTTAATTATATATATTTATACAATAGTTATTGTGTTTCTATTAAATTATTCTTGATTTATTTATTTTTTTGCTTTTCAAGAGTTTTTACATACTACTGTTTACAAATGTAATAGATGCTTTCAAAGGGCTTGGAATATAAATTAAAGCAGTGTTCACTTCTTTTTTTACTTTCTACATTGGACTGATAAGGACTGCTAGATTAAATGAAAATATATTCATCATTCTTTTTTATTTAAATATTTTGTTGATTTAGTCTTGTTTGAGTTTTTAAAATTGGCGTTTTTTTGTTGAATGAAAGCAGAGAATGAGGCAAAAGTTTGAAAGAACATATTTTACATGCTACTTTTATAAACGTTTAGAAGTATTTTTTAAGCATCTTTAAATAAAGAAAAAGGGTTTTGATAAAATATTTTAAAAATTCTATCTACTTCCCTAAAAGTCACAATGGCAACTTGAAATGAGAAAACTCAATCACCTTTAGTAAAAAATTACTTAAATGGCCGAAGCAAGCTGGTTCTTGAGCTTATATTTTCAATAAGTTCATCTCACCACATAAAGGTGAGTTCCGTTTAATTTCAGCAAACCAAGGTGAGTTTAAATTTACATATAAACCTTTAATTAAAAATGTTAATAATTTTATTAACCCGCCAAACGAAGAGTCATTTAAATAATTTCAATGCAATTCAGCTTAAATATGAAAACAGATATGTAGTGATTACAATCATTCTATTTCAAAACAATATTAGAGTTCAACCAATCCAAAATGCTCAAAGAAACATCGCAAATTTTTTCGGCTTTAAATCATTTTTAATAACGGTTTTAACTTTGTAGCTGATAAGGCACAATTTAAAAAAGAAAACAAAAATTTATTTCACATACAGCTTAGTAGTGCAGATAATTGTATGAATTTAAAAGAAAAACAAAATTAAACTGTTGGAAAATATTTACACACAAAGGTGGCTTGAAATCTTATTCACCACGAAGACAAAAAAAATAAAAAATCAGCTTAAATGAATTGAAACAAAATGATCAACTTGTGTTCAATTATTTTCCAAAACTCACCACACTGAGGTGAATCTGGAATAAAATTCACCAGTACGAAAAAGTTTGGAAACACTGCTGAAGTGTCAAACGAAAAGTCAAAACAAAAAAGGCATTGCTACTCAGGTGAATTTACTCTCCCATAAGAGAAATGTTGATATATTGAACAAACTAAATCAAATAGAGAAACGTTTTTTGCCAGTCTGGAATGCACCAACTTATGTTACAAAATTCAAATCGTAAAAAATTCCTTTTAATTTTCAAATACGTCCTACATTTTCACCTCAAAATCTCTCTAGTATGGACTCATTTATGACTTGTTTGTCTAAACGCATGACTTTTTTAAAAATCTCTATAAACCCACCATGTGTTGAATTTATAGACAATGCCATTTTCAGTATTATTTACAATTTCAGTCTTTGTTTTAATTATACTCGTAATAATTGTCGATAGGTAGTTTTAATATTTTTTGCCTAATTATTTTTATAAACTTATGTTTTACCTTAAACAGCGGTTGGTGGTGGCAGTAGGGAGGAATTGGATGATCTTAAATAAGGATTGCCATAAATGGCACTAAAACGTGGATCTACCGCTGAAGCGGGTGTGGCAGTTACCACATGTGTGGCGGTACTTTGATTACTACAGCTACCGTTAGGCGAGGAACTCACCACAGATGCCGTTGTTGATTGTAAACTGGGAAGACCATTCTCCTGGCGTATTTCTCTGGAGCCTATAATGCTGCCAGTTAAACTACCACCGCCATTCGCTGACAAAAAGGTCATGGGCAGACTTTGTTGTTGTTGCTGGTGGTGTTGCTGTTGTTGCAGCTGTTGCTGTATATGATTTTGATGATTGTTTTGTAAAATTGTGGAGCTACCATTTGATTTTGTTGAACAAGTGGTAAGATATTGAGGTGGTGGACTATAGTGTGTAGTGTAATCACCATATGGTACATAACCGCCCGAAATATCCACCTTGAGATCACTGTAATTGGAGGTGCGATCACCAGGTTCCATCTTACACGAACCCACACCACCATTTTTGGTAATTTGATGTTCGCTTATAACATCGGCTGGGGGAAGTTTGGAACGTTTCTTACACTTGAAATATACCAACACTAGTATGGTAATGATCATTAGGAGGGCTACAGCTGAAATGCCACCCACTATAGTCATTAGTAAAGGAACGCTTTCTGTAAAAGTTAAGAAAAAGAAAAAAAAGAAAACAATTGTTAGCTAACAAAATATTGAAAAATGCTTAAACATCTTTCTGTTAAAAATTTCTTAAAGAAATATTTAATTTAATAATTGTGAATTTATAATTACTTTGTGCCTGCAAATGAATTTCCGCCACATCGTTGCCATAATCATTAACCACCGTACAGTTGTATTTGCCATAGTGATAAGCTTGACTGTCACGTATAATTAGGGTCGATTTTACACCACCAGGCACAGCATCTACCAACACAGAATAATCATGGCCCAACTCGGAACTTATTTCGTGGCCATTAAAAGTCCAGGAAACATGACGGGCACGCGGCACAGAAGTAGCAAAACATTCAATACGTGCTGTATCACCAATCAGACCATATTGTGTGCGTGAGGATGAAATAGTGGGAGAACCTTTTAAATAGACATAAGCATCGGCTGATATCTCAGCATAACCAGGAACATTGGCTTTGCAATAATAGCGGCCAGCCGTTTCGTTACTAACACTGAACGTCAAATTGGGATTAGAGCCAACCACCTTAAAAGAGAAGCAGAAAGTAAAAAAAGAGTTCGAATCAAACCGCTTGCAACATATTCTCCTAACTTCATACAAGCGAGTGCAACACCATTTGTACTTTGTCCTATCTCTTGTTTTAAATACTTACTCTATCAATGGGATGTTGTATCCAAACTACATCTGGTGTGGGATTGCCATCAACTTCACAATTCAAGGTAACTAAACTCCCCACATCCGCCTCCATTGAACGAGGTTTTTCTTTAAAGGTGGGTCCATCTAATAAAAAATATTCCAGTAAAAACCTCGTTAAAACTACATTTCATTTTTACTTACAACTGATATCCAAGGTCTCACTGTCTTCACTCTTGCCTATTGAATTTTGTACCTCGCATTTGACTATAGCATCATGAAATTTCCTTGTCACATTGCGAATGACCTTCAATTAAACGAATTAAGTTTTAACAGAGCCCCTTTTTATTGGTTTATTTTTCTATAAATTTACCATTTCAGTTTTTTGTCCTCCACTAATGGGTTCATCGTTTATATACCACTTGTAGCGCACATCATTGGGATTAGCATCTGCCTTGCACTCCAGCCTGACTAGTGCATGTTCCAATAAACGTCCATTGTCCACAGAACCTCCTATTACATTCACTCTTACCTTGGGAGCATATTTCACCTCCAATTTAATCTTGGCCGAGCGATAAGTACGATCGGCCGTATTTTGTGCTTGACACGTAAAAGTCGTATTGTGATGTTCCTTTTTCGGTGTTAATTTTAGCACCGATTTGGCTGTAAATCTTCTAAGATCCGGCAAAGGTATAATCGTGTATTCTATGTTGTCGGTTATAACATTGCCCAAACCATCTATCCAGGTTATTTCCGCTGCCGGTTTGCCACCCACCGAAACACATTCTATATCTACTTTGCGATCTTCGGTGGCATAAATTACTTCTCCTTGAGATATTTTCGGTGCCTCTGGCGGTACTAATACGGTAATTTTGGCGAATGTTGATCTCACAGCTGGTTGTCCCTCTGGGCCAGGGCTAACCTGACATTGATAGCGCGCATCATCGTCCAGCATTACCGGATATATATCCAAAGAATAGTCGCCTTCTTCATCACTTCCTATCATAGAGTAACGCTCAAATCCGGCCAAGTCTCTAGAAGTACCCAAACCAAAATCATCTTTAGTCCATTGCAGGACGCCCTGTTTATTAATCACTCTGCAAGGTAAAGTAACACGAGCACCCACTACGGCCGTTTGATCTTGAGGCTCCATGGCAAAACGTTGGTTTTGAAATTGTGTAAAAAGATTAGAAGACTTGCCTTGACAGTTAGGCAACGATGGCAGCCAGCAAACGAACAGTGCTATTAGCAAACCAGCTGAGATGGTATCTTCTCTAACGCGGGCCATTGTCTTGGGAAGAGAGTCGAGCTCGGGTTGAAATTATTTCATAAAGACTAAACCAAGTTTTATGTAAAACAGATCTAGAAAGAGACAAATAAAGAAACAAAATAAATTATCTTAAGTCTTATAAAGATTTGAAATAAATAAGACCGAACTAAAGATTTTGGATCATATGCATTTAATTGTGTTTAATATTTGTCAAGATCGTCAAAGCTGGTTTAAAGGGTGAAAATATCTGTAGATGTGAAACCGGAATTGGAGGGATATAAGTACCAACGTAATTACATTTAAGCTGCGTGTAAGAGATACTTCACTCCATCTTATCTCGTTATTTTTTCTATCACCGATATCTGGCCGAAATGGAACTGCTTTGTAGCGGCCGGTGCCTCAAAGTCTATGTTGGAGCTTCTCCATTGCGTGCCAGCTAGGTTCGCCTCAGCTGCTTATCGGTGAGAGTAGAGTATTTAACTCTATTGACTCTCTGGAACATTGGCGCAAGAACGAAAGGTGTTCCTTCTTAAGGGCTCAGTCTTTGCCACTCAGGGGTTGCCACAGAGTGCTGGTCCAAACAAAAACTACAAGTTCTTTACATTGGTTTATTATGGCGAACATTTCGAATCAAGAGTGATCATATAATGAAAACTTTAAGAAGGTGGAAAAGTGGGCTCAATATGACTTGAAGCAATGACTGTAGGATATAAATGATTTTTGAGTTGTAACTATAGCTATGAAAACTCCATATCGTTCGAGCCTTAAGAGTAAATTTTACGGATAACCGAAGGTGGAATAAAATTGGTGTGAAAGCTATTGGCATCTAATGACCGATTGAAGTCAAGATTTGCATAAGATTGTCAAAAGAAATTGAAAAGCGACAACTCAAACTGATTTTGTATAATGAAGCAAACCCGATCAAGGAAATTATTGTGGCTTTTTGTTAGCGAAATATTTAGCATACCACTTTAAAAGATGACTTGATTCCATCCGACCACTACAAACGTGCACCGACAGCGCACTTGCTGGGCATCACTGCACTTTTTACGAAAAAGTACAAAAGGTAAAAAATCGAGTAGATGTTGCCTACTATTTGAATAGAGCTCTCATCTCTACACGCAAGGAAAGAACATGGTTCCGACATGCTCACGACAACCATATGATAGTACCTACAACAATATATTGTTGTGGCAAATATATAATAGTTATTTGAAAACATTTTAAACTTTACTTTAGTTGCGATGGACAATTTATGGTTTACATTTAATCATTCAATGGTTTCAATCCATAAAACCTGCAACATGCAACATTTTATATAAAATTCTAACCACAAACAAAGTAGTTCAACTATACACAAATAATAACTCTAACCATAAAGTGTTCCTAACAGTACTATTCCACCAGCCATAGACTTGAACAAGGCAAGAACGAAACGGCGGCACAGCAAAGGTACTAAATTGTTAATGTTCTTCTGTGTGGCGAATATGTCTTGATGTTCTTGTTCTGATTGATCATAATTTTTAGTCTAGCAAGGAGTGCATAACGTTAATTTTTCATTTCTGCATCTGTATTGTGTTTATTTACAATTAGAGTGAAACTGTCACACGTAAAATGACATTCAATGACGAGCATGGTTGCTGGTACATATGTGCTAACAACTATGGTTGTACACGAAGGTAACATGAACATGAGTGGTCTCCACGAGCGAAATTTATGAGCGAGAAATGGTTTGGTCGATGGTTAGTGGAGGACTCTAGTAATAGACATGATAATAATATGCTCTTGAAGTTTAATCAAAGTATAAGGCTGAGTTCGTACCGCAGGCGCCGATTAGTGACATAAATTTGTTGCTTTGGTATCATTCTAAGAGGACCATATTATTATTATCCACAAGAACAATATGATTTGTGTACAACCACAAGAATTTAGTACTCCACAAAGAACAAACATGGTTGATGTAATTATAACATATTATGTTTGCTTAATTGTAAATTTGTTGGGAAGCAAACATTTTATGATTTCTTTCTAATCATAATATGAATTAGCACGATCATACTTTGCATATTTGAATACTGAATAGATACACGATCGCATGGTTGCTATTTAAAGCTTCCGAATGGCATGCGTGCTAAGAGGGTCCTGTAGAGGTGTTAAAAGAGGATGCATTAAATAAAGTTAAAGTTAAAATGTTGAATTAAATTTATTACTTTAAATTGAACAAAAGTACGGTTTTTGTTATTCAGAAAAGAATTTTATGAGAAGAGTCTAATAAGGAGTCCTACAGAGAGCATAACAAATATTTCCGAGTATTTATTTGGAATGAAGATATTTAAATTTTCTTTTATTTCTACCTTTTGTAATTTGAATAGGAATCTTTTTTAAACATAAAATCTTATACACTTTTTCAACATTTCTGTTAAGCTGCCCTTTGCATATAATATGAAATCCTGGAGCATAAAAATAATCCATGTGAATTCTCTGAAATTCCTTTGAAATAAAAGCTATTAAACTAAGAAAAAAGACAAATTTTCTTATCACTTGTCCAAAGCAAAGAATTCGGCTTTTGACTACCAACAAAGAAATTAAATGCTGTTTTTTTTTCTCCATAAAATATTCATTAAGGTAAAAGTTATGTTTAAATAACTATGGGGCGTTCTTGTTTTAATACTCGTACTTCTTCAGAACTCGCCACCATAAATTAAAGTCACAAATCTTCAAAAAAACAAAAAGGAAAACAAAATAAAAAGACACAACAACCTTTATTACAACTTTATAGCTTTTTTGTCGTTATTGTTGTTGGTTTCTTAAACAATCAACAAATTACAACAATATTTACAAGGGCATCAAATACCAAACACACATAAATCTAATACGATACATATTGCTTCCCGAACTACTTGTAATACGTGCGTACCTTTGGTTTCTCTCCCCCTCTCTCTCTTCCTCACTTCTCAATCTGTCTTAAATAAATATAATTAGAAAATAAAACAACAAATTGTTTAAAGGGAATTGTTAAAGTACAATTTGTGCGGTATTCTGGTCACAAATTGTTAAGAAAGATAATTTTGTTACCCAGAAAAAAAAATAAAGAAAATTAAACTTTTTGTTCAAAGTTACTTTTGATTCTTGTTTTCATTTTGCTTTCTTTAAGTTACAAGGGAATTGTAAACGTAATCAAATATATTGTATTCATGGTATGATAGTGTATTGTCTTCAAGTTGTATTTATAAATTTGTATTGTTGTTGTTGTTGGTTTGTTGTTACGTTACACCCAACTATGGAATGTGTGTTGCACGAGTACAAGAAAATTTTATTTGGTTAATTTAGTTTCAGAAGAATTCTTGTAAAGGTCTGTTTGCTTGCTTGAGTCTGGTGTAATTTTGTACAGGTGTTTCATTCATATATTTTTCTCACGCATTACATTTATAGCTTTTGCTTTTGTGTTGCTAATATTGTAGCTTTTGCGGTTGGCTAAAGGAAATTTTCTCCCAGTTTATATTCTGTTGGACGTACAAGACTTGTTTCTAACGCTTGGGGCAAAGCTAAAAAATATAAAAACGACATTGAAACAATAAATGTTTTCTAAGTATTTTTGTAAATAATCAAAATACACATAAACATACAGAGCCATTGACACAAAAATGGTTTTTGGTACGTAAGTGGTGGTTGGTTGGTTGGTACTTATGGTTGCGTTTGAAAGTACAAGCAGGGAAAATTTTAAGTGATTTACGCTAATTAACAAAAAAAAAAAAAAAAACATTAATGAATGATTTAAACTCCCAAGAGAACCTGCGAAAACTTTGTCAAAACTGGCAGTTGCAATTATGACATTTATTTTTATTTTCTTCTTCTTCTGGCTTTATCAAGCCCAGACAGACTATAATAACTTTTATAACAACTCTGGCAATGTACAAGTGTAAATAAAACCGGAAGTGTTTTTGTTTTACTGTTAAAATTAGGCCTATTTATTTGTTATTTATTTAAAAGAAATAAGTAGCTAATATTTTTTTAATAATAACAAGCCTGGTCCACTGTTTAATATTTCATGAGAGCTCCTAAATCATATGAAATATTTATGGAAGCATGTTGAGAAAGTATTCAGTACTCTGTTCATTTTATAAAGAACATATGACATATGTATAGCAACATTCAAGCAACATCCAAGCAACATTTGTTATCATATGAAGGGCAACAGTGTGTATTCTTCAGAGAATTTGGCATTATTTTCAAACAAAATAATGTTGCTTGTCAAATTATCCAAATGACAACATATTTCAAAAATTCGAAAACAAAAAAAAGGTAAATTATATTTTTGAAAAAAAGAAAATGTTTGATAATAATAAAGCAACATGTTGAAAAGCTTTTTCTGCGTATTTAGTCCGGTATTCTGTAAACAAAACTTTTTTTCTTTATAAAAGTTATTGACCTTCCCTTCAGAAAATAGAAAACTTATACATTTATAAATTATAGAATTAAATTTTAAACATTCACTAAAATTATAAAAGTAATTTCTTGTATTTACTTTTTTTTACTTAAGTTTAATATAAACTCAAGGTATGTTATTTTAAAGTCGTGAATTTTGCTCATTATTTTAATTTGTAAAATAGATTGAAAATAAATTATTAAAAAATAAATTTAATTAAAAGTTATATTTTTTTTAGGAATTGTTATGAAGTTTATATAAAAGAAATTACAAAAACAAAATTAATAATGACTGCTTATACGGCCGCAAAAGAGTTGGTTAAACGAACATGGTCTGCAACGATCCTCTATCTCCATGATAGTAGCGCGCAAGGTCACTTTGCTTCAGATGAAACTGCAATTTGGCTTTTGGACTTATACAGAATATGTTTTCTATTTTCAATGGCTCATCTTCGACGCAGCAAATTCAACTTGCATTTAACGTGTGTTATAATTTTTTTATAATTTCCTACAAAGCAAAGAAGAACACACACTATTTCATGTGAAACAATAGCCCTTGATATTATTTCGTATGAAAAAAATTTGTGCTTGGATATTTTTCACCAATTGAACACAGTACAAATTCAGCAACATTATTTCATATTTCACATTAATATTTTTATATAGATTTTCCCAGCAGTTCGGTTCAAATGTGGAACAGCACAGCAGGCTTAAAAAAACTTTAAAACTTTCCTACAAACAATCTTAAAGTGAGCGCTAAATATTTGTTTGAATATCAACATTAAGAGGACGATTTTTCGTCGGAATTATAGGCTGCAATTTGTTTTAAATGAAAAATGCCTCACACCCATTGGGACGCGTTTCCTAATTTCAACCGTAAGATGATCTTTGCATGATGAATGGCTATGTTACCCAACAAAATTATCTCAACTGCTTAGACACATATATGTATATAATTAATTTCGATTTAAAGTTCCATTCTTTTGTAGTAATTTTCCTTAAAATTGTACTACTGTATTCTTGCGGTTGCAATAGGAAATTTTTGCATAAAAAAGCTAAAAAAATGCATTTATATTCACAGTAATGTACTTGAAAAGACAGAGCAATAGCAATATAACTAACTAATGTTTAATACATACATTTAAACAAACATTCCCATTCATCTAAAAGAGCAGCAACCAACTGCAAACCTACAGCTGTACAAAGCAAAATAACAAAATTAAACGACAACAACTTTTACTCGATTAAAGCCACATTATTAGCGGGCTTCCGTTTCTTAAGTTTATAAATATAGACAAATAAAACACATACACACACATAAACATTTAACAATCTTAAGTTGAAATTAAATTCTTAAGTTAAAAAAAATAAAATAAGAGGAGAGGAAAAAGAAATCTTGTAAAAAACAAGTGTTTCTGAGGTTTTTAGCTGAAAATTTGTTATTTCCGTTTTAATGGCGGAATTGCTGCTTGTTCGTGTTTGGTTTTTTTCTTTATTTTTATCAAGTTTTATAACAACATCAGCATACGTACACAACATTCATTCAAACAGTCAGACAGTCATTCCATTCATCAATCTTACTAAACAGCCAACCAACCAACCATCCATCCATCCATTCACCTATACTTCATTCATACATCTATTTATTTAATTATTTTTTACTTGTATTTTTTTTTATATAAAAGACATTTAAGACATTTTGATTTTAAATAAATTTTTTTTCTTTTTCCATCTTTGAGTTATTCAATTATGAAACAAAACATAAATTTTCTTCTTTTTTTGTTTGGTGAAAAGGCATGTAAAAAGTTTCTTGTATGCGATTCACTGAGAAATTAATATTAAAAAAGTTAATACTTTTCAATTTTTTAATTTGTTTTGAATAAAATATTTTAAATTTTATAATTAATTTTATTAAACATGTTTAAACCAGATGACAAAACATGTTACGAACTTTTTGTAGTTTTTCACTTATTGTTGCTAAAAAAATATTAAAAAAAATGCTGTAGAAATATTAGTTAAACTGCTGCCAGCAAGTAACTACTTTTAAAAAAAAAATTTCAATATACATGTTTTTTTTAAGTGAATTTAAATGGCAATATGGAATATCAATGGATTAATGTAGTAATCTGTTACAAGTGAAATGTATACGACAACATTAGGGCAACATTTATTCCAAAAACCTGGAAGATTGATAACTTATATTAAAAAATTTTACAAACAACATATAAAAAGGAAACGTGGAATTTGTTTTTGAGTGTTAAGAAAAATTTAATTTGAATACAATGCAACTTTTTTAATTTTAAAAATATTATTACAATAAAATTAAAATGGCAGCACAAGTGCTAATATACTTTTGCATATTGTGTTGGCTGCAAAAGAACTTTTGGCCTCCTGATCTCAAACACGCCTCTATCTCTAGAAGGGAAAAGATAAATGGCAATTTGCTTCAGATGTTAGTGCATTTTCGGTTGGAATATTACCTTTTGGGACTTATACAAAATATATTTTTTATTCTCTTCTTAAGGCTGACATTAATTGCCGTTTTTTCGGGACGCAGTACATTTAACTTTATTTTATAATTTATTATAAGATCTATAAGTTATAAGTTTGTGTAAAACAGAGAAATAATCCAACGCACAACAAAAAAATTAATTCTTGGAAAAATACACACTCTTGATTGAATTTTTACCTGAAACAATTGCCCTTCATATAATGTCGTACGAACAAAATGTTGCTTGAATGTTGCTATACATATTTCATATGTTTACCGCACTAAGAACAGAGTGCTGCTATTGCAACATTATTATCTAAGTACTTCGTATGAATTTTAGATAATAGATTTTATTTGCAATGCGCTTGAAATGTTTAACAGGGTACCAAGCTAAAGTGTGAAGGACCTTTGCTTCGTATTATGTTTTAAATTTGCGTAAAACAATGAGTCATCTTAGAAGCAATAAATTGACAAGTTTTTCTTAAAGCTCTGGTACTCTGTTCAATATTTCATATATAAAAATTCATATGAAATGTTTATGGAAAAATGTTGCCGAAGCTGTACTCTGTTCAATTTGTGAAAAATATATAAAATATGTACTGCAACATTTGATTTCATACGAAATAATATGAAGGGCAATTGTTGCTCTTCAAAATTCAAACAACAGTGTTTTGAACAGAGTTATAAAAAACGGAATAAGTTTTATAATTTATAATAATTTATAAAGAAAAAGTTAAATTAACTGAATCTAAGAATCCTCAAGAAAAGAAAAAGCCACACTCCAACCAAACTTGCATTCACATCTGAAGAAAAGCACCCTTGCTCGCTTCTGTCCTGGAGATAGAGGCTTATTACAGAATGTGTGTTGTCCAAAAGTTCTTCCGCAGCAAACACAAGTTACATACACCTATACATATAAAAATTAGTTCTTGTGCTGCCGTGTAATCAGCAAGTATTTATTTTATTGTATTTATTTTTAATCACCCACACCAAAGTTAAAAAAAAAATAAAATTTTGTAATTATTTTGAAATTAACATTTATCAAACACCCAAAAAAATATTCCATATAATTATAAGAGTTTTGTTTACATATGTTGCTTGTACAATTTTTCAGATGAAATAATCAATATAGGTTAATTTATTTTATAAATTGGAACAGAGTATTACGCGTAAGTCACAAGATAGGATAAGAAATAATCAATGTTCTGCAACATGTTTCACTTATTTGAATATAATTAACAAGGTTGGGTTTAGGCAACATGTTGTAAATATTTTCTTTCATTTACATGTTTTAAAAATTTATTATTTTTTTATTTTAGTTTTCTGTTATTAATAAATAATTTTGTTAACAAATGTTCACAGTTGCATCGTCTATTTATTACGCCAAAAATATTTTCCAATCCATGCAATTGAATACTGCTGGCTGTTTGGCAGCATTAATTAGAATATTTCAAATTATTGCTGGAACTTGCTACGCCTTTCGATTAAATTCGACAATTTCTTTTTGATCCACTACTAGGCATTAGTTAATTTAAATATATAAGAAAGTATAAGTATAAATGTATAAGAACGTTGTATACCTTGCTTTAAATTTGGCAACATGAAAAGTTTACGAAAGGCAATATGTTGCTTTGAGATGCAACGAAATAAAATTATTTTATTTCATTTGAATATTTCTAAATTTAGTTTTTAACTTTTGTGATCTTTTCTCTGTCATGTTTTATTGTTTCCATTTAAAACTTTTTAATTTGAACGCTTCAGATTTCAGTATTCTATTGTGTCTTTTTATTTTAGAACACCCAAGTCTTTGCGTTTTAGTGTCCAATAACAAGAAAGTATGTTGGTGGAAAATCCGATTATAATTGATTATAAGACTCATATGAAGAAGTAGAAATAGATGAAGAGAACAATACACTACAATAATTGCCAAGCGGCCCTAATGATGGGCTGTGAGTTTTTGTGAATTGTTATTTTAAGAACTCTATTGCTGGGACAAAAAACAGTCTTTGTGTTTTCCCACAACAAGAAAAACAACTTGATTATTTTTTTAATAAGAATCTTAAGCGTTTTCTGTTTAAAACTGTTTAAACATTTGTATTTCCTTTAATTTACGGGGACGGGGCCAGAAGTAAAGCTTTGAAGGGAAAACCTTTTCATTGAATATAACAGCTTCAATACTGTGCTTATAAAATGAAGTGCTTCTTACGGAGTCGGTCCAAAGTTTGGGAAGAGTAAAGAAAACGGGATTATAAATTTTAATACATAGATCGCGGTCATTTTAATAGGAGGAGATTTTTAGTTCATCATTTACTTTGTCTACTCGATTTATGAACGAAGTAGATGAACTATGATTAATTTATGTCTAAGAGCCGACGAAATAGTTTTGATTTATTACAAGTCTAAACACTCTATTGAAACGACTTTAAGATGCTGTTTTTGTTCCATTGTCTTCAAATATGGATCGTACTTTTCACATAGATTTTGAAACTTTACATTCTCAGTTATGATATGGGGATGAATATTTTGAAACGATTTCTTAATCAGCAGTAACTCCGTGTATCAGTCGACCACGGCAATTTTAATTTCCGCAGCTCATTCGGTCACTAAAAATTTAAAGTGAAGTAACAAACTCGTGCTTTTGTTATTCTGCTTGAGACTTCATAAATAAAAAGTGTAACAAATAATCAGTTGAGGATAAAGATTAAGTTGAAGGGGGTTAGAAAATGCAAGTTTTTAATCTCACGAATGTAGAAGTGGGGATATCCTAATTTCCCACCCCTGAATCCGCGCCTGGAAGATATAGTGTAAATTTATTTATGGCCATCCAACAACTGGCTTGCAGCGCGATATATTCTCTTATAGCTTTTCACAAGTATCACCTGATTCCTTAGGGTGCCCTCAGGTTGGACAGCTCTGGGGTCGCCTTCATAAATGCAGATAAATTAAAATATTTATTTCTTTTTCCTTATGTTCATTTTTATGAAAAATAAAAAATATATTATTAAGTGGTCTTCATGTTTTTCCATTGAGTTTTTATTGATTTTCTTGTTATAGCTTCGTGTTAAGACCCTGGCCACCACTATTTACCTCCCTACTTAAAACAAACAAGCAGAAAAAGAACATTTGTTATCAAATTATATTATAATGTTTTAAAGTACTTTTCTATAGAAAATGAATGAAAAATTGAGGAAAATTTGAAAAGAAACAACAATTTAATATTGGAAATATGAAAGCAAGAAGAAGTAGGTTTAAATGTTCTATATTTTGCTCTGTTCTAATAGTTTTTTTTATAATTTTTTTATATGAGTATTATTTGTTGTGTTTGTTTTTCACAAAATTCCCATTAATTCTAATACAAATATTGAACTGAACTGGAAAAAGGCGCCAGCTATATGACAACATGACTTTTTGTTCTTCGCCTTAAGGGTGGAGTTGGGAGGATGCCTTAGTAATAATAGAGGCTTTGTCAGTCTGTTTGTACAACATCATGCTCTCATGCCACAAATGTGACAACTTCTAGGGTGGATGAGTCAATAGTGAGTATCACACTAAATACTTTGAAATACTCGTAGAAATGGAAAATATAAAGAAATGAATAATCAACGTTAATGATAAAAAAAAAACAACGAACTAAAAATACTCTGCATTTGTGTGTTTTTTTTTTAACGAAAACATCAAATAAACATTTGAAAATGTAGCAGAAACATTTTATAAAAAAAATTAAGCAAACTTTCACATCTTTGCAATAGTGAAGTGATCGGAGATGCTATAGAGTACCTGCATTTAAGCATAATTTGAGGGTCGAAGTTCATAAAGCCCAAGTTAAGTTAAACATTTGTAGGAAGTCTCTTTGAAAGCCTCTTAATTGCCTGCATAGCACAGCACAAATTACAAACAACCAGGGACAAAAATATGCTATAATTTGCTACAGCATTTACATGCCGTCTTGACTAGCCATAAATCTGTTCAGCCATCGTACATTTTGCTGTTCGCTCAGGAATTTGGCTCGAGAAGACCGTTGCTGTTTAGACGCATTAAACTTGCAAAATAATTTTATCTGATAAACAGCTGAAGTGGTCCCTACCATCTGGATTGTTTGTTCGTATTTAAACAATGTTATACGAACAATTGCTCGCACAACGCTGTTCTGCCATCAGACAAAGAAAATACACACAAGCAAAATAAAAAATATGTATGCGAGCAAGGAAGCAAACTCGATGAGCAATAAAAAATTATGCTCAAACAGAGCAGGAACATCTACACGTATTCTCCACACAGAAGACCAGGAAGGCATTTTTGTCGGTATTCTACCGACGCTCTCTCTATGTGCGAAGTAATTTGTGGCTAGTTAAGATGTAGTGTAAGGGAATACAAAGTTTTTTCCGCCTAAGAGACAACCAAAGCAAACTTGCCACTAAATGAAGCCATAGGCTTAAAGCCACACAGCAAACAGAGCTAAAATTTCAAGTAGGGTTACCAAGCAGCACATATACATCCGCAAGAACTTAATCTATTTTTATGATTTAAAATTCTAACAGCGGATGGGGTTTAACTGGCAGAAGTATTTGTTAGTATGGTTTGAAAAAGTAGTGGTTAATGCAAGTGGCTGAAAGAAAACGAAGCGGAAAATACAGCTGTATGACTCATAGTTAAAGTGATTTGTTATAACAATGACAAATATTAGCAACGATATAAAAACATAAACCAATACCACCCTTAAGCCTCGACACCCTATTTATTCGTGCTTTGAAAAAAATTGTTTAATATGGTAACTTTTATGAAGACAAGGACAGGAAATTTGTAGACGTTTATTACTTTTTCCTCAAGTCAAAAAAAAAAAACATACACACCCATACACACGCATCCAGCCTAAAGAATATTTTGAGAGGGTGTTAAAAATAGTTTCTAATAAAAGCCTTAACACTCACCCGCCCCCTCAGTTGGTTAAGTGTATTTCATATGATTCTTTATTAAGGAAATGAATTTGTATGCAATAATTTTAATCCTAAAAAATAACAACAGTTAAGATTTCCTAGAATATATTGATATTCATAAATACATTTTGTTGACTGTTTGTGTTTCTTAAATGTATGGGAACAAATAATAATATTTCTCTATCCCTAGAACTGCTCTGATTCATCCTTTAAGGATGATGTAAGTTTTTGATAAAAGAAATGTCTGTGATAAAAAAGTTTTGCTGCTTAAATTGAATTGGGAGACGGCTCCATAGAGAAGACGCCATAACGAAATTTCAGTTAACCCATAGAGGAGCTAAGGAGCATAAAATATCACTATTTCTTACAAATTGCTTTTAATTGTATAACTCGCTTTAAAATATAAATTAAAAATCTCTGTAGTAAATTGTTTGTAAAATATTAGGTTATGTTCAAGCTTAAAGCTGTTTGGCAGGTGTGATTTATAATCAACAGCCATAAAGGTTGAAAGGATGTACTGGGAAATAATTTTTTTATGCTGTTAATTAAAAAAAAATCGCAGCAGTGCTAAGTTGCGTCCGCCAATCAGAACGACAAATCAACAGCCATAATACAAATGCATTACATCTGTATTACAATTCCCATTATATTTTGATCTCAACTCGCAATTTTCTCGAAAGCTCATTTTAAGCTTTCAAACTAAAATATCACTTAAGGAACCTATAAGCTTTTTATTTAAGTTTTCGAGTCCAAGCTTTTTTTGTAGAGGATTTAATTGGTGTTGAAATAAATTCAAAGGTGTTTAATTAAAAAGCTTAATTTCAATTATGTATAATTTTCAAAAAAAAACTTAAAGCAAGAAAGTAAACTATCCTCCAATATATGTAGATTCACTTAGGTTCGCGTAAGCCAGAGCTTTAAAGCTTACTTAAATATTTAATCAATAAATACAATTGCGCAAAGAGTATTCCAGGCATTAAGAGATTAAACTTAAGCTCTAGTTATCGCTAAGAAAATTATTGACAAGATTCTTTATCTTTGAATTCATTGACGTTGCTTATGATTTTGTTTACTTCACATTTAGGGCTATAAGAAATGACGTGATACAAACACTTGCTCATGAAAATGTTTAACAACATCATTTTAATGTTATTACAATTTTTTCCTCTTCGTCAGATTTGTCAACGTCGAAAAGCAAAAAGAGGCAGCAGTGATGTAAAAAATATATGGCGAATGCTGGCGACTTGCTTCTTCTATGAGCAATACCATCAAAAGATAATAATGAGGACAATATTGAAGCAGGAAAAATAAATTGTAAAAAATAAATTAAATAAAGATGCTGCTGACAATGATGACGAAGACGGCGGCAATGTTGACAACAAGAAAAGGAAATTTAAATTTTTATCAATAATTTTCCTTTGACTTATCTTCAAATTTTGTTAATGTTTGAATAAAGCTTAAATCGCGCCAGTCGAATGCCAACGTTTTCCAAACAAAAATTCAGAAAACTGTTTGTTTAATGTAAAATCGACCATCCTCCTCCCACAAAAGCTTAAGCTAGAGACGCAAAAGAGTGTGATGTACTTTTCAAAGTAATTGATGTGACTCGGTATTAAAAAGTGTTTGGATGTCTTAATTTAGAAAATGTTTTAATAAAATTAATCATTTAGGAAAGTAAATTATAAAGAAATCTGATAAATTAAATAAATACATAAATTAAAAACTTAATAAAATATCAAAATGAAACCAAGCAAAGCTTTCTACAAATTTCTTACAAATTTTTAAAAATTATTAAAAAAAATCTTTTTTAATTCAATAACTTTTTCTTACAGATAATTAAAGTTCAACTGAGTATTAAAAACATATTTGAACTTTTAATTAAAAACTAATTTTATTTTGTAAAAAAAGCTTAAGGAAGCTTTTTAGCTTTTGCTCAAAAAGCCTCTCTTTCTATAATTCTTCAAAGGGTTTTTAATTAAATATTTTTTAAATTAATGCTCTCCATTTCGAATAAACCTTTATCTGAGCTTTTACCGCAAGCTTTTCCATATAAGAAATTCAATTAAGTATTAAAATCCTCTGAGCTTTTTAGGAAAAAAGAGGTTTGATTTATCAAAAGGAAATCTTTTCTTAGCCTCTGATTAAAAAAGCCATTATTTATATTTTAGGTAATAATTTTTTGGAAATAAAAGCTTTTATTTGAGCTTTAAGAAAAAGTTTTTATGTATAAAAAGTTACAATGATTATTAAATACTGATGCCTGAGCCTCTGTAATGTAATATAAACTTGATGGAGGCTTTATAGATCCTTGATTAGGAATCCTAAAGTTGCGCTCGTTCCAAACTTTTTTTATTCAAAAATTTTTTATATAAAAGCTTTAAATTTTAGAAAAGTATTTATGGCTGTTAAATTTTTTAATCAAATAACCATCAAACCACCAAAAATTAAAACATAAATAATTGTTTTGTTTTGACTGAATAGGAAGACCCAATAGTTTTGTTCATCCAACATTTTAAAGCTTAAACTCTGCGTTTCAGTCATCTTCCAGAGAAAATCATAAAAACAATATTTTATTATCACATAAATGTTTGTTTCTACTTCAACATCTCCAATTTAGGACACATAGAAGCTTTTAATTGAATTCCATTTTGTATTTTTTGCTATTCAAGCTTCTTCGTCTTGTTTAACTTGTGTTTTGGATGTTTGCTAATGTTTCATCTGACAATTATGGTCAAGTTTAAGCGCCACAATTGTTGTAAATATTTAACTAGAGAATTGAATAAATTTATTTATATTTTTTTAAACAATTTATACGTACGACGAATGAAGGTTTTGCAAATTTATGATTCGAAAACTTGAGAAAATATTTTTTTTATTAAGTTTTAATGTTGTTGTATTCCGATTGATCTTTTTATGAATTCATTAATTTGTTTATTGTTTATTGAAATTAAAAAAAAAAAGATATTAAGACAGTTGGTTGACGCTGATAAACTACAAAAATCCGGTTTTCAGCTACACTTAACACAAGGTGACTTACAGAATTGAAAGAAATAAAAAACTTCAAGCAAATATTTTCTTTAAAAAGATTTAGTTTGATAATTCAAACCTTAAACTTTCTCTTCTATAATATTTTACATTACAAAGGTGATTCCAAAACAATCCCAGCTGAATGATGTTTAGAAGATTCTTTAAAAAAATTATGCAGGATATTAAAATTAACTGCGCATAGACGCCAAATAAAAGCTACAGGGATGGATATCATGTTGACCTACAATGGAACTCCAGATGGATCAATAAAAAATGAATTCAAATGACAACTTTTGGAAATGTAGAGTAGAGTTGTATTGCTCATGAACTAGTTGAATAGTTGAATTGAGAGCTTCTGTCAGGCACCCCAAAATAAAATGTGCAATGCTTTTTTATAATTGTCGCAGAATCGCTCACACCTTTCATTAGGGTATGTGATGAAAGCAATGAAGCTTCTCGGAAATATCTAAGGCCACTTTTAATACATAAATTTTTCACCTACGGCTTAATCACTTTACAAGCGTAAAAATGGAGATTGTAGGGAAATGGCATTCAGGCTTGATGGCTGATTCGTCCAGTCTGATAGCTCAAACTATAAAATTGTATTGAACTGTCACTGAAAGTTATACAATCATTCTAAGGCACTGGATCTAAGACCACTGTAGTAATTCTTGTGTTTTTAGTTTCATAATAATTAAAAACCAGTTTGTGCCTTGAAAGTGTATGTTGCACTTGTGAGCTTTTAAGGCAGACAAAACTTTTAAATTTTGCTCTGCATTGCTTTTAGGAATTATAAAATTTTTATTTTTTTGGCCATATCGCTGCTGGGTCTTTTAACTTTAATATTTCACTGAAAACATATTCAGCTATTGTGAAAAATCCAACAAACCAAAGAAATCTTTTAATAGTAAAACCTTCCTTAGGCAACTTCTTTAATGGCCACATATCCTGTTCTTTAATGATTTCTATATGAACTTTCCTCACAAACTGTCGTGCGTGCTTTGATTATTTTAATAATTAACTAAGTTTGCCATAAATTTATTTTATAACTTTTCTAATTAACTTTATATACTCCAATCTGCTAGTGTAGTGTTAAATTTGTATTTTTATGATTTCTCTTAATACTCGTACATCTGCTCTGCTAACAGTCATAAATAAGAAATAATTTAAATGCAAATGAAATTCACACTTTTTCTTTAGAGCAAATAACAGACGAGGTAGTCATGGAAATAATAAAAAATTTTAAATAACAATCATATAAATATGATACAAAGGCTTCAGCTACAACCCACGTTATTAAATATTTTTGTGGATAGAACATGTTTGACCCGTTTAGTTATTTGTGTGTTTTGTCAGATTTACACCAGCTACCTCTGAACAGATTTTGGAAAAAAAACCTTAAACTAAAAATTGAGTGGGCGGTCTTCAAACTAAAAGACTATAACTTTGACAGTTTTTTTTTCTTCGACAATTCATTGCAGAGGTATGAAGGAAAATGTAGCAATATTAAAGTTTTTAATTTATGTATTCTAAACTGGTATAATAGTTGTTATTTAATTTATTTTTTTATGCTTAAGACAAGACAAGACAAGACCAGTACACTTTAAATAATTAAGTGCAAAAACAACTGGGCATGTAGACTATGGCGCCAACCGTTTTAATGGTCCAAGTTTTTATTTCAGAAAGTTTTTTGTAGTTGCTTGTTACAAATGTGTATTTGTTATTGAAAAAGTGTTGACTTTTAATAAAACTATCTGTAGCAAATTAAATCAGGTTTTTACAAGCAATACTTAAAGTTTGCCGCAACAAGTGCTTAAATGATTTAAAGCCCTAGTGTAGGCTATAATTATTTCACACAAATTCTTATTTGCAAATTTATCTCTAAACAAGTCCTTATTTGAACTTAATCTAACAGCTCTGCATTGTAGGCTTTAAAGCTATTTTAAAATACTGTAAAATAGTTTTAATTTACGTTTAAAGTATTTTGTCACAAATTTCGTGAAGTTTGAAACTAAGTTATGAAAAATTAGTTTTGCCTAAATGTAGGCAATTAAAATTTCAAATTTTATAAAATAAACTAAATATGTGTAAAATTTGCATGAAATCTATGGTGAACTTTAGAAATAGCTTTTTTTCTGAAGACAATAAATATGTAAAGTAAATGAAAAAGGAGCAGGCTTTTTAATATTAAAGTTATGTTGTTCACTCTAGATAATCTACTGCTACCAAACGTATTCTTAGTCAGTCAAAGAGATGTATTTCTTATTAAAAACCCCGGAGTACCAACAAAATGTGTACTAAACGCACAGTCTTCTTACTGCGAGTACAATTGTATAATTGTGCAAGTTTCATAAAAATTTCTTTATTGAATAACAATAAGATATGCTCTACTTAATATTTATTGAAGAGAATATATGGGTGTCGCTCACAAATTAGTTCGTTCAATTGAGAGATTATTTCAGAAAGGTGGTAGCCATTTTGCAATTACAAGAACAACACACTATTTATTTTGTGTTAGAGTTGCGTCGGTCATGAACTAGTTCGTTCAATTAAAATGTTTTTCTTTATTTATTAAATGTGACAACACAATTACAAATCTTACATTACCGATTATAGCAACATAGACCTTCACTCGTTGTAGTGAAATTGACCAGAGTCTCTGGTGGGAATCGAAGTCACGACAGCAGAATGATAAACTAACACAGTTCTAACTAGACTACCGAGTAACCCTAATCTTTTGCAGATGGCAGCTGTATTTGCCAGTTATAGATCAAGCATTTCATAGAGTGGAGCATTCAACCAAAATATGAATGATATATTTCCGATTTTGATGAACGTAAGACTCATCAGTTATGGATGATATAAATATTAAGGAATCAGAAGCTAACGGCATGAAAGCACAGGAAGATATTTGTTGCACTAAACACATTTGTCTTGCTTAAGTGCCATTCACGGTTTTTCGAAACGGCTCCCATGTACTGGGCCGGTGCATCAGAGTGTATTTTGTAGCATCTCAACCACGTACAAGAAAGGACGAAGATATTTATCGCTGACAGTATGGTATCGAAATCTATTAACTCACTGGAACATCGATACAAATTCAGTTTTATTTAACCTTTTTACCTTTACTGCAAAGAAACGTGCTCCAATGAAATTAGGGAACTAGTTGCTGATACGCAAACAAACGTTCCACATTAAGGGCTTATCGCTTTCATTGCAACTTGGCCAACAACACTACAGGGAAAACTCGTTCCTTACCTCTACTTTTTTGTAGATACTCGTATGTGAAATAAACTCCCTGCCGAAGTCAATAACAGATAAACATTTTTGATTTTACGTTTATTACAAATTAATGCGTAAATATGCAAAAAGCCCGTTTGTTAACCAACCCTATTTATCGTTTTTGTAATAAATTCATTTAAATTTTAAAAATACATAAGTAATTTTTCGGTTGATTTTTTTGTGAGCAACCGTAACTGATTTAATTTTATCGTCACCCTTAACTCGCCAGAAATTCTTAAATGCTCCCCAGTCTTGTCTTGTTCAGTTTGTGGCTGAAGTTTGGAAGGAAGTTTTAATTTTTAGTTTCTCTTTCATTTGTTTTTTTTTTATATTCAGCTGTAATTTAATACAAGGTTTAATACCTGTATAACCCTTTTTTCGGTACGACTTGTCTTTAATCATTGTTTTTTTGTACGTTGGCTGTTTGTGGCACACATGTGTTGCACGGAGTATAAGATGTAATTTAAGTGGCACTACACAAGCAAGTATTAATTTTCTTTTCAATATGATTTTTTACCTTAATTTTGTTTTGCGCTCATTTTCTCCCCAAAATCTTACAAATTAAAAAAGGCACAACGATTTAATACACAACAGCCCCAAATAGGATACGTACGTACGTACGAGTATGTACAACAACGATACATATGACTCTTAACAATATATCAATCAGTATTCGAGCTCAGGTGTTCAACAAAACTTGATTTCAGTTTATTTATAACCAGATGAGTGTAAAAAAGAAAACTAAAAACAAAAGTCAGCTTCTTTAGATTTATATTTTAATTTTAGGTTTTTAGCCGTTAAACAAGGGGGGACCCTTGTTGTTCTTTGCGTACTCAGATGTCTATTTGAGGGTTCGTTATACAGCAAAAACATTAACCGTGCATGTACATATTCGAAGGTTTGCTTGTATATCATTAAAGGATTAATTATTATTATGGCTTTTGATGTTTTGTTTGCAGCTATTTTTGTTTCGTGTTTTGTTTTTTTTCGTTTTTGCCAAAGTCAAGCAATTCAGGCGAACAGGTCCTTTGCATTCAAGGATTTTGGTTGTTGTTTTTTATTTTTATTATTTTTTTTGCTAAACAACATTCAATTTAATGGTCTGTTTTATAGCCATTTTAATGAAATGTTAGCTTCCTTTTGTTAAAAAAAAATTTGTTTTCATTTTACTTCTTAACGAATCTTATCAAAATAAAATTGAACTTATTTTACGACTATAAATGTCTGAAAAATTGAAATGGAACATTGTTTTAAGTCCTTCAAATAATATTATTCTGCATTTCTGATTGAATTTTATAGGCTAAACGAAAATCCTGCCCCAAGACGCCTAAAAGGAGGCTATGAAGTCATTTATTATATTTTTTTTAAGATAAATTTGTTTTTAAAAAGCAAAAAGAATACCATAGTTGTTTTTCATTAATCAATGTATATAAAAACCAGAATAATACATAAAACTATTACTAAATTTCCAAAAAATGTTTTAGCTAATTCTATCCCAACTCATTTTACTATAAAAATGCAATTTATTTGTGCGGAAGGATAAGCCAGTCTCTATGCGAATTTCACTGGTGGCTTAAGCCAACTCATTAGGAAATTTTTTACCCAACTTATAATAAGAAAAACTTAAACGTTTTATGTCTGAAATTTTTCAAACCTAATGAGAAAGCTTAAAGAAGCTCTAAGCAAAAAATATACAATACAAATATACAAAAAAATATTTTTCTGTGGTAAATAACTATGTAAAATAATTGACTTAAAAAATTTTATTATTTTTGTAAAATATTTTATTAAGTCTGTAAATTTATGTCTGTACCTCGTATGCGTTTATAAGAATCTAAAATTAACTCAGGCGTCATAATATATTATTTCATATTTTTTTGTAGAGCACAGAAAAGACTTATGCAATAAACACATAGACGGCAGCAGGCTACCGACTACAATCTGTAAAAACTAAAATCGCACGTTTAATTTAAGACGATTATTTTGTCATTATTACAACTACACGGCTACACAACGTACAAAAATTTAAATATTATAAATGATTTAACAATCAAGAGGCTTCAAACAAATTAATTGACTTGGTTTGACAGTTTTGCGTGATGTAAAATCTTTGGGCAATTTGTTTCTTACAAATAGTTCCCAAGCAATTTGGTATTCTAGTTTTGACATTCAACCTCTCACATATGGTTTTCTAATACATATTGCATACACGATTTAGCAAAGACTGGAATCCCCAGTTTGTAAGCCCGAGCAATAATTTGGTACACTTGGTCTTTAATATGAAATTCTGATAACTCTGACGTTTGCTGACATTATTTTACGACCAGGCGCACCTCGGCATAAATGGCTTTTCTGTTAGAAAATCACTTCACTTTTTGCCTCTAACGAGTCAACAATACATTTAAATTATCTTCGTTAATCCGAGTTGCCCTAAAATAATGTTTTTCATTCCTTTCTTTCAGTAGTAGTACACACGTTTTATAAAATCCTTCCTCATCACGAGTTATATTCACCGGGCGATCCCACAATCGTTGGTTACTCCTTTTATGAAACTTATGGACTGCATATACTGAAGCTGTAATGCGCACTATTTTAGCAATGGCTCTTATAAAATTCACTAAGTACTTCTCAGTCTTTATTTAGCAACACAAATATTAATTTTAACATGTAGCGAAAGGTTAAACTTCAATATCAGCTGCTTAGGATGTGGCTGTCGTTTTCATTATAATTAAGTAACTGAAGACATGACAACAATTACAGTCAACGGTAGTCATAGTTGTGTAGCCGCAGTTGTCTAAGTATTTAAAGCATTATGTAAAAAAAAACCAGGATGAAAGCATAACAAAAAAAAAACAGCTAAAAATTATTTTCGTTTAGAAATTTTCAAACAACTTTAAAGGTACTTTTTTTAAAAGTACTTTTTTAAAGTTTTTAATAGGTACCTGTATGAAAAACGTACTACTACTTTTAAAATATACTTTAAAAAAGATCGCATAAAAAAGTACTTTTTTAAAAGTTTGTTCAAAAAAGTACTTTCCAACTGACTGTTCTTTGAAAGGTAGTAGTCTAGTTTGCCACAAATTTAATGAACTGGTGGGCAAATCATAAAACTATATTGATCAGAAAATTCAAAGCCTAAGCATAATTTTTTCCTAATCTTTATTTAAGATCCGTCATAAGTACTTTTTTACATACGACACTCTTCCTCTCTACGACCTTCTCAGCCGCATTGTTTACCAAGCAACACTTAAAATTCATAATTATTATAATTTTATCTTGAACTTTTCTTGGCGAAAATTAGAAACTATTCATAGACATTTAGCGCATCAAACAATTACATACTTAAGCTTGTCCTTGAAAACAAAAACATTTAACCCGTTCTAAGATTGCGTAGGAACATCCCCTGCAAAACACGCAAGATATTTGTTTACAATTGTTTATGATCGTTTTTTATTTTTCCTTTTTTCTGCTGTTTCCAGTAAAATCAAACACATGTCACACGCCACATTACTTTCATAATGAGATTCGTAATCAAATTTTAATGTTCAATTTGCGGCTGGATAATTTGTTTCTTCTTACTAAATGTTGCTTGCCACAATGGACAGGCGATAATGATCTAAAACATGCTAAAAAACAAGTATGAACAAAATTATGTAGAGGAGCAGTTTGTGCATATTTTGCAATAGGGTTCATTTTCATTGATGTTGAGATACATGTCAAGTGGATTCTTTTAATTATAGGGAAATATTGTCTGTGACAATTGCAACGTCAATATGTTAAAGGAGGCATGAATGAAATTGTTTAAGTGAATTTCTTAAAAGAAATAAATATTCTTTCAATTGTACTCTTGAAGATATAGAAAATTTATACCAAACGAAGGGTAGAAGAACGGATAGGATGAATGAAGGAAGTTAATGACTGTATATTGTAAAGTGTTAAATATTGCAGTATGAAAAAAGTGGAGAAGAAATTAATTAGAATAATTTTAATAATTTTAATAATTTTTCTAAAGCTCTAATAAGACAAATGTCTTTGTTACAAAAAAATTTAATTTTGTCAAGCGTCTCCATCTTCAATACTACTGTTTAATTTTTCATAACACCGTTAAAGTTGGTAAGTCAGACTGAGCGTGTAGAGAATTAAAACGAAGGAGGCCTTTTTTATATGAAATTTGACAGATAAAAATGAAAGAAAAGGGCATCCAAAGCAAATTGCCATAAGGTAGACTCACGCGCGAACTTAATATAAAAAATTTACCGGAAATGACAAAATACTTTTTTATATAAAATTTGACATTCAATCAGCTTAAAGAGAAGTACTCAGCTGTGCTGCTGAGTTAACCTGTTTTACTTCGCCTTGAGGGCACTTTTCCCTGGTTGCTAAATTTAACGACAGATATTTAATTTATTGAAGGAAAATTAACAAGAAAATAAATCATTGAAAAAAGCAAAAAAGTTCTTTTAAAACTATAAATTAAAAATATATCATGACAAAGTAGAATTCTGCTGAAGTAACAACTTTTCTGTCATTCAGTGAAAACGACAAAATGTTTAAGGCAACATATGGATGACAGTATATTCCCTGGGAATTGCTTTCTTTAAATGAAACAGCGCTTATGGGATGACAACTACTGAAACTGTGCATTGTATAGAACTGGCAAAAAAAGTTTTTGCACATTCGATTTAAAATGTCCCTACATTGAAAGTGATATGAAAGATCTTAAAAAATCTAATACGACTACTATGGGACGAATTCTTGATGAAGAATGTGTGTTACGTATAAATGTCGAGGACTTCAGTTCACTAATTTCCTTGGAATTCATGACGTTATATAACTGTCATGGAGAATGGTTTTCTTTTACGTTGTTCAAGAACTTTACCATCAACTTTGGATGTAAGAAATCACATGGAGCGAATTACTTCTAATAACAGCTTTACGAAGAATTGCCGATTTAGAGATATAGAAAACAAGTATGACGAACAAGACAACGTGAACCGGTGCGTAATTTTTAGGCTGACAGGAAATTAAATACAACTTTTTTACCTAACGCCATTTAGGGAAATAATGATAAAGGTTAGACGACACAAACAAACTGCTGCTTTTCACCAAGCAACATGTTGTAGCTACATTGCATCTCAACAAATTTTGAAAAAATTCTTACATATCTCTAAATAGCCAAAAAAAAATGTATTTCCTTTCCTCCATAATTTCCTTTCAATGAATTCAATAACATAGTTTACTGTTTTTTTAAGCCTTGCATGCTCGTACTTGCTCAAAAAAAAATATAACGTTTTCATTTAAAATGTTTATTTGAAAGACATATTTTGTATTAAATTTTTTTTCTTTAAAATTTTAGCATGAACATCCACCAGATGACAGTCATCTGTTGGGTTTATTACACAAATACCCTTGCATTGTTTTATTTACTCTCTTGTTTTCTTAACTCTTCGTCCCTTTTGTGTGCTTTTTGGAGCTCCAGAGTGTCTGCCGGTCTGTCCGTCTGAATGTCTGCTTGTAAATTGCATACACATGTTGCTAAGGTGACAGAACACTTGAACAAATTTAATGAAATCAAAATGAAATAAATGGAAAAAATAAAACACTCTACAAAAATGAAGTTTAAGTCTGCCACTATGACAACAAAATGTAAAAAAGATACAAAACAATTTTTTGTTTTATTATTTCTGTCAAATTGTTGCACATTTGCTGTTTTCTCCCAATTTTTTCTCGTTTACTAGATTGTCTGTTTTACAGTTGTTCACTTTTAAGAACATTTATATGTAAACGTAGATAGTTATGTATTTAAATTGAAATGCATATGTATCTTTGTATGTATGGGTGTTTTAGTACATGTTTGTGTACAAATTTATAATTTACAATTTACTTGTCCAAAAGTCGAAAGAGTAACAAAGGCATGTTTGATATTTTTCCTTATATTTTTGTTTTATTTTAGCAAATATTTCTTTTTATTATTTATTTCTAAATTATGGTAAATTTGGAAAGAATTCAAAGAATTGCAAATGAAATCGATTAATATTATTAAATTAATGTGAGAAATCACAATTAAACATTTTCAAATTCCTCCTGAAGTAGTAATTGCTGGAAAATAGAGTTTTTAAAGCAGTTTAAGTCTGGTACTAAGTTTAACATTTCATGCCAACTGCTGCCAATTTTATATAAATAAATAAATATAAAATGTTGCAGAGGTGGCGAAATGTATCTAGCAACATTTGAGCAACATTGATTTTAAAGTGAGATATAATGTGAATGACCCTTTAGAGCCTTTCAAAATTTTAAGTAGAAAATTGTTATTTATTTTTCATTGTAAACTCGATTTAAAAAAAAGTACAAGTGTAACTTTAATTACAAATAAAAAGGTAAAGATACCATTTCTGCAACCGGGGAAGCGGCAACAAAAACACATTTGGTATAATTTCCGAAAGCTGCATTCCAACCGAAATGATATTAAGATCTAAAGCAAGGTTACCTCATTAAGAACGAAAAATGACACTGAACATGGCACATAGCCGAAAGCGGGTTGTCTCCAAATCAAACTTGACAAGGGATGACGGAAATTCGTTCCAAAAATTTACCTCATTAACTTCTCTCCAGTTGGAGACTGTATGTCAATTAAAAGTTTCTCAACAGCCCTTACATAACATATAATAGCTCCTATGGTCACCTCATAAGCGAACGAACAATATTTCAAGGTACCTCTACATATATCACTAATTCGAAATGAGTACCAATTTAATAGGAAACCACTCAACATGTTGTTAGCAACATTGTTTAAGTAGTTCACATAGCGGTATCGCTTTGTTCTTTGCCAGTTAAATGGGGCGGCGTTATTTAAAGAACATTTTTTTTTATCAAAAAGATTAAATATAAAACATTTAAGCTACTGTTGTATGTTTTCAGCTCAGGGGTAAATATTCTAAGAATAAGAGAAAACCACTAGTGTCGGCATATTTTTGATGCGTTTCATTTCTCAACTAATTTTTTAATTAACATAATATATTATTAATTGAAAATAATATGAATTTCTTTTAAATAAACTATTTAGTTATAACATACTACAAATTTCGTGATAGGTTAAAATCTAATTATAGTTTCTTTCTATCTCTTCGGATGACGGCTATAGAATTATTCTAATACGTCTGTGGGGTTTCCGGACCCTTGTACAGTGTGTTTGGTGATATTGGTTATATATGAGCAAAGATTTAGCTCGAATTATTATATTTTCCAACACTTTATTCAAAACGAAAATGTTGAAATTTAAAATATTTACAATGTTGCTACAGATTGCGGCAGGCCGGATATGCATGTAATTAACTTAATGACTTCTAATCTAATTTTTTCTAAAAACTCTACTGATGAATAAGAAAAAAAAACTAATTATTAAGTCTTTTAAAAAATAATAAATAAATTAAACTAAATTCAATTATCTTTTTTTAATTTGTCATGACTTTTTAAAATGCAATGAAATATTCATACTTCTCTTAAAATCTAATTCAACAAAAGAATATTTTTTTTATAATCGTATTTGTAAACTGAAGTGGTTTTTCAAATTGTCCTTTTCGTCTGCTAAATGGTTTTTTGCCCATTTCCATTAAAAAGTAAAATAAAAAAACTTAAGAAAAAGGTATAAATTTGTTAATAAATTCATTTCCATTTGTCGTTAAATCTAAAATATATTTACCTTTTTTTTACCCAACTTTCTTTTCCTATCTTGCTTTATTTTTTGCAAAAGTTAAAATTTGGAAATGCCTTTTATTCGCGGGAGGAAATTCGAAATGTTAAAAGAAATTCTTTACGGCAACAGCGGAAGTAATAAATTATTGTAAGAGTATTAATCTAAATGTATGTATGTATAAGAGTGTAGCTAATCACACAGATATGCAAACACAGGCACACGCACACACAGTATCAATTGCTTTTATATACCCCAAGGATTTTGATTTAATTTTTTTCAAGAAATTCATTTTCCTTTAGCAGCACTTTCATGCAAAGATATTTTTAGCATTCAGTCTGCTTTGTCTGGCAGTAGTTTAGTGTCAAATCCATGGCAAAGTACAATTCAACCTAAGAATAGATTACACAACATTGTTCTCTTTCTTTGGATTTACTTGTTATTTACTTATCGTTTTCTTTCTTGTTTTCACACAAATGGGAATAATTTACGTGCTGTACGATATTAGTTTGTTATTTGGTTTGTTTGTTTGTTTTTTTTTTTTAATTAGGAACGTTTGCTTAAATGCAACAGAAATGTACTGCTTTTATTTAGGTTGCTTCCCCCACAGGAATTGACCCAATAAGCATTTGAGTGAAGACTGAATAAGTCAGTTATGCATTGAAATATGTAGTGTTGGTGTATTGAAGTGCAGCGCAAGGTAATCAAATAAGTTAAATTATTTAATTAAATAAGATTTTTATACTGTAACTCGGACGCTTGCATTTTGTCTCGTAAATAAATAAATTTAGCTAAGGTCTATTACTGAATAATAAAAAATATATAAACTATTTGAATTAATTTTTTTTTTGCTAGGAGAAGAAACAATGTCACGAAATGTATCGATAAAACCAAAGAGAAGGAAATGGTACTTATGGATGCATGAAACGGCCGGTTATTGATACTCGAATAAATTATTCGAATATCGCTTTTCCCCTTTTCAAGGGAAAGTTACTAAACGTCCACAGGTACCACTTCGCTGCAGGATTTTATGCAGCTTAACACTGGAGACATCACATAATATAAAAAAAATACCACTGTGCAGGTAGCTTTCCTTAATTTTAATTCTACACGAATAATAATAACTTTCTATGTTATGTGAGATCACGTGATACTAAAAATCAAGTTGACTTAGACTGGTACATCACAAGTGTTGACTCTCAATTTTTAGTAAATATTACCTTGAGTAACTGGAGCCACCGCACAGAGATTTCTTCTTTACACATTCCAGAAACGGTTAACAGCTACACTGTCTATATATCTTTTAAAACATTGAGATAGCCTTTCTCTTTTTTAAGATGTTAGGGCATTCGAAGATGTAGGCGCGTTAATGTAATGTAGCGGCAAAACTAAGCTGAATTTGTATTTTTTCTTGTTGTAATTTGCCCCTATCTCAAATTAAAGTCTAGTCTGGGGAAACCGGCGCATTCATAAACCGAAAACAAGACCATACAACACGTAAAAGTAACCATTATTTTGTTTCACCAATTAATGAAATTAAGCGCTAACAGCAGTTCATATTGCTTTATAGTTTAAGCCTGCTTGGGTTTTTTCTTTTTACTAACCTACAAATGTCAGTGGGGTGGCGACTACTGTGAGAAATAATACTACGTTCAAGACATGCACTTTAATTGCGCAATTAGGAGAGTTATCCAATTAAGGTCATAATTAAAAGATTAAACCAAATTCGCGTTACAAAAGAGAAGAGTTTTCCTTTCTTTGTACAATGACAATAATGAAATATCATGAAAATTAAAAGGAGAAAATAGTAAAAAAAAATAGCAGGTAAAATTAGCAGTATTAATAAATTATGAACGAAAACACGTTGTAAATAATTAATTTTGTTTAGAACACAACACATTTTCAGCTATCGAAGGCTAATTGAGTGGACTTAATTGAATATGTGTGTGAACACCAAAATTAGTAACGCAATTTTAATGCCTCAATTAAGGTGCATGCCTGAACATACTGTACGATTGTTGAATATTGCTGGAAAAAGTGTATTAATCTAATAAGGAGATTTCGCTAATACGAGGGTCTTTGGGGCATATTCGTTTACTCCGAAATGTAGTTTCTACCTTCAATTTAGATATCATGTTTCTTGTTCGCCAGTTTAATTTGTTGTTAGTTTAATTACAAACTTAAATATTTAGATAATTTAAAATTTGTTTTAATTAAATAAATTTTTTATACTTTAATTAAACAAATAATTGAATAAATTGAAAACGATAATTAATTTCAAGTCAAAATTTCAAAGCACTCAAATAATTTCTTAATTCATAAGTGAAATCAAAATTATAATAATTAAACATTTTTTTTAATTTTCAAGTTGAAACTAAACAAATATTTATTTCCTGTCAAAAAGGTTCCCAGCCAGAGAAAAAATAGTTACAATTTTATCATTAATTTCTCTGCAGGAGTACTTACATTTTCTTTGGAAAACTATTAAGACGATATTAGTGTTTGTTATCCATCTACGAGTGTGTGCTGCATTCTTTGTATTGAAATCCTTAGAAAAATTATTTATTTTTAGAGTTTCTCAATTGTTTAAATTTGAAGTGGATGATGATTTATTAATGTTGAGGATTTTATAGTATTCCTTGTTATAGATATCAGGGTTTGTCGCACAAAATGTATAAGATTTAGAATAATTTACACTGGAAGTTTCACTTCGTTTTCACACTTTCATGTTGAAAAAAAAATTTTCTGTTATTTTATGATTTGTTTAAATACCTCAATAATTTACACACTTTAGAACAGAATCTTTTTAAATTTTTGTAAATTCAGATGGAAATTTACCATTAAAATTTGTTTAAACTGTTTGGTATGTCATGTATTTGAAGCTTTTAAAGCAGAAAGTTTAAACTCCAAATTTAAGGTTTTTACACAGTTGGAATGTTTCTTTTTTCCTTCGAAAGGTACATTTGAAGATGCATTACCGGATGATATTTTAAATATGTAAATGTGTTTATGACTACAAATTTCAGTCAGTTTGTGGCAGCAAATTGAAAAAAATTAAACTTTTTTATTTTTAAAATAAATTCTGCTTGTTAAAATGTGGAAGAATTTTACACACAATTGAAATCATTATATATTCAACCAATTCTTTTTTTTCTGTATTAACGTTTATATTTATTCCTCGCTCGCTTTATCGCTTTGTTTTAATTGGTTGGCAATAAATTGTGCTAAATTTTTATGACACTCGTTGTAGTTAAAACTTGTTTTTCTTTATTGCTATTTTGTTTTGAAAACAATTCTTTATTTCCTTATATTCGTTTACTTTTATTTAAACATTTAAATCCATTTCGGCGGCTGTATTATCAAATTAAGCATTAATAATGATATTCATAATTAACGGTCATATTTAAAATTCGCAGAACATTGGAAGTTTTTTCAAAATACACTCACAGAAATTTCATAGTAAACATTGAAATTTATATTTAATTTCAGTTTGTTATTTTTGTTTTAATTCTCATTTGCAATGAAAATGATTTGTTTATAATTTAATTTATTTATTATTCACTTTAAGGTTTCAAATTAAACAAAAAAAAAAAACATTTAGCCGATTCTCCAGTTTGCTAACACAAAAAATCACCAAAATTATTTTCCATTTGAAAAATAAAACTCGTTTTATTTCTTATTATTGTTGACAAAAAAAAATCAAAAATTCGTTAGTAAAAATTACACGCACACGTCACAGGAATCTATTCGCCTTATGTTTCTGAGTACGCACGCTACCACAGTTCGAAACGTTATGAATGCTCATTCCCAAACCATGGACTCTTGAGGTCGTATTTTTGTTTTATTTTTCCTACTTTATCAGCCTGATTTGTTTTGTTTACGTTAATTTGTTGTTATAAAATCTGCTGCTGCCTGCGTGTGTAAGAGTATCTGTATGTCGCACAAGAAAATACACCACAAACATGCTTTCAAACAGCAAAACATATAAAACATTTTTTGAGAGCGTAGTATGTGCAGAATGCTCTTTGCAGCCACCATAAACAACAAAATTTAATAAACAAAGCAACTGGCAGACACAAACACCTTCTCTTAGCAAAATTTAAGAAGAGATTATCTTACGATACTGAATGTATTACGAGTGTGTTAAATTAAGCCTATATGGGTGTTAAAATGCTATGATAGCCGCAACGGCAGCCACTACAAATCTGCTAGCCCAAATTGAAGGATATAAGCGTGGAAGCTTGTAGGTTCAGCGAGAAGGTACGTAGCAAGACGGAGGTACGAAATCTATAATGTAACCCTAATAAGCCCGTTCATTGCCCAAGTTAAACCGGACTTATACACCAGAGTAATTGCAAACTGGAGCTAGAAGCTGTGCCTCAGTGCCTTGCCTCTGTGGATAATTAATTGGGTCTCATACCCAATGGCATACATGGTCATTTACTAAAACAAATGTAATAGTATGTTTATAAATCTACCTTGATTGCGCAATTAGGAAGTTTACACAATTGGGGCGTTAATTGAGCTCGTTTTACCGTACAGGAACTCAATTAATAAATTGAAAAATTACAACTTAATTACACCCAAAAATAAGTCAACTTCCCAATGCAACTCTAGTGAAGCGTCATGGCAGTTATCAAATACTGTATAGAAAAACTGAAAAAACCAGTATTGGCAGGTGGAATTGATGGTTTTGAATAAATTACTTCTTTTAGGAATAATTCATTTCTTTAAAAAATTCGTTTAAAGCCGGATTTCTGCCTATTTTTTGCAAGTTCACAAACACAAACAGCTGTCAAATGCTAATTGAGTAAGCTTAATTAATTATGTACATATGTGAACACCATTATCGATAACTCAATTTAAAATTAATTGTCTCAATTAAGAAGCACGTCTGAACAGAGCATAAAACGAGCAAGTTATATTCCATCGCATTGTCAACCAACCCTTATTGGAAAAGCCTTTGTATTTAAATAAAAATTGCACAAAATTAATTAAAAATAAATATATATTCAAGAAAATTTATTTAATAACGAATTTAAAATTACGATTCGATAGAATAGGTGCTTCATTTATATCAGTCGAACATGTGAGACGGTTCTCAAATTAGTGGGATTAGTTGATCGTTTCTATATATAGCGATAAATATTTATTTTAGAAATACGCTTTAGTTTAATGGCTTAACTTCTCATTAAATGGATTTAAACGTTGCCCTTATTTTGTCGCTACAAATTTATAATTAAATTCAGCTTGAGAGCAGGCAGTCATTGCCACCCTTATTTGAGAAAGCCCAATGCTCTTTTACCCACACATTCAACGCATAAAGACCCAAATGGGTCTGCTCATATTTACCGTTATTACAACAAAAACAACTAAAGAATGAAATCTGCAAAGAGTTAGCTGCAACCCTGAAAGAGAATTTCTGTTTGGAATAAACTTCAATGAAAACACAAGTAAATCAGAGAGAATTTATTAATAAGAAAACAACTCTCTTTAAAGAGATATTTCCAGAACGTAAATATTTTTCTTTAATTTTTAAAGAGCAAAATAATTCCGCTCAAACAGAAAATCTCTTAAGCCGCTGTTTTATTTAATTGAAATTTCTGTAAAATCTTAAAATATTTTGTTGAATTGAATTGTTTTTATGTTTTTATCTCCGCAGCGCCCGTCATTTAGACCGTTTTTAGTAAATGACCAAATATAAAGTGTAACTTTTTAGATTTTTTTTAATGTTCAACTCGTGTGTGTGTGTGTGTGTGTATGTTTATGTAACTACAGGATTGTGCATCTACTAATGCAGACATATATTTTTTAGATTTTGTTTTTTGAGGTTTTTCCAACTTTGTTAGTGTGTGTGTTTTTGGGGTTTTCTTTTAAATCTCGTTTTTTTCCTTGACTTTTTTTGTCTTGTTGTTTTTATTTTGTACATTTTCTCTAGTTTTATACAAAATAAATTGTCTATGAATGGGTCAAGTTGGAGTTTATTTTAGAAGTTTTCTAGTTTTAGTTTCATTTATCTTTTATTTTTTTACGGTTTGTTTTACTTTTATCCACATCATTCTTCACAGCTGTTTTTAATTTCATTTCTGCTTTCTGTTGGTTGTTAGCTTTAAATTATAAAAGTTGCAAAATTGACAAATAAATTTAAAATGTCTCAATTTAAAAATCTCAACAACTGTCGTTTAAGAATTTGGTTTAATTTTCCAAGTTTTTCCTTCTTTTTTTTTTTTTTTGCTCTAGAGTTTGTTTGGAAATATGTTATAGAATTTGAAAGAAAACATGTGCTTGCTTGCTATGGAATATAAATTAATTTTCAATTTAAATCTGTTAAGTTTTCCATGTGCTGTTTTAAGTTCTTTTCTAAAAGTTTGTGGCATTTGCATTTTTCAAGTTTAAACGAATACAAAAGGCAACATTAAAGTTTGTGACAGCTGATAAGATTTATTGGGCGGCAATATGGGCTCGATACAAAGAAATTATTATAAAAATACTTTCGCACGTTATTGCAAATTAAAAATTTCCGGTGAATTCGTTGATATTGGACACAACTCTTCTTGTAGTAAGTAGATATATCAAACGCAGTCCATAACAGCTTCAATTTTGAAAATAGAATAGACTATTTAAATAATTATAAATGTACAGTTGTTGTCTATGGTCGATATGTATGTTTCAAAATAATGTATATCCAATATCAAAGCTTTAGACTAGAATGAGCTTAATTTCGGTTTTTGGAAGGGTCAATTACGGTTTTGCAAATAAAAAAATTTCTTTATCTCAAATTTTCTAGTTTGAAAAAATTATATATAAAATTAAATTAAAGGCAACACTTTAGCACCCACTAATTCGATAAGTAAACATCATAAAAAAATGTATAGTATCTAGTGGAATTTAAGTTATGTTAAGTATGAAAGATTTTCTGAAAAAAAATATTTTTTTATTGAGACATTAAAATATTTTCTGTTGTAGTTCAAAGACCTTCAGATAGAATATGACGCCGTTGAAGTGACTGGCGTGGCTTCGTTGCATAATAAGCCTTCTTTCTGCATAGATCAGAGATAATTTATGCCGTGATATGTGTTTAAACAAAGTTCCGATGATACATTTTGTCCTGTGAATAGTGAATTTTACTGTTGTATGTACCGTTTTTTTTTTTGGACCAGCACTCAGGGGATGACCCCTACTCATGCAGTGCATTGTGCCGGAACTAGGAAAATAGGTTATGGGAGAGGGGAAAGAGAGAGTAGTGTTTGTGGACGTTAGATTTGAACTTCTCAATATTGAAAGTGGCAGGAAATACCTCCGCAGGGAGTCTATTCCACATACGAACTGTACGGCCAAAAAACGAATTCTCTCAAATAGGTCCGGGTTTCGGGAACAAGTTCCCTGATCTCATTGGAGCATCTTCCATTGTAATATCGATAGAATAGTGAACATACGTTGTTATTCCTGCATACATATGAAAATTTTTTTTTGCATTACTTTTCAGCTTATAAGAATATACAATCAATTGTATGAATAGTTTTTATCTTTAATCTTCAACAAAGTTTACACCTTCGTATATAAATATGTAGGTATATAAGGTTATCATTATTCTGTATGTTTTCCTAAAATATGTATTTATTTTCGACATTTAATAATTAAAGTAGGGAAGATCTTTGAATGATATACGTCTGACCGAAGACGAACTCAACCTTCAAAAGACCTAGGTTACCTGGGAACAGGCAAATTAGACCAAATGAGCAGAGCGTTTGGTGAGTTTTCGTTAAAAATCACCATTTATCGGTCCACAAATTCCCCAAAAATCTTTTTTTAACGGTTCAGCAAAAATAATATACACATAATATACGTTTCTGAATCCTTATCAAATTAGATATCAAGTCCGTCCTTGTACAGAAATTATCTACCCGAGAGCACCAAGTAGTTTAGAGGCCTTAGTTAAGGACTAAGCTACAAATTTAAAAAATAATTCCAAATACCTGCAAAAACCGAAATCGCTCCCTAAGATCACAAAAAATACAGACATACCAAAAATTTTTTAATTACCAAAACGTTTCATTAAAAAATATCACAGAGACCGAATTTCAACAAATTTTAAAATTTCACCACCAAAACTTTAATTTTACCAAAAAATTTTAAATTTTACCAAAGAGCCAAGTTGCAGCATAAAACAAAATTTTTTGCAAAACGCCCAAGTTTTAACAAAATTTGATCTTACACAAAAGTATCACAAAAATTAAATTCCTTCACAAATATGAAGTTCACAAAAAAACTAAAAATTCACCAACAAATTCTAAAATCATAAAAACTCTAAATTTTACCGGATATCTTACACTGGAAACTAATAAAAGGAATAGAAATTTCACCAAAATTTTAGAGCCGGGTTTAACAAAAGTTTTCGATTTAAAAATTAAATTTTTTTTAAAAAATTGGAAATTCGATATATTACGGAAAAAATCGATCAAGTGATTGAAAATTTACCATGGAGTCTAAAACTGATATAAAAATCATTTAAAAGAATTTAAAATTTAGATCTTAATAAAAAAATTCACCACAATTATATCAACTCAGAAAAAATTGTCACAAAATTTAAAATTAGCATAATCCCTACAATTCACCAAAACGCCATTATATCACAAACAATTTCAATGAACAAAATTTCACCATGTTCAAATTTACCGAAAAAACTTAATTCTATCAAAAAGGTTGGAACTTTAGTAAAATTTGATTGTCACAATTTGGAAAAAATGTGTAGTTCTTATACATTCTTTTACTTTCAGCACATCCAAATATAGCTCTTTTGCTTTTTATTACAACTTTACTTTCAATGCAGGTAGTTTTCTTGACTTTTTATCTCCACCCACATTTAATGCCAATGCCACAATTTCGTTGTTAGAAGATTTCCGTAGCACTTGCATCCACATTACTATTACCGTCGTCGGCTAGCTTTCATTTATATTCCAAGAGGAGGTCGTGTTTCATGCTGTGTATAGCTAAATTAAAATAACTAATAACCAATCATTTACATTAGCTTTTATTGAAGAGGACATATTAAAGACACTTAATGTCAAAACGCTAATGTTATGCTGACCTTGACGGTGCCGGTCGTTCTTGAGGTTGTTGCCATTGGTACACAGATTCAGGAATGTTAACAAAAAAGTTCTGTGAGCATCTAATGGCATTGACTTTTATTGCTTGGGAAATTGAAGGCATGTATTTTAATAAGAGATAAATCAACCATTAACTGTCAAAATATATCAGTCGCTATTGCAACGCATAACATTTTTTAGTAAATCACCTAATTCCTCTGAGTCACTACAACACAAGTGAGCTACACTTGAGCTAAATTAAGGAGACCCCTCTCTCTCTCCAATTTCATTGTATAAATGTCAATTAATTGTTAAATGGCACCAAGTTTACGAAACGATTGTTCAATTTGCTCGTTTTGAATACAAAATTTTGCAAATTTGACAATTTCAATAGAACTTTTATATCCCCTGCAGCTATTTAACACCCTACGATAAAATTACAATATGTATTAATTTTATATGATAATTCCCAATTTAAACCAATGAATATATTTAAAGTCTGTTCAATAAATCCACGGGTGGCTAATGAGGTTTTCACATGATTTCATAAAAACATACCAAAAGTGAAGGCGTAGCATTGTTTATATTTATGAAGCTTTTGCCGAATAAATAACAATCAAATTATTCGTTCGTAAAATTTTGTAAACTTTTTGTTTTAATGATTTTTTAATCATTCTGTTTGTTAAACTCATAATAAGCGTTCAACAGTAAATTGTTTAATAATTTCGTAGTCGGTGTCTGTAGAAAAATTAGCATCAAATTATAGTTGTCAAGAACTGGTAACATTGATGATACCTTTGTTTTTTAATCATCATCATTTCTTTTTTTTAATTTTATTTTCACTATTAAGAAGAAACAAAAACATTCATGTGGATAAAACAATATAAGAGTAAATCTTAATACAATGAGTGAAATTAAAAGCATATTTTTCATGATTTTGTTCATGTAAAGGCAACTAACTTGGCAGTATTGTCTCCAGTTGGATATCCCTAGATATTTCGGAATAATATTTTTCAAAATCGGCTAGAGATCGGGCATGCAAAGATCGCGTTATAACTTTAATTCATCTTTCTTCATTTAACTTTCACAATCTTCTTCTTATGTTGTGATCCTTAATGTGCCGAAACATCCAATAAGCTGGTGAAGTCTATTGGACATGAGGATATATAAATGACCTAAGAATATCCAGACTGCTGTAATAACTTTTTATAAATTTGTTACAATAATTGTGCTACTTCTTTATTTTTAGTACAGTGCTGCACCATCTCTAATGTTATGTAGGAGTGTTAATTAAAGCCAATAAAGCTACTTTATTAGTTATTAAACCTCGCCTGAGACTTAGTGATATATAGTGATACCGACAAAGAAGGGCGCTGTGAATGAGTAAAAGCTACTACATATCAGAAACAATTAATGTTACTGATTTTCAGCGGCTTAGTTACGAACCTAGGCTACCAAAGCCTATCAACTTTGGTCCTATTGCTATTCGGTTCAACTCAAATGAGAACGGGCAACGTTCAACCGAACTCCTCAATGTTTCCCTCTGAAAGATTTGAGCTGAACATAGTGAAGAAAACTACCTACCATTAGACGAACTTTTTAACAGTTGCTGTGGAGAGTTTGGTAGAAGAATTTTCGACTAATCGATATTCTGGTACCATTCTCACCCTGGACCCTGGAACTTGCACGTTTATGAAATGTATAACCACTGTCACCTACGACACATATTAATTTTTTTAAGTTCGGTTTGTAAATCCTTTTATAATACGAATTGCAAAGGGTGTATATTAAGGACAGAACGTAGTTAAATTGCAGTGAAAGACTCAGCTATATAATTTTCAGCTAGGTTTACCTTGAGCCAGAAAATCGGCCGATTAGATATTATGGGCAAAGGTCTCTTTCAAGAAATAGTAAAATCTTACAATCATAATGGTCAATTTTTCCACCATGCTTGATGAGATTATCCGGCAGCGTGACTTCTGAGACTCAGAACGAAAAATAACACTGACGATGGTACATAGCCGATGACGGAAATTGGTTTCAAATATCTATAGATAACCGTATCTACATATGTCGTTCATATAAGGCCTGACCCGCTCCTTGTTTAGCACAGTAATACAATTTCCAAATTTACACGACAAATTTTGTTTAAACTATTTAATTTGTTCATTTAATAAAAGACTTTTCTATAAATTTTAACTGACACCATCTTCATAATTGAATTAAAACAAAATGAAGAAAACTTCACTTGATGTAAAACATTTTTGTCTTAATAATTTTTAATACAAATATTTTCCTTATAAAATGATTTTGCATACAATTTTATTATGTTTGGCAATGTAGCCGCAGCAAAAAACAATATAAATGCTTCGTAACGCAGTGCAGCACTCTCACTGCCAAAACAGTTGGTAACACATACACTGTAACACTCTTGCACACACAGCCATAAAATATTTTCTTCTTCAACTGCTACAACAAACTGGAATATTAATTTATTTATTTTACGAATAAAAATAAAATTAAGAAAGAGACAAAGAAGAAAAATTAATATCACATCTGAAGACATTTACTTTGTAACGAGTAACAGACAAGAAAACGATAGTTTAAGTGGCAGAGGGGAGAATTTTGTTTAACACAAAACTAGCAACGAACAACCAGCAACCAGCAACCAACAACCAACAACAACAAAAATACTATGTACGCACATCATTATTTTCACTATAAAAATTAAAAACTTTTTAAAATTCACTTATATTCTAAAAAAAGGAGAACAATGAAACTAAAGACAGAGATTCAAAGGAGTTGTAACATTATAGTTGGCATAGGCAAATAAAGCATGAACACCAGCCAGGACATACTCGGAGTCCAAAGCGATTGTGTGTTTGCGTCGGCATCTGTCTTTCAGCTTATCCGAAGAGACTCTTCCGCCTACATATAGCTGGCAATCTGAGTATTATGGATGCTTGGATTATGAACTTAACCCTTATTGTGGGTCGGCGAGTTCCAGCAACAGTAAATGAATCATGCAAGGCGTCCTTCCCTTGATTTAGGTCTAAACCATTACGTTACTTATCCGATGGAGCAATTAATCCAGAACTCCTCGTCTCGGGGGCTACTAGTTAACGTAGTGCTAGGCGCTTAGTTAAGGATAAAACCTCGAAGACGCTTATCTTTACATTCCCTGGTTCCATACATCCCCCAGATGTCAAAATGTTGTTCATCTTTAAAGTCAATTACTGGCTAAACGACTGCGCCAATGAACAAACCTGCCACTCGCGGATAAACACAATCCTCAGGCCAGTATTGAGACACCGTTTACGTGGTAGCTATACAGCACAATAACTTTTTGTCTCTTGAATTGAATTGCCTTGATGTGGAAGAGCTGTAATTGTAATAAGACATTGGCAGACAGCTATACCAAATCGCCAGTCTATGAAGTAAAGTTGGACTATGCCATGGCTTACGTTGGTAACAGTCTTGCGACCCAATCCGACGGTGGTCTTATCACCAGGTGTATTATCATGTAACCACTAACACTTCTATAAACACTTGTTTAGGTCAGAATTGGGGACCATGGCCGCCTGGACCCTATTTGCCACCTACTGCTAAGGGTTTCGGAGCTATATTTTGCTGTCAACAACTATTCTATAGACATTGATCTTGCACCAATATCTTTCCGCATCCTACTGCCACTGCTTGCATTCCCGAAGCCCGAACCAATTCCAGAAGCTTCAACAACCAGTGTGAGACCTACGACCCAAGTGCTACTGACTCCCGTAGACTCTTCCAGTTTCAGGCCCCAGAGGAACCTCAAGGAGTGGTTCCCCCATCTCCGCAAGTTACAATACATTAAGGTGAAGGAATCAGCATGAAGACATGCCTACGAAGGCACGTAAAGCTAGAGAGTTTGACAACTTGAGACCTAACAATCGTCGCATTACTAACGAAATTCCAATCACATGTAATTGTGTATAATTGCTACCTACCACGTCTGATGAATTGCCATAAAATAGAAATTTGCTGAAAATGGAAAGTCGATTAAATTCTTTAAAAATCCTGTACAAATTCTATATCCTGCCATGCACGCACATGCAAACATATAGCGATGCCACAAAGCGGATGTCTGACATTATAACACAACCTCAAACGATATGCAAAAATAGAACAGGGCTGTTGCCAAACTACTCCTTCCCAGCTTCCCAGCTCTTCTTGCCAGGGTTTAAGGCGAAATCATCAAATATAGCGGCAGGGAAAATAAAACGAAAGATGTGTGCGAAAGTGTCTAGCTAACAACGCAGTCAGCCACATTTATTTTCCCCTGCTTGTTTGGTTTGCAAGCAGTTTTCTTAGTTTGGAGTTCAAGGCAAACGCATCGACATTGTTGCAAACAACGATAAAATTACTTAAATATATATTATGCATGCAAGTGTGTGTGTGTGTGTTTGTTTACCTAGTGCTTGTTTGTACATGTTATGCCATGTACATATGTATGTATGTAAATCGTTGGCACTGTTGCTGTCGCATTTTCTATCGTCCCCATGCATTTTATTCTAAATATAAAATAATTTTCGCTATTATTTTTTGTGGGTTTTGTGGACTTTGTACCGCACACAGCTTATTTTAGTTTGTTTTTCCAAATGGCAAGAATTTTAATGCATATGGGGTGTTTGAATCTGTCTATTTGCCACCCTCCCTGAGTTGTTGCCTGTTAGAAGAGAACACACTCCTTGTATTTGGAAGATGTTTCTGCTAATTAGTATAATAGAAATGATAGAAGGTTAGATGTTAATGGCTTTTCTTAAGAAAACTGAACTCTAAGTTGTTGTCAATAAAATGAGGGGAATAGCACCAGCATTATTTCAAACGCCAGAAGGAACTACTGGAATCTGTTCTATTCAACTGACATGTTTACGTGACAAGGTATCTATTGTGAATGAAAAAGAGACTGGAATAAGTATTGACAACACTGTTTTATTTTTAAGTCTCTTAATCAAATTGAGTCTTCAACTCATGCTCATTTAACGTTTATAAATTGTACGAATTAAATTATTGAAGAAGATTCGTCCATAGATGGCGCTAAATGTCAATTAATTTGTCGTAAATTCGCGTTATTAGCGCAGTGCTTTTCGTGATTTGAAGTGAGAAATGAAAAACCTAGAAGACCAGCGAAGAGATTATGTGATACCGAATTGTAGATGACGTTTGAAAGCCACAGTAGTTTCACAATGCCGTCCCTAAATCATTCCTTCATATGCTCAATGACAGCTTGTGGTCCAAAGTAATACTGTAACACATTGAACAGGCAGACAACCTGAGGCTATACCCCTGACACTTGACAGCGTTTTTAAACTACAGAAATAAGTTATAAAAGCAGTAAGTTACTGACGAGGTTTTACAGAGAACAAGGAAGCACCTATTGTGTTGGAGTACTCTAAATAATCATAAGCTGAGTAGCCTAAAGCCTCTAAACAATACGCTGCTTCCCTATGACCGCTCATCATGGGGCATGTTGGGTAGAAGATAAACAGTTTGGATCAAGCAAGTCCATAAGCAGTTTTAATGATGTGCGCCACAGAATCAATTTTCTTTAACTACAGGTAAAATGCCTTCACTATGTCGGCGTAAAAATTAGTTCGCTTTGCCATCGTGCAAAGTAGCAGAAAATTTTTGAACGACCTCATATTCCAAATATGATGGCATTCATGAGCCGTTCAAATAAAAGTAGAATTTCGATTTCTCTATTCTATTCCACTGTCCTTTTTGAAAACCGCTATATATTTTTTTATATATATTTTACTTGAAAACTTATGTTTTGAACTTCTTTAATCTTTCTCATTTGGTTTAAGGAATTTAATGCATAAATTATTTTTCTAAAAATTTGGGCAAAGGTTTCATTGTGAGCTCAGTCAAACCATCAGCGAAATGTGCATAGAGAAAAGCTTATCCCCCACTCCCCCGAACAACACATAAATTGCATTTTTTATAAAAAAAAAGGAATCGGCATCAAGTAAGCAAAATATTTATTTAATTCTTTTGGCACTGGTCAAAGTTCAGCTTTAACTCCCAAGTGTCCTTAATCAATTTATAGTAACATAAGTATTTAGTACAGATTTAATGTTTATTGTAGCAGGCGCGGATGCAGCTTAAGGTTTCGTACAGGAAATTTGAGCGAAAAGAATTAACAATTTTTTTAATTAAAAACAACAATATTTTATTTTCCTACCCACTACATCCGCGCCTGATCATAGCGCTTTATGTTCATGGCTCTATTGGTTTATTAAGACGCCATGTAATTATAAACGGCTAAAAGCAACAGAACAAGAGAATGAAAAATTAACAAGAAAACAATTGCATTTAAACATATTTGCTTATTTCAGACATATTTTTAGAATACTTGCATTTACAATGGCTAAATACATCTATGTGCGAGGTAAGGCTGAGGAGTACTCTGGAAGAAATCCTCTCCAATATTTGCATAAACCTTAAAGCTGTAATTTGGCAATAAACTTAAGAACCAAATTTGTTAATGATCATCTAATACTACGACAAAGCTGTAATAAAATTAACTTTTTAACATAATTTATTCCGCAGGACCAATTTTAAAGTTTTATTTATTTCTTATTACTCTCGAGCTAAACACTCTTATTTGAAATAACTAACAACCGCAGTGAAATTCTCTTTTATTATGAATTAAATATGACATCTTCCAAATGTTCTTCACGGCTTCGCAGGTTCATATCGGTCCAAAGGGTTACATTTTGAATTACTTCTGCCGCATAGATCCTCCTGAAATCCAGCGTAGGCCTGTGTAATGAGGGCTCTGAGGGTTTCGATTGTGGCTTATTAGCATAAACCCCACGTTAACATTTTTATTAGAAAACTAGCAGAATGCATTTTCTATGAGTGAGTAGCGACGTTATCAACATTTTGTGTCCACTGTAAACATTTTCTATTTAATCCAATACTAAAAACAAATTGAATATGAGAATAAGGGTGCTGTGCTTTCCGTGGTTAACGTGTTGACTGTTAAGCATTAGAAGACTTTTGTCGCCTGTGTTCATACCTCAGCTGCTGGTAATGAGTGACAAAAATGTATTGCTTCGCTTTCGTTCTGATAGGATTTGCCTACCGCCATACACTGCAATCATAATATGTTCCTATTATATGGTACAATATGGTCCAAAATATATTGTCATTTAGTTGTATCGCTCGTACTTATTAACGATGTGCTCGAAGAAGTGCAAAGCGATGATGCCGCCGGCTCCATATCCATATCAAACACAAAGTTTTTCTGGATGCATTGCCAGCTGATTATCCTCCTCGTAATTTTTCTGATCGACATGGCCCTCAATATTCTTTTACGGCAAAAGTACGGTTCTCTTCGAATTGCTTCAATCGGCACTCAGCGAACAAACAGCATTGTTTATAGACATTCACTTGGAGCTCCTGGGTCTGTGGTGGGTGGAAAACTTGCACCTTGCTAATTAAATACTGCCGTTGCTACTGCACCTTGCAGCTGCACAGAATTTAAAATCTATTTTTTATTTATCGAATTTTGTGATGACAAAATTTAATTAATTTGTGGTACTACCGCATAATGGCCTCGGATTTTTTGCTCGAATTTTCCATCTGATTTATCTCAAGCACTTTTTATGTGAACTCATTTACAAATGCCTCCCTCAGACGTTCCTCGTATCTTGTTAATACAAAAAGAAAATTTGCTAACGGGAATTTGCATCGTTATTTTTAGCGACAAGTGCTCGGGCTTTATTTTTATCATTTTTTCCACTCCATTTTTTTGCAAGTACATGCACTTGTGTGTCTGTTGGTTTTAATATAGAATACTTTAGATGTAAATGCTGCTATGACTGAGTATGAGTATAAGGTTATTTGGGTTGTGTTGCATACTTTGCCTGTTGGGCTAAGCTACGATGTATGTAGTTGGCTGGGTTGGTTAGCTGGATGTTTGGCTGGATGTTGTCTTGTCTGTCATTGCAGGCAAAATGTTAAGTACACACCATATAATCCAGCTAAGAGATGTATGTGGATGGATATTATATCCATGTATCAGAGTACATACGAGGTGGGTTTAGAAAGTTGCTAAAATAAATTAAAATAATGTTGAAATTTTCTGTGCTGCTAAAAGCAATTTCTTTATCATGTTGGCAAGTATACTCGGTTAAAGCTAATGGGATTGTTTAGTGTTCATGTCGCCATTCGAAAAAATTGAATGTCATTTGGATTGCCTAACAAATTTATCTGTCGCTTACAACTCAAGAGCAATGATACCTTTTGAGGTCTTCTTAGTCCCGAGCTTAAAGAGAACCTTTAAAAGACAGTCTTTAGCCACCCTCGAAGCAATTAAAACTAAAAGACTGAGGTGTTGAACTGGAGTTGTGCCGCTCCCGAACTAGTTCGTGCAATTTAGAGAATATTCCAGAAAGAAGGTTGCAGTCCTACAGCAATTACAAAAACAACACATATTTTATTTTGATCTGTTATACACAAGAATTGATAATTTCTTAATGTTTCTGTTTTGCAAAGTTGCTACCACTTTTCTGCAATAATCTCTAAATTGAATGAACTAGTTCCTCACCGACACACCTCTTTGTTGAACGCTACGAATTTCCTTTTGATGATTGAATACTCTTTTTCCTTAGAAAATTGAAATGTTCCTTATTCTTTAACACACCTCGTATATGTATGTCTTTGCTTGTTTAAGTGTGCATGTGTGTGTTGAAAATATTATAGTGTTTGTTTAACAGACAATATGGCTTTTGGCTTTATCGTTGTCGCTATCGCTGTCTTTGTGTTTGTTTTTCATTTCTCATCTTTTTTTTATAGTTTGTCATTTTTTTCTGCTGCTGTTATTGCGTTGGTTTTGTGTTAGTTTAAGTTTTTTAAGTTGTTTTCTTCTGTCGTGTCTGTTGCAAGCGACTTTGAAAATGTTAATAAAAATCCCGTTTATTTGCATCATTCAACCAGCCAACGAGGCTGTCAGTCAGCCAGACCAGCCCAGCAATCTAAATACGAGTAGTAACGAACTATTAAGGAGAGTGTATGGCTCTTTTTTTTCTAATGTATATAAAAGTAATTGCAAAATTACTATAACAACAGCAAAGGCTGTGGGTATAAGAAATTTCTCTTTCCTTTAACATGCAAATATTTTATTTTTTAAATGTCTACTTGTTATACCCTACATCTCTATTGACTGCATAATTAATGAAAGTTTAATCAATTTTTTTTGTAATTTATCTATGATATAGTTGTCCTCCAACGTTTGCAAGGAACTGATTTGAAGACTTCAAACTATGGCTGGTCACTAACAAAAAACGGTCATGAAGAATTTTAGGCAAATGGAAATTTATTTTTTATGAAGATTTGACAACCCTCTTAATATGCATGAGGAAGATAAAGGGATAAATGAATTTCATTTAATTTGTTTCGCTTAACTCTGATCAGATTTAGTAGAGCGACCAGGACACTACCGGACGTAAAGTCTAGATAGAGTTACTACTGAAATTGTGAAAGGAAGCAAAAGATTTTGTTTTTTGAAGTTCTAATTCGAAAGCCGGCGAAACAATTTTGGACTAAAGGACAAGGTAAACGTTTGACCAAAGGATTACTCCTGGCGTGTTAAATGAACATTCAAGCCATAAGAGACTGTACGTAATACTGTTACCGAATTTCTTCATGTCATAAAAAAAACTAGTATTCAGCGCTTGGAAATGTTTCTCAAAAATAAAGACGGGATTTCACGTTAATTGATAATCATGCATGAGATCGCACATCTGATGGGAAGTGTAATCATAAAGGGACTGTACAAGATGTTTATCTGAAGCTACTTAATATAAAAGAGGCATGATTAGTCTTGTTTTTTTTTTAATTTCGAAATCAAAATCAAATATTTGTGCAATTTAAATGATTTTCCCATGCGTTCTGACTCTGACAAATTTAAGAACCTTCAGATTCTTATCTCTTTGAGAAAAACTAAATAATAGATTTTGAATATCACTGGATTATAGAACTACGACGGGGTGACCAGATAGTAATGACAGTTATTTCAATTGTTATATTTCACAAGCTGTCAAAGTTACCAATGCGTCAAGAATAACAGTATGATTTGCCCCGTTTTGCGCCCGCTGAATGTGTAGAAGGTATTAAAATATAATATCGACATTCCGGCTCAGTTTAAAGTACGCCAAATATATTTCGTCGCGAGGTTGGCCGTGATAATAGCTTTATTGAAAGAGTTTGAACGTGAGTATACCCTTTGAGATCTTCTGTCACCACCTAGACCGAGCTTATTGCGAACTGAAGGAAAATATCGTCGCCGTAGCAGCCAATATCGAGTTCTGAATCGATCAGCTGAATTGGACATCAATACGTAGTCAACACGGCTTATTTGGTGCTGGGATTTGCGCCTACATTTATACTAAGGTTGTGTTTATGCGATAATTGAAGACGCACGTCTTTAAACAAGGTCATGTGACCGTTAATTTGGCACTGGAAATGTTAGCCGGAGTTAGGGATTAATTTTAGAGAAAAACATATCTTTGCGGGCTGCCAGCGATGTCTTAGGATTGCATATTACAGAATTCCAAGCCCCTTGATACCACTCTTTTAATCTCTGGTACACTGCGTTTTTAATCCGAAAGTAACATATCGCATATCATTCGTATTGTTCCAACTTCTTCTTTGCTGGTTTTTAAATCGGACGTCAGTCTCTAGATACGACCTCTGATATCACGAATCTTTCCCCCCTAATAGCCAATTTTTTGCAAATCATCACTTAGCCATCCTAAAACTATGCAATCCTGGTCTGTAAAATTTGTTTATTCTGCCAACATCCTCCCCTTTTGTTTTCTTTATCTAGTTCTTTATACAAAAAATATTCACTGACATGCTAATTTATTAGTAATTTGGTTGTCGAGTAAAGCCGTTTTCAAACCATTAACTCCGTTATGCGATATATTTTAATCAGACTACAAACGACAACGCATTATATAAAAAACCTCAAGGGACGTGGAAAAAAAATTTTTTCATGTTCAACTAATCTTTAGTTCTAGCGGACGGTTTGCCCCTACTGTTCCATACCTGAAGTTATAATTGGAGCTTTAAAACCAGAACCAATTTGATATTTCACACCGGTATTATTTAATTAAAATTTCATTTCGTACCTTTACTATCTGGTCGCTCTATTGATTGGACCTTAAAACATCTTTCCCCCAATTGTTTGTATTTCGTTTGCTAAATTGGGAGACACTGAAATCGCTCTGTTTCCTTATGGTCATATAGACTACCTATAATATAAGCCATCTTTCGAACTGGAGCAACCAGAAATTGTAAGAAGCAGTGATCTAAGGTGTAAAGGTATCCGGGGTAACATAAGGGATTTATTACATTTATGTTACCAAAGGGACACATTCCACAATAAGTCTCCATTTTCATTGGTCGAATGATTGCATTCTAGTGTTGTGTCCGTTATTATTGGTGTAAATGTCCGAGTTTATAAATTAATGTTGTGGGTTTCGGTTAAACGTTATTTTGTTTCTTATTTTAGTTATTTTTGTTATAAATTTTATTGCGTGGATCTGCACTGGATGTAGCTGGTCGTACCTCCGCTGACATCCTGAGCTGGCTGGGTAGATTGATAAGCTACTTCCGGTTTGCGTTAAGCCAAGAAAACGGCTCCGTCACATTATTTGGGGTGCTGAATACGAATCCAGTTTTGGAGATATGCCGTTATGGCAAAAAGGGAACAGTTACCACAACAAATATCACTAAGGAACGTTTTGTTATATTCAGTTAAATAAAAAATCCAAAATTCGACAACAATTTTGTTTTTAATTTTTGCTAAGAAGGTTTTACAACAACTTCAGTGATGTCGTTTTTAAAAAATTTCACTCCTTTTCGATTAGCGCTTAAGTGAATATGTTCCAAACAAAACGAGTCCTATTTCATTAAAAGCGGTGCATAACTTTTGACTTCAACACATTTTATTACAATTCAGCGAAGGTATATCATTTTGAATAAAGTTTCCGTATCCAGCAGCTCAAATTACATTAGAAACAACTTTCAGTTGCTCCTCTCCAAAACCTTGTACATTTCTGTAATTGCAATTTCAGAAAAAATCTATGATTTCTTTATTTTATTAAAGATATTAATTTAACGTTAATTCTTTTATAGAGACCATAATTGTTCGCTTGTTTGGCAGGAATCCAAACAAAAAAATAAATTAACTTGATGGTGAAAACTACTTTATTTGTTTTAGTTTTCATTGTCTTTAAATATTGTCACTCTGTCGTCTCTGCTCGTGTTGGTGTTTAAAAGAAAAACTAACTGGCTGTCAATGAAGTTTATGGAAAAAGAACCAATTATAGGAAACTTTAATAATGTCGCTGTGAAAGTTGCAAAGGAAACTGCGTTAAATTGCATAAGCTTCCCAACCCAACCCGTCTGTGAAACTATTTGAAATTAAATTTCCGTTTCTGATATCTTTCTGAACAAACATTGGAAAATAAAAAAGTAGGACGACTGTGTGCGTGTGTGTGTGTAGAAAGCGTAAGAGCAAATTTTCTCTTCATTTATGGAAATGACAATTTTGAAATACTTCTTATATGTTTGTGTTTATAATGCCAAGCTCAAGAACCCCTCGATATAGCTACGGACTTTTATTAAAAAAATTAAATTTTTATAACCGTAATTTTTGTGATATTTTATGAAAGTCAGAAACTTTTTTGCTAAAATTTATATTTGATGAAAAAGTAGCTTATAAAAGTAGTTAAGTACTGTTTGGAGACGTGCTGTTGAGATTTGACGATCAAAGTTGAGTGTGTTTTCTTTAACATAAACATGAGTTTATGCCATAACATTTCACTGCATTTTGTTTATCGCCGAGATAAATACTGCATTAATTCGGTCTGTATGGGGAACACGGAGCATTTTGCATTTTTCATCAATTGTGATTTGCAAGCCTTTAAATTAAATATTTTTAAATTAAAACTTGAATTCTTATTAGAAATATTAAGATCACGGCATTCGCAAAGCTGTTAAGTGTCTATAGAATTTACCTGAAATTTAAGCAAAACCAAAAAGGAACACAATTTAAAACAAATGTTGTAAGGTACCCCACATAATCCTTCAACCAATACTTCACTAACTCAATTCTATAATTGCTTAGGCTGGCAGCTTCTCTTCTGTCCTTACAATGGGCCCTTAACCTAGCGATCACTTTCATGGTAGCGTGAAAATAGGAACGGCGAGCAAGACAGAAGATTTGCCGTATTAGCAAAGGAAATATCACCCACGACGACAAGCGCTATTTAATCGGGGACACGTATTCGAGATATATACTGACGAATAAAAGTTGGTAGCTTGAAAACATTCGAAAACAGGGATTGAGGAAATAGCAATGTACACACCCTTTAGAACTTTATAAGGGTTATTTTTTTAAGCACTCCTTTTTCAACAAGGATAAAGCTGTTATACAGTTTGGTTTTACATTTTCTCATGAATAGATTGACGCCTAAATAACGCTGGCAAATCGGGCAAATTGATTTCGAAAATTGTTGTAGCAATTGCTACTGTAGAGCGTAATATTGAGGAGAACCCAAATCGCCCGTATAGAGCCGTGATTGTCAATTATTTGGAATCCCAATAATATGGAATGTGCCACATGCTATACAGTGCTTTAATCAATCCAATTACTAAAGAAAACCTGATGTGGATCCGTTATTTTTCAATATGGTCCTGTCATTTAACACGTTTTGGATTATTTTGTCTGGCGTTACATTAAGGAATTCGTTTATCCGAACAACAAATTGATTGTCAACATCGTGCGGGCCATTGCCAAAATACGGCCACAAGGGCTCTAATGAGTGGTTGGAAAGATTTCTAGAATACACTACAGCCGAGCCACCAGCGGCAACCACATGTACGAAATCATATTTACACACTAATGGCATAAATTTATGCTTTTAAAAAATTCACAGAAGCCACTCTCCACCCCAAATGACTGATCTTATCTGGGGTAATGATATTGAATATTTTACCAAACCAGGGTTAATAATAGCCATCCTACGAGCAGCACTAACTCCTACTGAAATAAGAGCATTGCGAAGTTTTGCGGACTGTTCTATTGAAAGAATAAACTCGTTTATTCGAGTCTTGTGATAGTTTGGGGTTTCTCATTTCTAACATATCCTCATCAGGTAACACAAAGGGATCAAATCAAGAATAAATACGAGGCAGTACATGAGCATAGGTGGCTTAAACAACCTAACTTGCTTTTTTTCACAGGATTGGCTTCTGCAGGAAGTTTATTTTACATACGAAGAGTACGATTAAAGAACAATTGTTTCCAGTAGTGTGTTGTAGGGTCTACTGCCCAATCTACCACGAACGGATGAATGTTGAGCGTATAATACGCATATAATGCAACTTCATTGCAGAACCTTCCGTAGTAGTAACGATAGAACAATGTGCCGATGTTTCCGTGAGTCATAAGATTTCGATACCCCACTGTCGCCGAGAAACATCTTCGGCCTATCTTGTACGCGATTCAGAAGCTCCGAAATATATTTTGAAGCACAGGATGCACCCAATTTCCGGTCAGATATACAGGTGGAGTGAAATATCTCCTACCAAGGCAATTGAATGCTTCTTTAGCGATCTGAAGAATGTGTTTAGTCCAACGAACATTAGACCAGATTTTCATGCTAAGAACATTAAGAGCTTCTGCTTCCTTAGAACTCTTAACTAAAGTTGCAGCAACATAATTTGTCGAGCGTTAGTGAGTAAGCACAGATCATTGGATCTTACCTGCTTTAAAATCGACCCTGTTTGCACGAGCCCATTCAGAGATTATCGCAAGATCTTAGTTGAGCGTATCATTCATATTGTGTTTGATGGCTTCAAGTTGCGAAAGGCTTGTTCTATTCCTGATCGAAAACGAATGGCAAATGCTGCTGCTATCTGCAAGAGAATAGGTAGGATCTGAAATTGGCCATAAAAGATAGCGTGGGACCGAGTACAGAGCCTTGCACAACGAAGAAGAAAACGATCAAGCATGCTCACGGTAAGAACTTAAAGTACGTTTTTTCTTGGTGTGGGCGATTGCTCCATTTTCAAATTTTTCCGTCATTTATGACGGCGATTGCTTCAATGTGAAATCGATTTATTGAAAATAATTGTAAGTGCTGAACGGAAATCTGTGTCAAATTCTTATTACTGCAAGTTAGTTGCAAAAAAGCCCCGCAAGTTAAAGCCCTTGAATGGGAATTTCCTATTCATTTTTACTTTCATTTCCTTTTTAATCGAAAATAAAAACTAAACCCCACAACATCTTAAGTTTTATTCAAAAAGCCGATTCTTTGTTTGTTTTTGTTTTTAATGTTTGTTTGAAAACGAGTTTGATTTGACTTTAATTCCTGCTTATTCGAGCAATGCACGTTGACTTCTTCGGTTAAAAATTAAATAAAAACATAAAAAATCCTCCCACATTTTTCATTTCTTTCCTATTTTGAAAGGAAAGACGCATTTGAAAGGTTTTTTTTTTGCTAGAAAATTCATAACACGGTAGGAAAAGAGAAAAACTTTTTCTAACTTATATTTGAGTTTCTTTGTTTGCTTGTTCCGTTTCCAGCCAGCTTCAATGATGCGGCCACTGCTGCCGATGACGCTGAGGATGGCCGTGTGGTAGAAATGTTTTAAACATGAAAATAAAACAAATAATAGACATACAAATAAATGTTCCCCTTAAAACGAAATTGACTTAATGCTGGAATAAAAGTTTGTTGCCATGGCAACAAAACAACAACAACAACAACTAAATAGTTACAAACAACATTCAGCATCTAAAGTTAGACACTCTACTGCATGAACGAGGCAACCTATAAGATCATAAGGTCTTGTATTTTGTTGCATTGCCGATGAAAATTCGGTGTGGAAGAAGTGAAGCAAATGCAAAGAAAATATGGTGAATACCCCATGAATCGAAGATGACATTAGTCCGCCTTGGTTGACGATAGAGAAGATGAAGAGATAGAAACAGAACAGATTTTTAAGATTTAACGAAAAAATTCAATTAAACTTGAGTAAATTAATTTGCGGCTGTTTCTGGTTGTCACGGTTAATACCACTGAGTTATTAGACAAATAGAAACAAATTTATAAAAATTACACTGAGAAAATAGTTTCAATACTTCAACTACCTTTTACTAACCTTCAATATTTAGGCACAATATAATTCAGTTTTTAATATTAATGAATAACTTCTAGATCACTGCCTAAGCTCCAAAAATGAATCACATCACTCTCTAGTACAAGCTCTGCCTTGGATTTGATTTTTTTTTACAATGTAGGGGCATATCGAAGCAGACCGACAAATTTATGGGTCCCTTTTCGACCCTCTTATTTCTTCCAATTAATTTCAGGCAACCGATTTGTAATTTACTCTCATGTAGTGATTTCCGTCTGACGACTGGTGAATGTCGGCCTTCTTCCTCATCACGGAGTCTCTTGTAATTGCTAGCATTGTGTAAGGCCACAATGGCATTCTCATTTAACAATTGTCTTCCCTATATTTGCACACAGTGTGCGCTACTATCTCAGCATCCGCTGCAGGAGTATCTTTGAAGACTGACCCATCCACCCCTCCCGAGGTTGTCTTTTCCATCTCTTTAGAACTCCTCTATTGGCCAATAAACACCGGATTTCCTACATAAATTAACATCTCCACCTCTTGTGAGACGCCATTGTCCATCTCTATCGGAATCTTACGGTCTAACGCCTTAGAAGCACTTTTGAAGAATGACCCGTCCATACCTTGCGAGGCATTCTTGACCATCTCATCCCAATTCCTCCCTTGGCCAATCAAAGCGGATTTTCTTCGGAGTTTAACCTCTCCGCTTCTTGCAAGGCTTCCTGATTCGTACCTTTAATTGAGCAAAAATTTCACCCACACAGAGCTCCATATGCACGGGTAAGTCTGTATTAAAACTGGAAATCGACTGGTATCCAGAGGTCGCATGCTAAAAACCAAGCACCGTCTTGATCGCGCATCCCTGGCGTATGTTGTTCTACCGTGGAACTTCGGACAGTGCACTCAGTTACGGTAAGTCATAGCTTTGTGCCTGACAGCTGACGGCTGAATTTGTTACTCACCCTTCAAGTGACATTTGAAAAACAGCTGCCAGTTGTCAAGCCTTAAATGTAAATCATCTTATTTATGAGAAATTTAATATTTTTTTATAATTCCTGCACTGATCCATAATTTTAAATTGACTTCCGTATCGCCTCCAGATTTAGTAAGGACTATATTCAGGTACAGTTTGTCAATACAGGAGGATTACTCTGTATTTCAACTCCAAAGAATTCATTATCCAAGCACAATGTATTAGACATACGGATGGTTTCCCTTTCCAATCGAATTGCACAGATACCCCCTAACTATACAACACATTTTAGTAGCCCATTTAAATGATGGTGATTAACGCACACGCAAGTCTAGGCAAATTAACACGAGTTTCACCAAGCGGAAATGGATCTACTGAAAGTTACTGTTGGGACCGGCGCTATTATTAGTTCGGCCTTCCTCGAAAAGAGTGTTGGACTTAAAGGCTACGAATTTATTTTTGGCCGAATTACACGATATGGACGTGGACGTTGTGTAGTTGTAGCAGGATTTCCTTCCACACAGCAGGCGACAAAATAGGCATTCTGCATGAACGCAGTTTTGAGGGTCCAGCAATGTTACTAAACATTTTCTTGTGCGGATTTCTGAAGTTGCAGATAAATGGAAAATTGTTCTTGTTCAGTTTGTGGCAACATGTCGCGACCGACATGGGAACAATAACAGCATGAGAGCCTTTCAACACTGACCCGCCTTTTTTAGGAAGCTCTTAACTGTTTCATTTTAAGCAATAAAATATTGATCGTCTCGCAAGATTTTTTCTTTTGGTCAAAATTATGTAAAAATCGATTTGTGTAGTGGTTAGCTGGAACGAACTAGTTGTTCAAAATTACGTATATTTTTGGCAGCAGCGCAGGTTTTTACGACTTCACCTACTAGAACCTTAAAATCTCGAATTAAAAATTTAAAAATGTATAACTTTTTTTTCAGTGTATAACTTCCCCTTTTCAAAAGTACTTTAGAAAAACATTAAACACGCAGTGAAAAATAAACTTTGGGGGTTCACATCTCTCCTTCATTTACCAGTTGCAGAGGGAAACAACTAAAAGAATTTTATATTTGATTTCTTGTAAAACTGAATAACATGGAGAAATCTATTCTAATCTAAATAAAACTCACCTAAAACAAATAATACTAAATGCTGCTTTCTACTCCTAGTTATTTTTTTTTAAGAGATACAACTATTTTCTATTTATTGCGAGTCTTTCGTTAAAGATCCTCTCAATGTGTCATACCAAAATAAAGCAAACTGTCGCCAAATAAAACCACGCAATGTACAAAATTTGAATTTTATCTGCCTGGAATATTGTAACGCAAACAACTGAAGCGTACTTTAAATAAAAAAGTACCCCTCACTAATTTTGTACGTTCGATAGATAAACAACGACAGAAGCAGCTAAAATAAATAAATGCAACAACAACAATTAAGTTGTTTTCCATATCTTTGCTTGTAACGAAGAAAATTAGGCAATTGTTGTATAATTTATTGCCCACGACTGGGAGCATGGGGAAGTCATTTTTATAGTCTGGCTAGTCCTTCACTTCGCTTCTATTTCATGCGTTTCTTTTAATAGGTTTGTTTAAACAATTTCAAGGCTTAAGACAACAACCCAACCCCCACCACTCCCAAATACCATTAAGAGAATATTTTGTCTGTCCGCTTGAATTTCAGTTTTTCAACACCCATTGTCGACGCCTTAACGCGCTTACGAAAAAATTAAATTGAAGAAAGTAAAGAGCAAAAAATCTTTAATTTGAAGATTTATTTCCGTTTGCGTTCGTTCTTCTTTTTATTTAGTCGAAAACATTGGTGAAGAATCCTAAAAACCAAAATGTATAAAAATAAATTAAATAAACTGAACTAAACAGAAATTAAGAATAGAAAAAAAAGCGTAAAATTTATTACTGTTTGCGGTATTACGAGTATCTGCTGGTTGTTATCTACTCAAAACGTTTTGTACGAGTGCTTTCCAAGAATCTTTTACATAAAAAAAGGATGCGCTGAATGAAAAGTAAAAACTGCAGCTTAGGAAGTGGTAACAGTGGTTTTGAGGGGGGAATATTGGAATATTGGAATAACTCAGAGGGCCTACATGAAAGAAATCGCCCAAATTCGTTTGGTATACAGCCAGCTTTACAGTTAATAGCGTTGCTATCATACAGCGAAGAGTGCACAATGAGAAGCCTAGTATATAAAAAACCGATTGTTTCACACGAGATGGGGCAGGTAGTGCAGATTCATGGAGTTCAGATTCATGCCGCCCAGTTAAAGCGATACGAACTTCGTTTTCATGTTCCTGTAAAGAATCACTCTCACAGTCACTGCTGAGTTGATGTTTTCAATCTCATTTACAGCAACAATGATTTTTACCGGTACGTAGGCGCCATGGAGATAATATCCATAACCGACTCAGTTTCTTTAAACGATTTGACAACTCTGCGATTTGTTGACACAAGGTCAACATCGATCGAATATTCCTGGATGTTTGCGAATGGTCTCTGCATAATGTTGTTTCTTAGCGATAATGCGTTCTTCTTTTATATTGCGCTCTCTTAGTCTCAAATTAGTATCAAAGCTGTCACTTGAGCGAAAAAAAATTAATAAAAATGTGTTGTTATTGAGATCCCCTACAGGTTTATAATACAGTGCCAATTGGTACCGCATCAACTATCGCCAATGACTTGACATATATTTTGTCTGCAACGCAAAATGTTGCCAGATTGCTGCTCACATTGCTGGCAGAAAAGAAACCTATTTTGTTAAATATACAGGGAGTCCGCCGGGAATTTTTGATTAAATGAAAGAGAATGGTTCGTATATTGATAAATGTTTTATTTAATATCGGCATTTATGTTGGGAATACAATATCAGATAAATCTCCGCCTCTGTTAGCCTCACAAATGCGAGCCCTTTTGAACATATTTTTCATTACACTCTCACACGTTTCCCGCGGTGTTTCATTAATTTCATCACGAATATTTTGTTTGAGTTCCTACAGCGTTTCTGGATTGTTTGCGTAAATCTTGCTTTTCAGATATCCCCACAAAAATAAGTCCAGAGCAGTCAAATTAGGCGACCGTGGAGGCCAATCAACATCACCATTCCTTGAAATAACTTGTTGTGGCAAGAGGTCTCGCAGAAATTCCTTTGTAATCCTGGCTGTATGCGATGTGGCACCGTTTTGTTGAAACCACATGTTAGTCAAGCCCAAAGCATGCAGTTGTGGCGTTAAGAAGTTTTCAATCATATCGCGATATCGCTACCCATTGACAGTTACCGTTACGCCGTTTTCAGTTTCAAATTGCACACCAGACTGTCACTTTTAATGGATGCAAAGGTGAGTGACGAATAAGTTGTGGGTTTTCCATTGCGCTCTCTTTATTCACATATCAATTCAAATGAAAATCTGCCTCGTCACTCATTATGATTTTTTCATGAAAATCGGGGTTGTCATGGGCGCGCTGTAGCATCCTATTGGCGTAAATTATAAGTTATTGGAAAATCCATTACAACACCGAACAATCAGCTTGCCTACCTTTTCGGGTCCAACATATAATTTGAGTATGGCATCATCTTTCTTAAACGTCAATTCTATAAAACGTTTGGCATGTTTCGCTTTATGCAAAAAAAAAACGGGCCAATATAGTGACGTCGTACATTGAAAACAGTCTTTTAGTTGTATTAACTCGTGCATATTGAGCCGAAAATATCGTGGCCAAGCAACATCGTCTGACAACAACATTCATCGCTTAGTGTCAAATTTTATTGGGCACAGGGCGGTGGGCGAGCGTCCACATGCCATCAAAAATCAAGTCGTTCCAATGAAGCAGTAAGAGAGAGTGTTGGCGATAGCCCAAACGAGTCTTATTGTCGACGTGTTCAGCATTTTGCCATCAGTGAACCACTTTGCGGCTTATTTTTTAAACAAAACCTGGCCTGTGTATGATAATTTTCTTAGATGCACAACCTAGGCACCATCAGTATTAGCGTGAATGCCCTGCCATTGTTTGAAATCGAGACGTGTTCAGTTTGCAACACAATTTCCAGCCTTGGAGGAATCCTGGCCAGTTTTAAGCCTAGGCGGTTTGGTAATCTTAAGTGACTCTACACTCTTCTACAGCCAAAGCCTGCGTAATGGCATTTGAAACCAATGTTAGTTGCCAAGTAAACATTTAACCCCCATCGTACTTAAACTGTTGTGCAGCCAGAGAACAAATGTTTGCACATGCATGCAGATACGTTTTGGTCGAATTCCAAAGTTTCAATTTCATTTCCAATTATTTCTTTCAATTTCCTTTTAAAATTCACCTCTATCTGCCAAGCAAAACATAAGTTTCACATAAATTTTACAACAACACCAAAAGCAGAGAGGGAGCATTTCGTTGAGTAGCAAATGCAGGAAGGGAGGATGACAGAGAAGAGTATTGGCAGAGATCTCCTCAAGTAAGTGTCGAAATTAATTGTTTCTATTATTCCAAAGCATTAGGCACGTTTTCAAATGAAATAAAAAACATTCAGCTGGATTGTTAAATCTCTTGTGTGCGTGGGTGTGTGAGGGTGGGTGTGTGTGAGGGTGGGTGTATTTATAGTTGTGTAGTGTGTCTGCGCTACGTAGTAGAGGCAATATTGGCGAAAATTTTACTCCATTTTAACAAATAAATTCATTCCAAAAGGGTAACATTTGTTGCAGGGCTGTTGTTCCCTGCTTCTAGGCTCTCTGCTGCATTATTTTATGAGAGATGCTTCAATTTAATATTTGTTTTTGTTATTTATATATTTTTTTAGAGTGGGAGCATATTTGGTACGTGTTTTTATGTTTAATTGTGATGTTCCTCATCATCATCATCAGTGATATAAATTCAATGGCTTTTATTTCTTATTTTGATTTTTTTTTCCAGCAACTTCCTTTGAATGCGTTTTACGCAATAAATTCTTTAAAATATTGAAAGCAATAAACGGAATTATATTTCACAAAAATTTCCCAATAAATTTGTTTAATTATTTTTCTGAGCAAAATGCATAAATTGCCAAAGTAAAGCAAAAGTTTGCAGTTCAATTATAAAAGTTATTAAAGAATTATTAGTCCGTTTTTCTGAGTGAGATTCAAAGTGAAATGAAAAGAGATTTTTTTTGGCATTTTTTTGTACTTTACACAGTGAGTAGCGTATTCATCATCATTATATTAGTTATGCAATTAGTAAAAACGTGTCAGGATTTATCGGAAATAAAAAGAAAATTGCATAAATATTTAATTAAGCTTCCAGAAATTTTGTGAAAAAACTTATGAGAGAAATTTTAAATTAAGAAAGTTAAGGAAAAGGAAGTAGCAAGCTCGATGTGGCGCTACAGGATATTTGAGAGAAATATTCGAATCTTCACCGACACGCCGCAATTAGGTCTCTTGGCTAGGAATACCGGGTATTCTTTTATCGGATGGGTTTGTGTACATGGAATCAATACGGCAACTGTATGGCCGATAAGTTGCAGAACTCGCACATTAAAGAATTCTGTGGCATTCCATCTTCGGCAAATGCAAAATGCTTTATAGCGTATGGCTCAGGCTAGTTAGTGGAAAGAGGCTAATGTGATAGCAACTGGATACAGTCCACATCAGTGGAATGGGGTTGTCAGGAAATGACTACTGGCACAATGACGAGGAAGAGTTTTTCCGTTTGTAGTAGCTTGTTTTAGTGTTTTTTTCTTTCTTTTTGTTGTGCTTTCTCAGGGCTGCAGCTGTGGGTTGGGACCTACCCTGACTAGGCGAGTGAGCTATCTGGCATCGCAGATGCAGCACCATAAAGGGACACGTAACAAAATGGCGTCAGCCTCCTCTCAAAGAGACCAGCAGCTAGTTCGGGAATGGCTTCATATCAGCAGAGCTACAATGACCATTCAACCAACTCCTCTCTTCTGCAATTGTACTCTCTTTTTCTTAATTTTTTGTTTTTCAGGTAACCCAAAGGGCCATCAAATAGTCGCTAATGGGACTTTTGCTATCGAATAACGTCTTATTATTCCCTTAATGATAATTTGACTATCAGTGAATATGTTAAGTTCTGTTGGCCTTGTGGTCGCACGAAGTGATCTTGTACGCCTGCACTTTTGTCTCTATTTCCTATGTGAAGATTCCTAGTTCAGTGTTATCCATTACCTCAGAGGCGTCGTTTAACAGGTGGCACTGACAGGTATCTGCGCTAGGGTTCCGTTTGTCCAGGATTGTTTGTCTGGCATCACCGTTTCGCAGTTAGATGGCTGCGAAAGTATACACAATTTTAAGGTACTGGCTTTTAAGTTAGTGGCAACTAAGCCTGAGTACGGCATTTGACAGTGACTTACCCTACGTTACATTGAAACACCTGCTGGAATCACTTAGAACCAAATTAGGTCTGTCGCATAATCTGGACGACGTGTTGCTCTGTTTAGTACAACAGGCATAATTTACACCAGGAAGGGTCAAGGCCAACTTGGAAAAAATTGAGGAAAGAAAATTGAAAATAAGAATTTTGTCGGTAGCGCCACAAATAATTTAGAAAAAAAACCAAGAAAGATGCAGCTGCTGGAATTTTCGATTGAAAACATCGGGTGATTCTCTTCGATATTTTTTAATTTTTAATAAATTGGATGTCGGCGATTTTATTATCACCCAAACAAAAAACAATCGCTTACATCTACTTCTTAAAGGTAATCACTTTGAGCACGACAACAATGTAACTGATCTATTCGGCAGGTCTAAGATTCAGTCACTCTTCTCAGCATCGCTAAAGGTATCCCGCGAATTACGCGACTAATGTTGGCTGGCAGTTGTTAAAACATAGATGGCTCATCGTCAGAGACTTTTGACGTCAAACAACCGCAAAGGAAAAAATCCGAAGGTCTGATACCACACGATCTATGCGGCCAGTAGACAGGTCCGGAACATGAAATCAGTTGCTGACCAAAGTTGTTTCTTAATAAAGCCATTATTTCGTAAGCTCAACACGGTCTTGAGGAAACTTAATGTCGCCAGTATCACGGCATACAATTTCCGTTACCATGGTGCGGTAACTGCGCACGACGTTACCAGGCGAAGGTCACATTCTTCACTCGTACTCTCCGCTACGGTCGCACCAAGGGATGGCTGTGGTCTATTCTATCGCCTATCGCCCCAAAAAGTATCCTAAACAAAAATTTCGGGAGAATAAGGGCTCCGAAGGTCAATGATGCACAATATATTTTGCTCGGAGTGCACGAAAAACATTTCCCATCGAACACTGATTTTCGTAATACAGTAGAATAATTTGTTATGGTATGACCTTTTCCGTGATAAATTATCAAAACAATTCTGAATAAAAGTGAGATGACAGTATGACAGGAGTCACACGTGATCTGTTAAAAATAACATATGAAGAAAAACTCTAAGTGGATCACCGGGTACAATTATATGGATCGGCCTAGTATGAATCATGAGCTATATTTATGAGAAATTTATGTAATGGATGGCTGACTTAACTGAAGAGCTACCGAACGAGGTTACAAAAGGCAACTAAAGTAACAGCATTTCTTGCGAGTTTGGCAATATTAAACTTGCTAAGGTTTTTAGTGTAACAATTACGAAGACATTTGACAATTTAATTCAAGCCATCACATTTCTAACATAGTTTAGTTTTATTAGTTGCATTCACAGCAGACCCCACTTAACTGTTCTCAAGCTATACAAACATTTTATTTAACTTTACTGCCGGTTGCATGCAAATTCCCACAACGTTTGACAAGTTTAATAAAATTTAAAATTTATGAAACTGATTGCCACACAGCAATTTACAAATACATACATTAAAAAATGGAAAACAAACTTGGTATGTGTAACTGTTTAGAGGTACTTAAAAAATACAATCTTGCATTCAATTCGCTGCAAAATATCACACATAAAAATACTGAACAAAATTCAAATACGAAAAAATATTAAAATAAAACTAAATAACAGCTTCTAATCTGCCTGTCCGTCCGTCCGTGGTAGTGTTTGAAAATTTGCAATGTGTTTGGATGTTGTATGGACACATTTTGCAGGCATGGTTTTCTGATTCATGGTTGTCTAATGAAATGTTAAAAAAACACACATATTGGCAACATGTGTCTATTAAAAGCAATAGGGTGACCAGATAGTATTGATAATAACAAGCCTATGGCAAAGTTGCTAGAGCTTTAGTTATGGTGTTTGTAATAATTTGAATTATAAAATATTTTGGACCGGCGAAATTTGACAGTTGAGAGCGGCCATATTGTTGAAGAAACATCTGTCGAATTCGTTGTCACTTATACAGTCCGTTTTGAAAAATCACTATGAACGAATATAGCGTTCAACAACTTGTGCAAATGTTAAAAGTGTTTTATCAAAACGGGAGTTCCATTCGAGCAAAATTTTCATTTTATGATCGGATTGATTGCCAGCTTCTTTTGGACTGCATTGGTTGATATGGCCACCAACAAGATGGTGCAGCTTATGCAACATCGGACATTCTTTACGAGCGACCATGCCCTCCGGTCACCTCACGTGGAAGTAATGTAAACTGGCCATCGAGAACGTGCGATTTGACCCCGTTTAACTTTTTCCTGTAGGGTATTCTTAAGTCTCAATTCTATGTGAATAAGCCCCACAGCGAACCTTAAACACAACATAACACATGCGATCGGACAAATTCAACCTGATTCATTGAGTGGGGCCGCGCATAATTGGATAGTCTGGATGCGCGGCACCCAGGAAATCCCGGAGTGCATGTGCACGATGTTATATGCCAAACATAGTGACATAGATAGAACTTTCAAACGCATAAAAAATTTCAATAATATCACGCACGCACTTTGTTTTATTTAAATTTAAAGATAGGAAGCGCTAATTGAAAGCGCCTATATACATATCAGAAGCTGTCAAATATTTAGTAGGAATTTAAATTAAAATTTCGATTGATATCGAATCCCGTAATTCAGTTGCAGCATCAATTTTTTATCTCTCACCATCATTGTTTTGTTTAAATTTTTTTTCATATCATTCTTATCTGAACTTCTCTGGTCACCCTGAAACACAGGCTGCTTAAATTAAAACGACCATTAAAAATAATTATGAGAAATTTAAAGTGTTAGTGACAATGTTAACAAACTACAAATGCGGTCAGACTTGTAAAAATTTTATTACCAAATGTTATGATTTGTTAAGATCGACTAAATTAAGCGTCATTAAATAATAACAGATAACCAACACCAGCAAAGTTATGAAGGCTCTGCGTTGGTCTTGCTAACGCCCAACTTTCAGCACACAACAATCATAAGGAAGTGCTATTTTGAAATGCACGATTTCTTTTCAGAAAGCCCACAAAAGCTTTTTGCCATGCCCATTGTTGCAGATTAAGACCGTAAAATTTCAAATCCATTTTTAATCGCTCATAATTGTGGCATTTTGTGATTAAAGTTTTATGAAAAAAAATGCGCTGATTAAAAAAAATTTATAGACTTATGATCGGCTTCCATTAAAATAAACCACTGTAAACACAGCTCACGCCAAAAAAGTATTAAAACAAACGTTTTGTGAACGCGAGAGTTTCGAATACGCTTTATTATACCAAAAGCCAGAAGCAGGTGAAGATGACCAGGAAGATAACTTTCGTCAGGTGACGAAATTAAAATGTGATTTCCATAATTTATCTGTGTGTGTGTGGTTCTGCCTAAATTTTAAAACTCGTTGCCCTCAAATGATTAAAACAGCCCCTTTTGACTTTGGTTTCTTTTACAAGGTTCCTTGAAAGTTGCTCACCCAGTTCCCGAAGTTTGTTTTTAACCATCACTACAACATTTCAATTCATAATTCTATGTTCCCAGTTAATTTTTATGCTTTCAACAATTAAACAGTTTTCAAACAAACAGACAGAGAAAGAAATAAAAAAATAAATGTTTGCATTACGCCATGTGCCAATACGTGCCTCATATGCTTTTATCCATATCAGTTTCCACATGCTGCTCATTTAAATACTGGGCTTCTCATATGTAATTATGATGTTACAACAAAAGTAACCCCAATAATAGCAACAACAAAAAATGCAATCAACATTAATTTATTATCAATGAATTATTAAAAACAATTATTTTTAATGTCGATTATGCTGCATGCGGCAACATGTTGTTTATTTAAAGAATCTAAAAGGAAACTCGTTGCACGGGGGAGACTGCGGTGTGGGCAAACGGGAAAGCTTTGCAAAACATTATTTAAGCAAGACAGAAAATTAGAACACGTAAAGCCGTTAATAAGATGGGATCTTTTATTATTACACAAAGAAAGAAAACAAATATTTGTGTAAAAATGTTAATGATCTACATACGAGTACGTACTCGTACAAGAACTCATGTGTTGCCGCATACGATTAGGTTAGATGGTTACGGCTTATGGTCTAGACTATAGAGAAAATATGGTGTAATTTTTCCTTCTACTTTAAATTCTTTATTGAATCGTTTACATCTCATACGACTCTGGCAGTAGTATGAAGAAAATGTCTGCGTGTAGGGACTTCAGTCATTTAATTAATTTTAATTACTAATGTAAATTTATTTTAAGCAAAAATAGTGCAAATATTGTGCATATCACTGCCATACATGTCGTGCAATAAACTTTAACATAAAAATATTTATGTCTGCATCATAAAGTTAATTCCAATTTAAACTGGCAGTTTACCAGTCCTACTCTTGTCATGTGTGGCAAGTTTCATATCTGTGTCAATATAAAGTAGTCAGCAATTGATTGCTACTACTTACGATTAAGCCACTGTTAGCGATAGAATGTGATTACTTTTAGTGGCCCAAAATGATAATTTTCCTCTTAAAAACTTGCGATCGCCTTGAAAGTGCTAGAAAATCGGACTACTTATCTTCAATAAGTTCTTAAGGTCGTGAAATATTGTTGCGGCCATTCTAAGTAAATCAAGAAATGATTAAAAGAAATCGCTAAAAACACTGCTATAGTGTAGAATAAAGGCTTGATATCGTACAAAATATGTTGAATGACAGTCAGCGTTTCAAAATAATACAAAGAAAAAATGTAGAATTTTGAAACGAATTTCCGTCATCCCTTGTCAAGTTTGTTTTGGAGACAAACCGGTTTCGGCTATGTGCCATCTTCAGTGTCATTTTTCGTTCTGCAGAACGTTCTGTCTCCAAACCAAACTTGACAAGGGATGACGGAAATTCGTTCCAAAATTCTACATCAAAACACCCTGTCGGAATATCAAATCAAGGAAAAAATGTAGTCACTCGCACATCACAGTGACTTTTATGATGAGCTGTTCTGCAGTAACAGCTCAATTGCTAGCTCGCACTGTGAAATAATTTAGCCCCCGGCATTAAATAGAATATTTTGAGAACTTGTTTTATTCAAAACCACATTTTGTGGAGAATTTTGTATTACGAGTACACTTTTTTCCAGTTTTTTGATTTGATGGTGAATTTAAAATTCTCATGATGAATTTTAAATTCTTTTGTTGAAAACCCTGCTGGGCTGGCAGCCTTGGCTTAAAAGATAGCAAAATCCGTGAAGGGCAAATGAACACAAAGCATTGTATAATATATCATACGAATCGAAAGTTTTGCGGGGCTTTAGGAAATATACTTATACAAAAATATATTGTTGTGGCAAACATGTTATAGTTATTTGACAATATTTTGAATATTACTTTAGTGGCGAAACACAAGATATTGTTTACACTTAATCATTATGTGGCTTCCATCTATAGAATTTGCTACTTGGTTGTGTTTAACCATAACATTTTTCTAAAATTCAAATTACAACCAGAATATTTGAACAATACAAAAGTAATATAATGACTTCAATGTCATTACATAATATGTACAATTTATTTTATATATTAATCATATCTGGTTGTTTCGATAAAATTTGTTCTCGAACTCGGCTGAGTGATTTTGATGGTTTTAAAACACATAGTATATTTCAATTAATGTCTGCAATAATAATATGTTTTGGTTACAACTGTTATATGTTGCTCCAAGGTTATGGTTATCTGAATCGTGCTAAGTCTTTGTTCGTGGTGGGAACGATCAGTGCCCAAATTGATTCCGCAAATATTCAGTAGTTGCAAATATTTTAAAATCAACAACATTTTGCGCAAAAAATATCATGAAGTACAAACATTTTTATAAAGAAGTTTCTTCGACAACCTCTGTTTGGATTTACAATCAATCAATCAATTGCTTAAAATACATACAAATTCAGCAACTCGTAGTAATTTTCCCTAAAGATCAATTTAATACCTTTTTTTAAAAATAGTTTTCTTTGTTCAACAATCTTTACATGAAAATCTCAAAATGTTTGATTTTTGTTAAAATAAAAGATGTGTTTTCTTTTCGCCAGAGAAAAAAAAATTACATCTGTCTCGGGTGAAATGTCAAGATCATGGAAAAAATTTACGTCTAGACTAGATATTTTTTTTCTTTACTGTGCAAAAATCGGAGTGAATATGTTTGTGCTGCGAAGAAAATTCTTATTCTTGTTCTTTACACATGGTCTGCACATGAGATGAGGCGTTGAACTAGAAATGAGACAGCCATGGTAAAGCAAAGAAAGAACAGAAGCATGCAAATTTATTGTTCTCTAAAAATTCATTTAGTAATGGGAAAATATAAAACAAATGCATTTAGTTTACTTAGTTGTGCTTGCAGTGGATAAATGTTGCAGGAAGTATTAGTACGAGAAAATTTAGACAATTATATCAAAAACAGCCTTTTAAGTACTGGCAAAAAGAGGCGAAATAGTAATCGATTTAATACCGAATTTAGTCGAAAAGGTATTTTAGGAAATAGTCGACACAATTGAGCTTCTTTATTCGCATTATGGTATATTATACCGCTTGATAAAACCACAGCTCCTCCACACTAAGGGTATTTCATTGTGATCCAGAATATTTTCTACTCATAGCCCTGTATCGATCGATTATTTGTAACATTCTGGCCGGCATTGTTTCTGAACGATTACCGGCTCATAAAACTGACCAAGGAGTTAATGTCTCCGGACTTAATGCTTTTCGGTAATGGAAGTTTTACGTACTGACTTGTCCATTAAACCAAAAATTAGCTTCATCACCGCACAACATTTTTTTGCGAAATGCAGGATAGCAATTTTGCTTTGACCCCATTCACCAAATATATCCAAATATTGAGCACGGTGCCAAATGGGCCCCTGGACAAAGAACACGATTAGTTTCTTGAACTGCCCCATGTTTATCATAATACATCTGCAGAATTTGTTGGCATTGTTCACATATCAGTCTATTAGTGAACAAAACGGCGGCTAAAAACAAAACAAGTAAAAGCTGGCAAAACTCGCACATATCGATCAGTATTGCCAACATAAAGTTCTACAAAAACACTCGATATTTAAGGAAACTTCATACAGACATTTTTTAATTGATTCAATTAATGATTTAATTAAATTTGATCACACACGTTTTTTATACTAAATAAAAAATTAAGACAATTAGGAACTTAATAAGAAAAATAAGGAAAAAAATTTTATTAAATAAGTAATTGAAGTAATTAAAAACTTAATTAAGCTTCAAGCTGAAATACATTTTTCTCTTCCTATATAAATTCTCTATGATAATGCAAGCGCAGATTAAGCAGAGAGGAAAATAGGATATTCATTCACTACCAACCTTACAACCTCTCCTTGGCACGTCTACTAAAATCGATTACAAGTGAACGTTTTCCCCATCTATGAGCCTGGGTGCGGATTTCCTTTTGCATAATTACTACTTGATGCCCGGACAGGGTTAAAGAAATATCAAAGCATGATCAATAACGAAGAATGGCGTTAACATGTTTCTTTGTTTTTGAAAGCAAATTAAACAAAAGTCTACCTGGACACAAATACAACGACACCATACTTAAGGGTTCCATTTGAATTGACTTTTAATTTATAAAACCAACAGACAAACTCTTTAATAAAAAGTTTTTCCTTTCAATTCTAGACACTTTGAAATCGATCAAAATAATTTCGTGTAACCACTTTAAATCTTCAATAATTGTGGGACCTTATAAAAATTTCTTTAATGTGCGTGTTTCAGATAAAATACACAAGAACACATGTATAGCCTGTAATATTCGATGTAAATTGTTCATTTCGTAATTTCCTTTCGATGGGAGAATTCAGAAGTAGCAGCAGAAACAACTGCACAAAACACATATTTGACATATTTTATACTTTAAAACGTCAATCACATTTTCCAAAGCATCTTTTTTTTAATAACCAACATCTTGTTGGTCCAATATTAACTGGCAGTCGTGTTTCTTGTAATAAAAATGAGAAAGGAAATTTAAAATGATTTCAATAATATTTTTTAACGATAATAATGATGAGAATAATGTGAAGAGTAGTGACGATGATGGTGTTGATGTTGATGTTGTAAATGCAATGTTGGTCTTTGGAGGCATTTCCTCTGCTAGAGAAGAATTCTGCAAGTGAGTTTTGAGTTTTTGCTGTTTGTTGTCATGTAATTAAATATTTGACAAAAGAATTTCAAAATGTTCTATAGAGATGATCGCTTTTTGCCTTCAATACGTAAACCATTCCATCAGTGTTGTGTGGAGTTTTAGTTTGTTCTCATGATTCAATCTTTCTAGACAACCTAGAGAGAACATTAATTGAGAAAATGTCATTGCCTGTGACTTTTGATTGTTACAATGCCACGCATTTCCGGTAGCTACAATTCTCCCTAACTTGTCTGTAGCTATAAACAGTCATTCATTCATTCTTTCATGTTTTCATTACTTCGCCTGTTTATTTAACTTGTCTTTGGCAATGTTGCCTTATACAAAGCCGTTGCCTTATACAAACAGACTCTCATTACGACTAATGACAATTCTTGTCTGCCGAAATCTTAAAGAGTTCTTGTTTTGATTTCAACGTATTATGATTTTTTTCTCTCATTCCCTGGACTTGAATCTGACTACCTGTAAACCAAACTGCCGGCCTTTCTGTCCTGCAGAGCTTCTGTCATGTTTCTATGAAATGTGTATATTTAATTATCACACCTTGTCTGTCGGCTTGTTTGAATACAATTTTATTACCCTGCTTTTGTTTGACTCTCGCTCTATACCAACATATTTTAATGATAATTATTTTTGTTATATGAATCTTGGAGTTTTTTTTTTCAACTCCACTACAATTCAACAATAATAAGCCAACTGGACAGCAACAATAAAATTAAACTAAAAACAAAATGAATAAGAAAAGAATCCAAACTAGTTAAATTGCGTGTAAATGGGATATTCCCACATGTACAGACACAACATATGGTTCATACACAGCCATGGGTAAATGTAGGAAGGTTTAAGTACAAAGAAAGGAAATCATAAGTCAGTCTGAATCATCATCATTATTATCTCATATTTATTACGAACATAATTACATTTATTAAAAAAACAAAAAATTTACTCTTTCCTAATGAAATACGTCGAAATACACTGACAAACACACACACACGCATACGTAGATAAACGTCCTTGGCATAATTACATTGTAATTTACTAACATTTCATATGTCAGTCATGTACTTTGTTGTAGTTTACAACAGAGTTAGGATATTTACAGGCACAACATGTGTTGGCTTGCAAAGAAATTCTTGGGTCTCTGTTTAAAAATAATAGTCGAAAGGTTTTGTAACCACAAAAATTTTAATCACTTTGACAGGATTCAAATTTGAAATTCACTTCTGTTACAATTTTCGTATTTTAGATTTATTTCTAATGAAAAATCACCAAATTTTATACTGATTGAAATTTTACCTTAGCTGCAGCATATTTACATTAAAATAATTGAGCCGAAAAAACGAAATGTTTTCTTTGAAATATCTCATATATTCCATTTTAAACTTTCATTTACCTGTAGCTTACTTTGTTTTCTTTACATACGAATAAAAAAATTGCGTAGCAAAAATTATTAGTTCATGAAGTTTTAATTGTTTACATAATAAGGTCAAAACTGACATTGTTTACATACTTGTAATATACATATGTTAAATAGTTTAAATACAAGATACCTGGTAGTTTGACAGTCTGTCGATCTGAATATTTCTTTCCCACGACATACTTCTTTGCACTATAACAGGTGAAAGCCTTCAGCTGAAAGTCAATCGCAATACGCTTTTTCGTATCCTACAAATGGGTCAAAATAGTAGAATCAATGTACTTGCATTCCTGCAAATTACTAAGCATAAAAAGCGTTGGCTGCCTTGACACATAGAATGCGAAGATTACATCTATTGTTTTACTTTTGTAGGCATTATAAGCGGTTTGTGAACTAGTCAGCTGATTTTGTAGCCAGGGATGTTAATTTATATACTATTTTAGATGCTTTAAAAGCGTCGCACACTGGGTTGAAGTGAATTTTAAGTCTCAACATCGATTATTAAAAAAAGTAAGAGCTTTTAAAATTATTGAACAAAATATTTGATTGAATACTTACTTTAATTGCCCGGGCAATAAAAAGATGCATCTGCTAAAAAATTTATACAATCAATGAGACTCATAAAATCTTTTTACCGATAATGGTACCTTCATATCACTCAAGCGTCCTAGGACAATTTTTTGCAATAACTGAAATAAAAACATTGTTTTGATTTTGTTTGAAGAATTTTTTAAATAAAAAAAAACGGCAGAAAGCGCGCAAGATTCTTTTTTAATGCAGCAGTACTTTTCAGTTACATTCCGTCAAATATTAAAAAATGTTTGAATTTGGACCATTTCAAAACAACAACAAAATCATTCAATTGTAATAATTACTTGAAGTTAAAGGTTCCATTTTAAACGTTTAAAGATAGAAGAAGACTTTAATTACAAACAATTGGCCGTTTTTTACTTTCTGCAAGAGTATGAAAGATTTACCAACTTTGAACTTTTACTGCAGAAAAAATGGCAACTCACAAGAAGGAGTGTCAGTAAATTGATCTACTTTTACGAAATACCTAAAAAACTTAATTCTAAAAACACTATTTAGTGCCACTTGGAGGCGATTGAACCCAGTGTGCCTGGCATGCAATTTGTAATGTAGAAATGAGTAGAATGCGTAGAAATTATCAAATGCGAAAATGCATCATGTGGACTTTTAGCTTTCGATATTTTGTTGGCGGTATTAAGTCAAATGAGATAATAATATTTTGCTTAAAACTCTACTTAAATATTTTACAGCATGTCAATTCTTATTTACATTACGTAAACAATACATATTTGACGATTATCTTAAAATCATTAATATGTTTTACAATACAAAAGCATTATTTTTATTTATTTTGAATATAATTTTTATAATTGAAAATTTTTAGGGCTCTGTTACACGTACCAATATATTTGGATTCTTTGATCGCCCATGTGTGCTACATGTTCAATATTTATCGCGTCAATAAATACGTTATTTGTTTGTTGTACGGGTCCTTGATGTAAACAATCCAGCCAGAAAACCAAAAGAAAACGTGTTTAGCGACTTTGCTTGCTTTTTCATTGAAGCAAAAATGGAGAATAGGCTCTATGCGATGAGACACATCTCGGCCAATGCTTCCAAATGAAATATGAATGATTTCAAAATTAGTTTTTCGGCCGTTAACTGTGATAGTACCAACAGCATACACACGGTTTTACTATCTAGTGCCATGATATCCGCAAACTATATAAAAATCTAATCAAATATTTGGCTTTTTATTGTTGTACTGCGTTCTTACTAACGTATCACGAATTGATATCACAAGCATGCTAAACGTTCATATATTTATCGCCTGATCCGCTATCCGGGATCAGGATTACTGATCACAATACTGGATCGCGGTTTTTAATATATTTTTTATAATTGAAACATTACAATATTTAAATTTTTTTTACATGCGGTAAAAAATAAATATTTTACCGACAGTCGCAAATGAAATCCTTTGTCTAGCAATGTAAAAGCTTTTGTTAATATTTTTGATAATATTTTCATAACTTAAAACCCCTACGTCATATAACTTACATTCTATATTTTATGTAAACAATAGAAATACGTAAGTAGGTTATATTAGATAATCAACACATATTCTGCTCTTCAAACTATCAATAAAAAATTAATTATTTATTTTATATAAACATTTATTTTTGATTGATATTTAAAAAAATTGAATTTTAAGATGTTTCTACCGAAGATTTATTGTTATTTTTAATATATTTTTTGCATGTGAATTTTTTACATTATGTAATTTTTACTGTTTATTATGTAAATAATACATATTGAAATGTCAATTAGAAATAAAAACCTGAATGGCCCAAAAAAATTATTTTCATATAATTTTCACAATTTCATATGTATATCTGATATTCCTCAAAAAATCCATAAGCATATTGAATTTTGTAGAGCTTTGGAACAAATATCCGTCATCTCCTGTCAAGTTCTAGAACGAAAAATGAAACTGAAAATGGAGCGTAGCCGAAACCGTCTTGTCTCCAAACCAAACTTAACAAGAATCAATATTAGTATTTATTTAATTTACATTATTATATTATAGGTCCCATTTTTGCATTATAGAACGAAATTATTAAAATTACTTTCGAGAACGTCACTGAATATATACATTTTTTACATAACGTCAATAATATAAAGTGTAAGTCAAAATAAAAATATCGTCGATGCTGAACAATCTGAATTGTGCATTGTGTCAAAGTCAGGAAAATTGGCACAACCACTAAGAAAAATATCGCAGAGTATTCAATGCTAAAAAGTCAATAAAAATTCGAAAACTTAAGTTTAGACTTAAGTCAATTTAAAATTACAATGATGAAAACATTTTTAGGTGTAAACAATAAAATTGCATTATTCAACATATGTACCTTCTTTTAAATACCAACTGTTGCAAACATTTTTAACAGTCATTCACGTCATGTCATGTGGGTTACCAGCAATTATTTCTGCCATGTAAAATTAACCCACATTTGAAAATTTACATCCCATCACTTGTCGATGTATGTTTGTGCATGTGTGTGTAAATAAGCTAGAAAAATTGAGTGCAGTTTCTTTATTCAATTCCAAATATCAGAAAACTTTCTTTGAATTTCGCTTCTGTAAAAATATTTCTTATTATTTACTCATACAAATACGAAAGTGTTCAGAGGGAAATAAGCTGTTAGTGCTAATTTTAATACCAAGTTCACATGCAGGTAATATTAACTTAAGATTAAGCAAATTATGAGGAACCATTTATAAAATTTTATGTTTTTTCTTTCATTTTATTTTTCTTATTCATATTATTTCGTTTTACTTTACATGAACCACTTCTCACGCATTTTACTTAAGGTACATTGCTTTCATTTGCTTAGTCAAAGAGTGTTGTAAGCGACAGTAGTGGCCAAAAGTATTTGGAATATGGAAAAGTAAAGCAAAAATTTATTTAAAGAAAACATAATTAATATTTAAAAGGTTTAGCCTAAAAAAGTATTTAAAAAAATTAATTTTTCTGTGCGCCACAGTAGGCCGAATGCATTTGAAAGAGCAACAAAATTTTAAAAAGCGATGATTTCATTTCATTTAATACATGTTAATATAAAAATAGTAGTTATTTGGACCGATTTTCCGCCATTCCTCGCCAAGTTCGGTTCGGACACAGACAGGTTTCGGCTATGTGTCATATGGCAATCACCCTTTCGGAATATCAATTCACGAATCATATAAAAAGTACATTTTGATAAAGTTAATTTAAAAAAAGGGCTTCCAAAAATAAAATAAAAAACACAACTTAGAGAATTACCTTTTTCGAAAAAAGAGCTGTTTCATTAAAAAAAGTAACTTAATAAAAATCGCCTTTAAAAAATCTACCTTTCTAGGAGAAAGCAGCTTTTTCAGACAAAAATAGATTTTAAGGAAAATTTATCATTTTAAGAAAAAGGACTTTTTTATGATATAAAAAATACATTTTGAAAATTTGTGTTATTTAAGAAACGTCGACTTTCAAGAATATACCATATAAAAAAGCGTATTTTTAGAAAAAAAATTATTGTCTTTGAAGGAAAATACATTTTTTAGGAAAAAGTAGCTGTTATAGATGCAACTACTTTTTAAAAAAAAAAGTACCTTTATATGAAATAATAGTTTCAAGAAGCGGTGCCTTTTGCTGAACTTATGCATAAAAACTACCTTTCACAAATTAGTGTTTTTTAAAAAAAGTCAAGCTTTTTCCTTGTGGAAAAAAGAACAAGTCTTGAAGAAAATAGACCTATAGTAAAAAAATACCTTCCTAAAAAAAAGTACTTTTAATGGTCGTATATTAATGTGGTAGCTTTCTAAAACTTTGTTCACAAATGAACTTTTCAGAAACCTTTTTAAGAATATGCAAATTTTTTAATTAATTTAATTTAAAAAGTTGTATGTATTTAAGGAACATATTGTAATAAAAGTACCTTTAAAGTAAGAAGTACAATTTATAATTTTAATTTTTTTTTTTTTGAAAAAGAATCTCATTTAACAAAAAGAATCTCATTTAACAAAAAGAACCTTTTAAACAAAGAGATACCTTTTTAATTAAAAAGTACCTTTTCAACAAAATAGGACGAAATCGTACCTTTTTAACAAAAATGTAACTTTTTAACAAAAAGTACTTTTTTAACAAAACGTACCTTTTTACCAAAAAGTATCTTTTTAAAAAGAAGTTTTTTACTAAAAGTAATTTTTTTAACAATTAATAATATTTGTATGCAAAATTGAATTTTCCTTTGCTATTTTGTTGCGGCCACGACGGTAGTCCACAAACAACTTTACACTACAGCTACATACATACACATACTCGTAATATAGTGACCTGCAAAAAAAGTTAAATTAATACAAATAATAAATGCATTACTTCTAATAATTAATTTCCCACATTTACAACGTCAGGTAGTTTATTTCTTGGTAGTGCTTGTTGGTCTTATTAACTATTTGTATACGGAAGCTGGGAAAAACAAGACAGAAATATTTCATCATATAAACACGCAATATTTAAAAATTGTCTTCTCTTGTTAATTGTTGTTGGTACTTTTTTTATTTCACCCATTTTTTATACAATAAAATATTAAACAAAAAAACAAAAACAATTAATTAAATAATTTTTTTTTTTTAATTTAAATACTTTTTATCTTTTAGAGATCATTTTTCGGCTACTTTACGCTTCAATAACAATTTTGTAGCAAAGCAAAAGTAGAGAAAGTCACTTACACTGAGAAAGATGAAAGAAAATATGTTTTTAAATACTTTGAAATGTTAAATCAACACGTATGTTTTATTTGTTTTCACATTCTTTTCATTGTTTGGTGTGACTTTCCAGCTGCAATTACTGGTAATTTTCATGTAAACAATTATGTACTTCGAATTCTGTAGGGCAAATATTTTCATTTAATTAAATCCACACACGCACTTTGTATTTGTTAACAGATGAGGCAAAATTGCAAAAGTGCACCTGAGGAGTAGAAATTGCAAAAGTGCACCTGGTTTTTGCAGAGGGCAGGCTATTCTCTTTAAACATAAAAATGAAACTCACTTGTGCTCTTTTGATAACCACTTCTGTCTACGTAACACAATTCTTACTTACATACATACGCCCAGGTGTTTTATTAGTTATTTATAAAATTCTAAAAATTTTCACAACTTCCTGACTTTATCCCACACACGCAACTGCAACGAACAGCATCCAACGACATCCTTTCTGCTTTGTCTCACATGTCTTTTATACCAGACCGTATGCAATGACAACAAAGTGACAATCATTTGCTGTTCCTAACATTTTGAAAAGGAAATGTAATGCTCTAACAACAACAACAACAACATTATAAATGAATGAATTAGTAATTCTGATGCTTGATTGTTTAGACGGTAGGTCGACTGGATGTGTAGTCCGGAAGGTCATCATAAATTCCAAACAATTCAATAATTCTTTATTCAAACAGTCGTTTGATGTTGATTTTCCTTACTTTTTCTAGGGCAAATATAGTCGAGTAATGGCTTCCTAAATTGGGGGTGTGTGTGTGTGTTACAATATGTGTGTGTGTGTGTGGAAAATTTAGTCCATATTTGTTGTTTTTATTTTGTTTTGGTGAACTGTTTGCCGAGCGTGTAATTTTTCATTGTGAAGCTGCAAATTATCTTCTAAGAACGTGTGATTTAATGTCTCTGGACTATTTTTTGGTTTGATTTTTTCAGATTGCTAGTCTACCCTGATAAGTTAATGAGGCTTGACCACTTGCTAGCCATGCTGATGTATGACCCAAAATCCTCGAAAAAACTAATTGAAAAGTGCAAAGCAAATATATATCAAATTGGCTTGCGGTTTTTTTTTCGTAAAAACTGAGTTCCTATTTATCCATCTGCTCCTCCTATGTTCGTTGAGGGGTATATATAAGGTTTTCAAGTGTTTGTCAGGAAGGCTATAAAAAACCACGGGATCGATTTAAAATTGTGGGTACGTGTTTTGGCATTCACAGATATAAGTCTTAATTAAAACTTTAGATGAAAGAAGCAAAAACGTATTACGAACACTAAAAGTGTTTGCAGGAAAAACTACTTATGTCCACTCAGGCGTTTTTTGTTGAACAAAGAATCGTATTACTGCAAGCGCACATCAGTCATGAAATCGGAATTTGGTTCATATGAGGAGCTCAATATCGACAAAAGTAGACACACGCAGTTATTCACGAAAGCCGCAAATATTTTCCTCAAGCTACAAAATGAACTGTCACCAGCTGCTCTCATGACCTAGCGCTTTGTTTGCATTTCATTACATTGTGTGACAAAGTTGGGAACCCCTAGTGTTGAGTCGATAAAATTGCAACTAACAGATATTCGATTACACTCGCAGAATCGAAAATGATCGATAAAATTAGATTTGCGATAAATTTTAAAAGGTATTAACGAGAGAAGAAGACAGGCTTCCTTAGAACGTGTAAACAATTATGTATCGACCAATGTTTGCAAGATATATGATCGAAAAAGATTTTACGGAATGTGTTTTTGGCGGCTTCTTTTTTGCAACAATTCGTTTGAAATCCTATTACTTTTTTCATTTTTTTTTTAAAGAGTATTTAGCAGCGGATAAAATAAGACCTGGGAGCAAATTACGCCATTCGATATCGATCGAAATTTAAATAAAACATAATAGAAATTCAATGGAATATAATAGAAAGTTCGATCGATATCGAATGCCGTAATTTGCCCCCAGATTTGTTAAAATCGAGAAGGTGTTTCTACAGATATATTTTTTTAATGGTAAATTCTTCGTGTAAGCGTCTGTTAGAAAAAAAATAGACAACGGGGAATTTCTTTAATAAACACGATCGAAGATCAAAACGATAGAAGATACCCAGAAGTGGTATAGTGGTGGTTACATTGTATCTGAAGATGCAGCGAAAGAGAGAGAGAGACGACTTTAATTTTTTTTTGCAATACGGGCTTGATAAGCATTTTGAGGCATTTAGGAATGAGTACATAAGTATGTAGGTATTGGCAATGTATCGATACACCTTTTTTCCGATACGATACCAATACCGATATGCTAGTGAATTATAACTCAAAGTAAATTAAATAAAGTTTAAAATGTATGATAAACAAATCGCACACTAAATCAAAAACAGTAACCGTTGTGCTTGATTTTATGCTACTTGCTTCGCTTACCTCGTCAACTTGTGACTATTTTTGGTTTTGTGTGCGATAAGTCGCACATTGCCGTAGTATCAGCAATCAAAATTTCGCCGATACCGATATATCGGAAAACCTTAAATATTGCCGATATATTGGTATCGTTACCGGATGCGTCTCCACTATAAATGTATTTAGAAACACAGCAACCGTTCAAAATTTTCTACGACAGAAACATTTTTTTTTTAAATTTAACGTTGCTTTTTAAATTTCTTCTTTTTTTTATTTAAATCAAATTTTTTATCAAAATTTAAATAAATTTGAAATAAATCTATTAAAAATGTCCCAACTGTATTGTCGTGAATTTAACATTGAGGGCAACATACCGCCGGGACTTTTTGAAGCGTTTATGGCAGCTCAAGCAAAACTATTAGGCATAAGAGGAGAATTAGAGAAAACCGCCCAGGGTTTCAAAGGTTATTTGGAGGGCGAAAAGGAATCAATGGAAAAGTTGCAAAATATTGTGGACAAAGCAGAACAATTTGCAGCGCAAATGAAAGCCAAGGCATTTTCGCAACTAAAAGAAGTTAAAGAATACACGAAGGAAGGCTTCAGCATAAAATAACCAGAAAAATAAATTCAAGCGAAAAAATTATTTGCAGATAATGACGAGCATGATGTAACAGAAATAAAACTAGTCGAAACAATTTCATCAAATAAAGATCAACAGATATTCTTAATTACTTTTATATTTTAAGTATTAATTTTGATGCCGCCTTTGGGTTTTGTGATTTTTGCCCTCCTTTGTTCGATAGAAATTTTATTCTATTCACAGAATTCTCAGTCGAAGAATAGCACGTACATTTTTCAAGCATTTCGATTATTAACAATCACAGCCATGACCAGAACAATGATGATGACTGTCACTTCACTTTCTGCCCCTTTTTGGGGGCACGTTTTCTGTTTCTATTTGTTATTTTTGAGAAACAAAAGTAGATTTTCCATACAAAAATTCCTGCATAGAAATTGATTAGAAATAGAAAAGAATACGTATAATAAAAATTTCGATCGATATCGAATGCCGTAATTTTTCCCCAGAGGCGTTACTCTCTAATTCGATTCAAAACGAAAGTCATTCACATTTGGTGTCATTAGGTTTCTAGACATGGCACCGGTCTGGTTGATGTCTTTTTTTAATTTAGGGACAGAAGACAGTCCGGTTTGCATAGTCTTAGTAAATATCCTTTATATAATTAGTTGGGGACACTATCGTTGACACCAAAAATATTTTCAAGGGGTCCATTGGTATATCGATGCAAAGGAGACTTACTATCCATAATCGAATAAGTTTCTTAAAATTGTTTTACCACTTTTCGAGTACTGCACTTTCTCAACCGGCAATTCTTTGATGATTTTTCACAATCGGAACAAGCATGGACGACAGCTGTTAAATATCAAAGTTGCCACTTGCATGAAAAAATGCCACACAAAAAAAAATAGGAAAAATGGAATATTTTATCGGTCATTTATTAAACGATTTTGCTGATTACAAGTAAAAACATCAGTTGCCCGAGGTCTTCGAAAAATTCCTTTCAACCTTCTTAAGCAGATTATTTAATCTAGAACTCGATGGGGTCGTAAATAAATATTACAGAAGTAAAAACGGCACGATGGGACGAAAGGTTTCCGCGTGCGGTGAAGAGTATAAAAGCATCAACATTAACATCAACTTTATCGTTATTATGTTTTAATTTTGCTGTTTGAATGACTTGAGTTCTTAGCGTGGTGTGTTGTGAGCATTAAAAATGTTAAAATTACAATTGCATTGGAACTAGAACCGCTGGCGACAGTAAGTTCACACACATTGATTATTGATTTGATATTCCGACAGGGTGTTTTGTGTAGATTTTTGGACAAGGGATGATGGAAATTCGTTCCAAAAATCGACTTCACATATATTCTCTATGCAACGCAAATTATCAGCTGATTGCTTATCAAATTGGAGTCCGAATAAAATCTATTTTATTTATCCAGCTTACTTTGGCGATCCAATTATTTTGGACATACTTTCAAGATGTAGCGTTGACATATGATTAAAATAAGATGGTTAAGTGATTGGAAAATAATTCATCGCTCTCTCCTTTCAAGTGGTTGTCGACAGTGGTTTCAATTGTAATGGCTTTGTAAGGCAGCCAAAATAAAATGAATCTTGAGCATCGAATAAAGATAACGCAAGAACAACAACAATACTAACAACATGAACATAATTATCATACATGAATGAGCACAACAACTTAAGTAAACCCGTTCATTCGCGTTGTTGTTGTTGTTGTTGTAATTTGGGGTGTTTCCCTTTGAAACTTATTGAAACTGCTGTAATGATTTAATCGTCATACCAATAAATTTGTTTTTCTCGGTTTTCTTCTATCATTTCCAATTTTACATTTTCAAACAACAACAAGAAAATCAAAGAAAAATTAATATTTCTCACACAATTGGGCGCGACGAGTTTAAATTATTCGTTCAAGACTTTATTATGAGTCGATTTCAAGCTCAGTTGGTCTTCATATGCCTCTTGCTGAAAGCAGCGGCATGTGCGTGCAGTCCGTGTTTTAAGAGATTTTAGAGTTTCAAATGAAAACATTGATATCTTAATGAGTAGAGTTGTCAAATATAATTTGTGGGTTTATTTTTTTGAAAAGCCAGGAGTGAGTGTGAATGACCCTTTGTTCTCTCTGGCTATCAATAGGGAAAATAATCTGTTCTTCTTCGTTTGGGCGTGCATGGAAGGCTTTCATTTTCTTTTAATAGTAAGAAAACTTGCTGCAGTTAAATTCCCTCAATATTTATTAAATTAAAATAAATTTATTATGAATTTAAGGGCAAATAATGGATGAATCAATCCATGTTTTTTAGGTTTTCAAATGGACTTTCGCGACCCACAAGTGATCCAGTTCCTTCTACTTCCTTTTTTTTTAAGTAGAACTTATATTTTTGATCTGGATTCGAACATCGAGAATTCTGCGATTGTGCAAGTCAAACAATTATTTAGAATGTACTTGTCAATACTATTTTAGTAAACACATCTGTCCTACCAGTCTGATTTGGCCCCATTCCTCTTCATGAAATTTTGTATAGGGTGACTAGAGAGTAATACGATGGTTGCCCTTTTATGTTTCGGGATTTGGCAACCCTAGTCTTGCAATCTGTCAACTGACAGCTCTATCGTAAAGTTGAACATTTTCGAGGTTATACGTACTCAGAACGTTTTGATATACGAGCGCTATTTGTACAGTATCTTAAAAGATTCATCTCGTCCCAAAAATGGAATTAAATCGTGAATATTTTCGTGCGATTATTTTCTACAACTTTCGAAGTGGATTAACTTTTTGGCAATGAAGCACCATCAAGGATCAGTGTTTAACGATGGTATGGTGAATTCAATCGTGGTCGTAGTTCACTCCAAGACGAATTTCGTGAAGGTCGTCCAAAATCAGTTGTTGTTCCGAAAATCATTGATGCTGTGCGTCAACTGATATTGCAAGATCGTCATCTGACCTATCGTGAGATTGAGACAATCTTAGGTATTAGTGGGACCAGCATACATTCAATATTGCCTAAACATTTGACTCTCAAAAAAATTTGTTCGTCGATTTACGCGTATGAGCCGGAAAGTAAACAGCAGTCGACTGTATGGGTGTCTCAAGATGAGCCAAATTTAACAAAAGTTGTTCGCGCACGAAGCACTTCTAAGCAAATGGTCGTCTGCTTTTCGGAAAAACTTGACATGTCGCAATCGTACCACTAGAACAACGCAGAACAGGCAATTCTGAGTGGTACACAACCATTTGTTTGCCAGTTGTCTTCCAAGAAATCAGGAAAACCAACCGCCGAAGACGGATCACTCTTCACTACGACAATGCGAGCTCTCACACAACTGCATTTTTAAGCACCTAAAACATCGACTTGATGGGTCATCCGCCGTATAGTCTTGAATTGGCACCGAATGACTTCTTTTTATTCCGGTACGTAAAAAACAAACTTGGAGGTCAACGTTTTTCGACACCTGAAGAAGTGGTTGCTGCATTCAGAATGCATGTTTTGGAGATACCTGAATCAGAGTGGCAAAAGTGTTTCGACAATTGTTTCGAACGCATGCAAAAGTGTATAGATCCTCATGGGGAATATTTTCAAAAACAACAAAGTGATTTTCGATAATTAATATTTGCTTTTGTTCTCTAATCCCGAAATATAAAATGCAACACTCGTATTACGTTTTCCAGCTGTCGAAATATTCCGCATTTTTTCATTTCATCATACTTCCTTTCGCTCCAGGCGAAATTACTCAAGAATTTCGAAATTCTATCTGAGTTGTATATACGCAACGTGAGTTTCGTTGCGTGGTTGGACGTCGTCAGGCACTTCGTCGCATCGTTAACAAGATTGAGGTTGAGTTTACTCTTCTGCAGCTTATGCCACCAATTAAACTGAGATTGTTGCGCGCAGTAGCGAAGTAGAGCCAGAAAGGATGAATTAAATTCATTTAAATTTCGAAAGCTATTCCGGTTTATTTTCCGATTAGTTTTGGGCCTACATCCATACAAGACAACGCCGAGTATTCGCGAATTGGGCACTAGAAACGGTGGCCAAAGATTCAGATTTTGGCCATAAAAATATCACAAAGGACTGATAGCGCAACCGAGGCGGGCATTTGAGTGATTTGCTTTTCGTACAAAATGGCATAAATGTAGCTTCAAAATAAAGCCTTCACCTGTTTGATATCTGACGCCGCTGTTGTTTTATTTAAATTTCTGTTCTTATCGTTTTTATATGGTCACTCTATATTCACCATATTTTCAAAATCTGCGCTATCAAATGAACAATAAATTGTCCCATATCTGTGCTCTGAGTCCAGCTGCACTAAAATTATTCGATTTGATATTGAAGCAAGACGAAACAGTGTTTCTCCTTTACACCAATTTCCTACGCTAAGAAAGACAAATACAAAAACTTTCATACTGGAGATCTGGCTGTACTGACAAGTTCTACTGGAGAGTGATTTCATAAGGCTCGAACGCAAGTTGCTCATTATGAGTGCCTGGCCATTGTATCCAAACTCATTAAAAAGTTCAATCAAATTCTGAAATAGATAACCATCTTTAATGCTAATTGACAGCTACTATGACAATCAAATAAGCAGAATTTACAACGGCCAAATTGATGGATTGATATTGCTGCTCATCACGGACAATGTTGATGTTCATTGCTTATTTTTTTAGAATCCCTAAATTAAAAAGGTTACTTACACTCTTCAGATGGTCAGTCGGAATTTCACTGTCTATAATTTATCTATGATTCTTCATCATTTATTATCAGAATTACTTTTTTGTTTCTCTTTTATTTTATTGTCTTCTAGAAGAGTTCTTTTGTTATTAAAATAAAATTTGTTGTGTCAACATACAAATTAAATGCAAAAACTTATTAAAGCATACTGACATTCGTTGTTGTTGTTGTCGTTGTCGCCGTAATAGTTTAATAACTTCAGTATGTATATTTATTTACGGAAGAGTACTTAAATATTGTTTTTGTAAATTCATAAACAACGTGTGCGTTAAAGTGATAAGGTCATCTCTGTTTCCCTTCTTTCTCAAGGAAAAAGAGTTGAACTATTGAATTTCCGTTATACCTTGTAGAGAAATGATGAAATTTCGTCCCAAATATCTTAATTAAATTACTCAGTCAAAAAATCAAATCAATTATCGGTTGAAATGAGCTAATACGAAACCTTTTCATCGGCTAGGACGGCTTGAGCGAATACCTTGAAATGAAATGAATGAAAGCGAGCCAAGCTAAGGAAGTTTCTAGATTGAAATGCGGATCTCAAAAGTCAACCAACCAATCTTTTGTTTAAAAGGTTCCGTCTTCATATGAATTAATTAATTATGTAGGGGTTGGGGAAGGTACTTAAGTAGAACGCAACAAATGACCTTCGTTCCTCACTAATTTCTTCCCCACTAATTTTTTGAACTGCTGTCTTGTATCTGACTTCACATGATCGATAGTCCTAAGATTGCAGTCTGCTATGTCATTCTCGTTATTATAAGGGCAGGCAGTTCGGGACATTCACCTACGGTATACGTTGCCATTCTCAGGCACTTCCAAGCACAGCGAAAAAACATATTTATCTCTTGTTATTTGATGCCATGTCGTTATTTACACTTTTATTTTCCTCACAAGTTTTTGGTCCCTGCTACCTTGTTAGAAGCTTCATCTCGCTCCTCCACATATCACTTCTCAGCTAATGTAAATTATGCGTTTATATATATGAATCGAAGTCAAATTCGTCTAGTCTTCTAATATTTCATCGCGTTCGGTTCTTCTCAGCTCAAGCTTAGGAGAAATTATTTGTATCAGCGCAGAGCTAGTCACTTCATAAATCCATCTCAAATATGAAGAAGATTCGATATCCAGAGTCCGCAAACTCGTCTAGAACTTTCATATAATGTTTCACCATTCGTTGGGCTAATTTTAGAAAAGCATTGGCGAACACCAGGAGGTGAAGTTCGCAACAGCAGATATTGTTATATTAATACTCCAGCTGTTTAAAGATCCCATGCACAATGCGCGAAAAAGAATTTAAATAATTTTGATCCCTAATGCAGACGTGGATAAAGTGGGAGACTAAATGAAATATAAACCCCAAAAAAGAAATACATAAGTTGCTTCCAAAATAAAAAAACTTTGTATGGATTGAAATTACCGCTCACAAAGTTAGAAACTGCCACCATTAGACTGGCGTTGATCCATGCGGGAGGGAGTTGAAACTTAACAATTTGAATGCTGTGCGGAATACAATGTTCGAAGGCATAGAAAACCGACCTTCTTATTTTAACTCACTAGAAGTTTGCACGTTTACATGGACAGTAAATATTTTAGGCAACCATAACAAAATAAAAACTAAGCAACCTTTTCACTTTGACGCGCATCACACTAACGAACAGGCTGTTTTTTTATCTGTGTGTGATTAAATAGGAAAATATGGAAAATGTATAGACAAAGTTACACACACACACACATTTACAATAAAAAAACAATGAAAGCAAAAAATTGCCATATAAGCTTAATTGCTTAATAAAAACTGTGTAAAATTTTATGGTTTTATGCTGCATCTATTCTATCAGTCATTCAAACTGCCCGTACTCTCGATTTGATTGCAGGCAGAAGAGTGCATCCGTATTAACGAATGAATATGATAAAATTGTCTTTTTTTATTCCTTCTCTACATGATTGTAATTAATAACAGGTCAAAGTGCATTTAAAATAATAAAAAAAGAGACTTACAGTCTGATCTGCACCGAGCCTTTTGCAGGCAAAAAGTATTGCGTTTTTTAATCAAACAACTGGCGTCAGCTTTTTTTTCGAGTTTTAAAACATTTTACAACAGCAGCTTCCACTTTTTATACGACCACATTAATTAGGCTGGTACATATATTGCTATAAAATAATTTGTGAAGTTTCTTTCATTAACGTTTTATGTTGTTTTTCAACTATTCCTTACATATTTTAATCAGTGTTTTATTTGGATTTTTTATAAGAGGGAAATTTCATACGATATCAGCCATTTTATAGAAACTAATCGAAGCTTCCTGTTATAAATTATTTTATAAAAAATGCAAAATGTTTCTAGGACCATGACTTTACTAGAAACCCATAAAATCGTGTGGTGCCCGCAGTAGTTTTATTGTAAATGATACTTGTTGGAATTTATGACATTTGTAGTTGCTAGAAGAATATCGCACATTTTGGAAGACTTGTAATCAGTTTCATTTGCTACGCAACGGCGAGCTATTACTATTATTACTGTCAATGTTGGGCTATTTTTCAATTATTCGTCTAAACTTTTGTTTTGCCGAATTTTTCTCAACGGCTCAACGGATGTGTTCTTAAATACTTCGAGTACCTGCCGCTACGGCCCAACTCGTTATTCCGACACCCCCAACGTGCTGCATATTGTCACATATGAAAGTCAATTTGAAACCAGACGTATCCTGCCATTGAAGAGGAGTGGAGCCTATCTAAAACATTAATCGTTCTAAGGGCCTCGTCATTTAGTTGCAATGACTTTCCGCATCGAGCTCATGCTCTATCCGCGATAGAGCATGAGTTTGGAACCGAGGTTCGAAAAACTTCAGGTACCCGTTGTAGCACAACTAGGTATCAACTTTGACTTCGTACCTATAACGACTACCAGTTGAGCACCAAATTAGTCCCAAACAACTCACATCAAGGGAGACTCTTTGACCGCATGTGCGCCTCCAGCAACGACTAGTATATATAGTGTGGACTATATAGGTAGTATGTACCTCTTGCCGAAGGCAGATTCGGAGTTACCAAATCTGCTGCTGTCAATAGATATTCAATTGACAGTCTGCGTTGCAATGCATCTTCACATTGATCCGACACTAGTCCGGAAGTTACGTGCAAAGGGCTATGGTTCCCCACGGTACCAGTGTCTATATCGTTACTGTTTGAACTTAGAAATTCCTACCTTCTCTCGTTTTCAGGCCCCAGACAATGGGACAGGTTAGCCCCATTTCCGTCGGCAACAGTGCCACAAGCGGGTTCACCAGAAAACATGCCTCCAGCGGCAGAACACCGAACAATAGGTACCAAACTGGACAAATTTTCTTACACTTACAGGGTACCTGATTTCTTTGGACTATTATTTATGGAGTTACCTTACCAATTGCCTGATGCAGTAGCAAACAATTTAAACTGTACTCACCCGTATATTTAAGAAACTTATTTTGGCAATTTTCTTTCTCCGGCCTTCTAATTGTTCAAAAGTTAAAGTTGACCTTATGGACCTTTGCGGCATGTGCTAAATCCAGTTTCCTGCAAAATCAATATAAAAAATTTTCATTTATTTCAATATTTCAATCATTTAATATTCTTTATCTGACAGCAATGACGACTGCTTAGGACTAAGTAGGTCAATAACTGACAATTCCTATAACAAAACCAAAAACCTATAGGAAGCAAGCAGAGGAAGTGGAAGTTGTCGCTTAATTCGGGTTTGAACCCAGAATTGACACCTCAGCTATGGTTTGGCTCTATAAACCAGAAAATCGGTGTAACCTAATTCGATAGCTAAACTAGCGCAAAGACAAGGCTACTGCCAATACCTTTTGATCGAGATAAAAATTAAGAAAGAAGATGTTTGTAGGCAGTGCCTGGGACCACTAACACTTAGCAAACGCAAAAGCCATGGGGCATCTCAGTGTAAAGGTTAGTGGTTATGAAGACTTAGTTACGAAAAGCGAATCTACCAGTTGATAGCCGCTTAACGATGAGTAAAGAAGTCTATAAATACTCGTAAAACCAATACAGTAAACAGAACAAAAAAGAACATGATTTAGAGAGCGAGGGAGAGAGGTGAAAGCTATATTTTGGATTCTTATATAAAGATGTAACACAGTTCTATTTTCCAGTTGGGATTAGGTTCAGTCTTTCCAGGAATTTATATTTGTTTACTGGGTTACGACAAATACAAGATAATTTTCTGGGACCTTTGTATTCTCTTCGGCAGACCTTATATTATGTTTCTGACGACTATACTTTATTAGATACAGACAATTTCGGGGATCTTACCTTTTTCATTCAACTAAACTACGATTAATTTTGGGATAGGCGGTATTCGGCAAAATACGAGGATTATAAGATAGTCCTCGTCTACGGTTCTCCTACAGTTGCAACAAAGATCGGTAACGCCCTCAAACTACCGTTTAATTGGCCTGCTTCCAACTATAGTTCGTACGGTAGCGATAACTGCTCCCCCTTTCATTGTAAAACCTCCACACTATTCGAATATTTAGAACAAACTAAATGAGAATTATGATGTTTCAACAACGTCTATTTGGTATTTCTTAGTATGTTGGCTAACTAGTAATGATGATGAGTGTGTAGCTATAATATGTTGTATCTGTAACTAATGTTTGTGTGTCGGCTTGCATAGCGGATTTGTGTTTATGTTTGTAAATATATAACGGAACGTTATAAAGATAAGAGACGTTTGGTACTGCGGGCTCACGAGCCTTTTTAACCTCTGTCTGCGGGACAGCACAGAAAGCATATTTCAATACACACTATCATTACAGTCTCTTGCTGCCTGCTTAAATATTCCTTCTAGGTTGGGCTATTACTTGCTCTTGATCTTTTACTTTTCATTATCAGAAAGAAATTTATTGTTAAAAGTGACAGATAATTATCGCTATAGTTCCCTCTAAACGTCACAATTTTCCCAATCATGTTCAATTATAATCTATCGAAAGTCAAGGGCTTTTCTTTTTCCGTCACCCCTTCCCCCCTTTTTGTAATTAGTACGCGTAAAATGCTCTGCTTGTCGTAAAACGTCATATTTAAAATACAAAAATATTTGAAATATTATTAAGTAAATTTGTACTCTACCAAAAAATAAGTTCATTTTAACACTTAATTTCTTTTCTGTTATCATTTACATACCGAAATACAGAACGTGTGTTTATGTGTTCATGTGTGTATGACTGGGAATCGGTTTCAGTTTTTGTTGCAGTATAATAAATTAGGCCAGAACTGGAAAATAATTTATTTTGTTTAGCAACAAATATCTGTTTATTTGCACATATTTAAATTTTAATTCAACAATAAAAATAAATTCATGTTAACATATGTATAGATGTATGGGTGGCTTGGGAGCAGAGGTGATTAGAAAAGTAGTAAGGATATTTGTTGCCAAACGTGTGCCACATATAATTCTTTGGAGGAAGAGGAGGTCTGGCCGTCCAATAGCCATCTTCGAGATAAAGAATGGCGGTCTTGCGAATATTTGCACTCTTCGAGAGCAACCAGTTGAACGGACTATTTAAAGCTAGCATTGGGGTTACACAGGAATTTTAAAACATATAATCCAGACAGGGACTATTGACCGAATCATACTTGGAAGCATCAAGAGGACGAACAGGCTTCAAAGATGGCTTCGAACTATAAAATTAGGACACTTGATATGGTGAATTAATTTCCAGAGGGCTACACGTGGCGAAGTGCCAAACTAACTACCAGAGCTGAAATCTATGACCACTTCATTTGTGTTGGGGAATGTTTGAGCGAAAAATAGAGAACAACCAATTCATTATATATAAACTAAGCCGTGCGAATGCCGCGTAATGAACGATGAGACTTCCGAGCAGAAAAAATATCCTTAATAAAACGGTTTTAAGTACGGTAGAGGCATACACTCTCTCATTGAAGAAAGTAATTAACTTTATCTGTAGCCTCGACAAAACTGCACAAAAGATCTCTAGGGTCACGCTGTAGTTGTCTTTGAACTAATAATAATAATTGGAATGCAGCTCGGGTATGATTGTATCCAACGGGGCAGTCTTTCATATGAAGAGTCCTTCTAATTGTATTCCCGCAATTCCGCATTTTTGAAAGTTCGGAATGAGAAAACAAACGAAATTGAGAGTAGGAGCAAGATTCTTCTTAACTCTCTCTCCCCTATGAACTCAGACATTCAGGCAGAAAACTTGTAACTTGTTACATGCATAACTGCTTCGGCCGCCAACTTCTTCTCTAGCTTTTCTCTCGTGTGGCCGACTTGAACTTCGGGATTGTTTTTGTTACGCAAGGTACGCTGGAAACTACGAAAGAAACCTGCTACAAATGAGAGCATTCGATATAATTTGAAACTTGAAAAGAAAGGATTTTGGGTACAGTTTTCCAATTAAATGATGAAATCTCCTTTTTAATTCTGTGGAAATTTCGATTGATATCGAATGGCGTAATTTGCCGCCCGCTCATATTTTACTCCAACTTGCTCTACTTAGTTTAATACTGACTGAAGAAGCATCTATTACAGAGACACAAACAATTAAAAATATGTATCGAATATTTTATAACAATATTTGAATGCATATTAATCAATTTCTAATTGTAGGTTTGTGTGTGCGTAGATTTTATAAAAAGCCATACGCATGCAAATTTACTGCATGCGTCATTACAACCAAATACGTACTTATGGGAGTGTGTGTGTGTGTCTGCCTTGTAATCGTATGCAGGGCAGTATAAGTAATAAGAGTGGCATGTGATTATGTGTATATATGTATATATATATGTATGTGTGTGTGTTAATATTTGCATGAAAGGGCCTGTAATAAAAGGATTAAAATGGATAAAAACCAACGGAAGTAATTTCAATTGCCAATTGTTTTATAATAATGCAAGCGTATGAATTTTCTAATAACAACAACTACAAGAATAATGGCAACAGCAACATCAACTGCAATAGCAACAATAACAATAGCTACAGCATTATGTTCACAAAGTTTCACTTTAGAAAATTAACTTTTTCCAGTGACGGGGCTAATCGGAAAAGGACTTTTTCAACTAATTTGTTTTTAAAGTTTAGAATTGTGTAATGAAATACTTCCATTTAAATTAAGTATTATTCAGGGAGCAATCAAAGCGTTAGGCATTAATTTGGTAAAAAAAAAAACTTTGCCATAGCCAGTAGAGGGCATGAATTGGCGCAGATTAGATAGCACCCTAAATAAAATTCTGCTAGAAGTTCGGAAGACCCACTTAAGCGATATCGTGGCAGCAGTTACTGGGCATGACCGATTTGGCAATGACGACAACAAAAAAGAGGGTTATCAGCAAGGAACTACTGTAGAAACTGTCATAATAAGGAAGATGAGGAGACATTATTCCATCCCCTATACCTCTGTTCCACCGACGACGATCAATGCTGGGTCCATCTCGGGAGTAGGTCCTGCCAGCGATCTGCAAATCTATAGGGTCGGTGCGCAGATATTTACTCTCTCAACTGTATATGCAGACAGACCGCAACTTCTGCTAGGGAGTTGTGCAAAAATTTGTGGATGACTCTTTCTCTCCTTTTCTCCCTCTCTGTTTTAGTTCCTACACTGCCAAGTGATTCTGGGTTTATCAAGAGAAAAAGGCTTATAACCTGTCCAACAGTGTGTCTGCTGATCGCTTTTTTGTAACCGATGAGGAAGTATTTTATCTGTAGCTTCTAGAGATGGATTCTAATATAGTGACCAGCAGATTAATTAGGAGACGCTTAAAAGCTTCGAAGCTGTGTCCATACAGTTTTTTCTGGGCCTGAAGAAATGGAGCTGTATAAAATTTGCGGTGAATAGTGTCGAATTATAGTCTTGTGTTCTTTGTGTAGGGTATTTTTTAAGTCCGATAGAGCATACGAAATGGTTAATTATCAAACGAACTGTCATATAGTGTTTCTTAATCATCAAAATTGTCCCATATGATGTGAAACCAATCTATAGCAGACACTACAGACTCCATTATATCCAGAAAAATTCACCATTTATTGCGGTTAATTGGACCCTACTTTTTAAAGAAAATTGAGCGGCTAGAACAGCCGCGGTAGTCATAGGCTTAAAATCATTTTCAAATGTTAAAGCCATGTATCATTCTTTCCTGGACTAAAGAGGTTCAGAAAAGCTGGTTTTACGAAACCGAAGATATGTTTAATAAATCTCTTATTCGAAACCTATGTCGGTGAGGTAATCGCAGTCAACAGCGAACGCTACAGATGTATCAATGAATAATCTGCCCGCTGGCCTAAACTGCAACCACAAGCACCCATTCCCTTGTTGAGTAGCAAAACTTATCTGACTCTACTACGACACACCATTGCAATGCAACTCAACATCGAGTTCACTCTATACATGAAGTGTTCGTTTAAATCGCAACGACCACGAAATCGCAACACAGCCAGATTAAACCCGTGGTACCAGAAATATATCTCCGGCCAGACCGCAAACCGAAGCTACTATCAGATGAAGTCCAAAGGGTTCGAGACTACTGACACCGAATAAGAATTACAGATGACTGATAGCCAATTCCCTTTGACCCGAATAAACGATGTGAACGTTGACTACAAATGGTTCCAGCTATACAGTGATCGCAATAATTTCTGTTTTTTTCTGGCGAAAGTGAGGCGTATTGCCGCCGAATATCGGGTACTCTCAAAATCAATATAAACCAGGTTCGATCTATGCAGAGAGTCTTTAAAAATTGGAACTCTAGGTTACAGTGCAAAGCTGTGGCAAAGGTTTGAATGGTACATATTTCGTACATAATGGCTCACGCGGACCTTTATGGCATTTCTACATCAACACCTCCTTGTTGGAAAATCCTTTACTTAACTAAGCTCTTTAGGAAGTATATTTTATTGACGCTATACTTGAGTTTGGTCCCTGACAGGTACCTCTTCGACATCAAAACTTGCCCATAAATACCGGACATCGTTAAATCGGGTGGCGTGACATTAAAAAACCGGGACCAATATAGACAATTGTTTTTTTTGCAAGATTCGCATAGTGTGGCAACAATCACCGGATGTTGCAGATTTGACAATCACGCCAAGAGAATGTGGTTGCATGTAAACAAGTACACTAGAGTTTGTCACAAGTAGGAATCAAATTTCATCTCTGTCCTGCATTAGAAGGCTTTTTGTGATGTGGAAAGTTCTAGAACAGAAGTTATATTCCTTCATAAGGATCCCCAACTGACTCGGTAATTACTCCACTATCTCTGAACTAACTAGTTTTCCAATCTACATTCTCCTGTGTTTTACTTTCTTACGCTTCACTCTTTATCTCATACTCTCTCATTCAGGTAACACAACGAGACCGGTTAGCGGAGCCACGTGGGTTGGCGTTGTAGGTGGCCCGTTAACCTAACCTAAGCTTGAGTTTGGCTAAGTAAATATTTTGTAATGACTTATAATACTGCTCTCGTATGTTTGCATGAATATTTTGTACAGGTACATTGTTGTTGTTGCTCACATAATTATTATTACTGTTGTAGTTTAATGCTTGTATTGTTCGAAACTATTGTTTTTGCTTGGAGTAGATTCTTTTAAATTTATTGTTCTAAAATATAAAAATTTATTCGTGTAAAATGTAGCAATAATGAATTTTGAACAGCAGGTGGAGTCAGGCGAATATAGAAATTTATTTACTTTAAAGAGACAATACAAATATACATTTAAATAATGACAAAAATAAGCCTTGAAAACAAACATAAATTATAAATATGAAAAATTTACTAAGTTTGCATTTGTTATAAAATATGTTAGGTGTCGTTATCAAGTTAAAATATTTTTGTGATCTTTATGAACAACCAATAGCAAAGAGATTAATTTTTGAAACTGACGGGAGCAGTTGCAGGGATGTGTTTAACTTCACAGTAAATAGATCCAATTGCTAAGGAACCGATTTAATTGATGGCATTTCTATTTGTTTTTGCCCTAAGATGCTTTTGGAAGTGAAGGAATTGTCGTGTTAATTTAACAATAAATATAATGGCACTGGAAACACTACAGGGTAAAATTCACTCACACAATCCTGCACCTGTGCTGCTGCGTACATTTTAAATTTTGTTGTATCATAAACAAATATTAATTTACTGGTTATAATTTTAATATAAATTTTACAAATAAATACACATGAAAAAGTTTTTAAACAAAGAATAAAATTTAATTTCACACAAAAATGTATTCAGGTACACATCGAGAAATAACATGTTCGGTGCGTAGTGACGACTATAACGTTATGTCCTGTGCAATAATAATACTTTATAGCCCAGTTTCTATTTCGGTAAATTATTATCGATAAGAAATACTTTGCACAACCGAAATAATATAATTAAACAACAAAATATTTATGACGGAATTTATAGTTTGTAGTACAAATAAGTTAATAAGCCTGTGTTAGGAAGTATTAAAAAAATACAGGAGATTCGTACTGGCATACCCATCACAAATGGAAGCTAGCTATGCATACAAATCTTTTAATTTATCCATGTAGTTGGCTCCATAAATCAAATTTTATAATTTTGTAGAAAAATAACTCCTTCTTCTTTAATAAGGACATTGTTACAATGTAATAATCGAAGATGTGTGAAACGACCTATTGTACAAATACGCAATATTTTAAACATTAAGCCAAAAACAACTGCGTAGCGGAAATTCCCCGAACAGCGATTCAATGTAGAAAGAAAAACAAGTTTTACATAAAGAAAAATTAAACACACATTCAAGACTACTAAGCCAGCAAATGAAATAAATGATGGGCAATCTCGCGTATGTTCGGGACATTTCAAGAAGTGACCGTGATCTGTTTATAAAGGCGCCGTGCACCGCAGAAGAGATAGTTGACTTTGAGATTCCATAGAGTGAACAGCTGTGTGTATATAGGAGTGTTAAGTTTACAGTGTAAATTAGTACTATAGAGTTGTATATAAGAGAGAGTTGTAATTGCCGAATAAAGTTGTGAACTGATAAAATTATTAAGGACTGTGTATTTTAATACCCTACAACTTAACGTTTATTGTGGAAATAAACGTAACAATATAAATTTAAAAAAAATTACATTCGCCCTCTTTTTTTAATAGATTAAAGTTGTATTCGAACTACGAGTGTTTTTTTATTTGTTTTGTTTGTAAAGGTTGTTTTTTAGTAAACTTTATATTGAGAAAAAACAGATAAATATTGTTAACTGCTATGAATTCGACTTAATACGAAAGGCAATTAATTCTGCGCCATTTTTATTTGAATATTATTTCCGGCATGTGAACATCTCGGCTGGCTCGGAGCCAGTGATAACATGGCAAATGTTATCTACCAAGGCGTCAATCATCCATCTGGCTTTTCATCGTAGACCAGAGACATCTTATAATCCCACAAAAAATAGTCTACCGGTATAAAATCGCATGATCTTGGAAATTATTCCTTCAGCAAACGTTCCTTTCAATAAATCAATTGTAGAATGCGCTGTGTGGCATAGTACAAAGCCCTGTTGAAACCACAGCTTATCCACATTAGGGACATTCAATTGTGGTACCAAGAAGTCAGTGTTCAGGGCCCTGTAATGGTCACCAATAACTGTAACGTTCTGGCCGTTATCGTTTTTAAAGAGTTATGGGCCAATGATACCACCGGCCCATAAAGCACACCAAACAAGCATTTTTTGTGGATGTAGTGCCTGGAGAATTTCTCGTCGATTTTCTTCTCTCCGAATGCGTAAATTTTGGGCTTTAAGAATTTAGAATAGAGGGAAGATTTATACTAGATGGGGATGATAGTTCCTTCAAAAGATATATTTTTCAAAAAAAAAAAAAGTTTAATGTAATTTTTAAGCGTGTAGGTTTCTATTTATTTTACAAAATATGTTTAAAATCCGAACTAAGCTTCTGGGCATTATACCAAATTTGTGGCGTAAAACATCAGGGTGGCAGTATTGTTATTTGCATATGGCAGCCTTTGTAGGGAAATAATTTGAGACATCTTAACTAAATTGCGAATAAAATCAAAACTGCAGCAACGATTTTCATGAAATTCGCCTCGTTTTGTTGGGAAAAGAATTCGCTATGCGCTTGAGAGGAATTGAATTAATTAAGTTTTTTAATTGTTTTCTTTTTTTTCATACATTTTAAAGTTCTTAAATTTTTCACCAAAATTTCCTAGATCTTTCTGAAAATTTCGAGCAGATTTGAGAGCATTAGTCGTATAACGTAAAGGTTATTTAGTTGCCAAATTTCGGCTTTGGAGATCAATTGAACAGAATAACCAGTCTTGGAGTTATAGGCATTTAGGCCATGGAACGCCTTTATTTTCCATATAACGGTATATTTCCAAAATAAGAGGTGAATGAAAAAAATGGATGTCGGATTCTGGTTTAGGATGGCTACAAGGCAGATGGCAGCAAAACGTTTTTGAGATTTTATCTTGCTGCGTAACATTATTGACAATTTTATTTAAAAAATTGCAATCAATAATTCGAGAACTATTGAGATTTTGTTTGAGAGTAGTTTTGCTAATTAACATTATAATAAACATGCTCATATTGAAAGCGGCGTTAGTTGTTGAACTCAGGAAGCTTAAGAGGAAAAAGATCGAATTAATGTTTTAATAAAAACTAAGATAAGTGTGTCTGCGAAGTATTGTTTTGCTTTCTTTAAGTGGGAAAGAAAAGTTTTGTTGTGTAAATTATATTATCGTAATACATATCCACATGTAATTATAATTATTTTATTAAAATAACTTTTATAGATAGTGAATCAGGTAAAATGACTATACTCATTTTAGTTAAGCATTCACTTTAGTCAATGCGAAATATTACTTTTTAAATGTGAAAAAGCATGAACCACAAACAAATTTAAAAACAAACTTGTATCACTATCAATACTAAAATATGTAAGTCAGTAATTTCTACAAACTTCTTATTATGTAAATGGCATAAGTCACTTTAACGTAATGTAATTTATAATGGCTATAGGAAATTATTTAAACTGGAAAAATTATAAAGATAACAAACACAGCTAAATTTTTTTGAATGTTGGCATCAATAAATTTAAACACATTAAAACGCAAATCCTTAAGTATCTTAAATTAAAAACAAATTGACTTATGGCACTTTCAAAATAAACGGCTGATATAAAGAGTAATATTGGTTTTAGGCTGATACAGCAGTCATCTAGTGCACAAACGTTTTACGTAGTGTGAACTAAGAATAGGAGTATTTATGCACATCAGACCACCCAATTTATGTATGAGATTTACTAAGGTGTTTCGGGCAATTTCTGCTAGATTGGGTATAATAAATAATAAGTGTGCAAAAATTTAGTCAATACAGTGTAATCAGGCCTGCACTTGTGACAAGGAAAATAAACTACTCAGATGGTATTGTACAAATGAAGAACTTGGTCTTCCTTTTAGTCTAAGTACTTTTAACCGCCGAAATTTTTGCTTAGGAACTTGGCTTTATTTTCACATTTACACATGTGTTCTTGCGAACATAGTTTGTGTTCATAACTTTAAACTTTACCTATATGAAGAGTCTTTATGTTTCATTACTTTATTTATAAAGGAAGCAAATGTATGAGGCCCGAAAGGTTTCCTGTAATATACACACTGTGTGCTTTAGGCTTGAAATTGGCCCAACTTTTAATTAATAAATTCGATTTTCCCCAAATTAAAGTTAGGATAAGGATATTTATGAAGAATATTTGTTCTAAAGTAAAATGTTTTATCGGAAAACGTAGATATGGCTTGCTGTAACAGAATGCACTGTCAGAAATTCTGGCTTGTGGCTCCACGTGGTGGCAGCCGTTAAGAGGTTCGTGTCTCTGCAAGGACTCTGGCTAAATAAGTCAAGCGGAGAGAAGGCAACACTCTCGTATAAAAAATCCCTAACCCACGGTGGAACAGCATATGCCAGGGATGCATGGCCAAGGCGGTGCTTGGTCTCAAGTATGCAAACTCTGGATACCAGTTGGTCTCCAGTTTTAATACAGACTTACCCGTGCATATGGAGCTCTGTGTGGGTGGGCATACATTTCTCCATTAAAGGGATGAATCAGGGAGCTTCGCAAGAGGCGGAGAGGTTAATCTCTGCAAAAAAGATGGACAAGAATGCCTCTCGAAGGGTGGACGGGCCAATCTTTAGAGGTACTTTTAAGGCGTTAGACCGCGATATTCCGACAGGGATGGACAATGATATCTCGCACGAGGTGGGGAGGTTAATTCTGTAATAACTTCGGTGTTTAAGGCCAATGGATAAATTTTGAAGAGTCTGGACAAGTAAACCGTGCCAGGGGTGGAGAGGACAGGTTCTAAAGATACTCCTGAGGAAGAGGCTGATACGGTAGCACGGTGTATGTCCAGCACTGGCTAACATAAAATTCAGGATCACGGGCAGACACTTTTAAGTGTAAATGCCATGGTAGACCTTAGCCTTAAGCAAATCCTAGCGATTACAAGAGACTACGTAATGAGTAAGAAGGTCGACAGTCGAAAGCCTGAGATTACTGTAATGGATAGTAGAGGCTTCACCCAATCAATAAGGTAAGGTAAATTACAAATCGGTTGTCTAAAATCAATTCGAAGACTGCTTCGATATTCCCCCTACATTAAAGAAAATGCTTATAAGGAAGTTAGTTTATTTTAAGGGTCAACGACTGGTTTCTTTACACCTGCCGGTGGAGCGGATAACAAATACACTTTTAGAAATTTGGGTGGTCTAATGCATTTGTTGTCCTTAGAAAAAAATTACACTTTAAATATTTTTTCAAAGCGTTTATCCCCTAATAAATATTAATTGATTATTTAAATTTACCCAAACGCGTGCATTGTTCAATTTATATCTACGTTTTTAGGTGATTAATTTAAAAACAAAACCCTTTTCACTGGAATTTTGTGTGCGGGTGCGTTGCATGATACAAATACATATTTAAATTGATTTATTGTATCGGCTTTTAATCCATATATTCATGCCTGTGTTAACGTTAATAAGTAAAACTAATCTGTATTTGTATGTTTGTACCTTAAACATGCTTCTTAAAAAGTCTTATGGTGTTTTCGTTTCTAAAAAATTTAACATTATTTGCCCTTTTGTTATACTTGAAATATGTTCCCGCCCACAAAAGCTGGTGTTTTTATTAATAATCCCAAAAGGCATTGCCATTTTGGATTTGTGTCAAATACTAAATAATAACCGTTTGTTAGGCATGTACTCTTTAACAGGGCAGCACTTTATTTAACAAACGAAAACGCCTTTACGGATAGCACGGAATAACCAATAGGCACATTTTTTCAATGCCCATACTAAGAATATTTCGTAAATCGCAATGCCGCTTAAAAGAATATTGCGAAGGTTTTATTTAAATTATTACGCACGAAATGTTAACACAGTAATTATATTTAAACACATTTTCCCTCTCCTCCTTTCCTTAATAGTTTTTTTGTCGTCATATTTACCGCTCTTTCACGCATATTGTACGAACATTGTGTAATTGTATTGGCATTGTAAACCTATACAGAGACTTAAAATTAATCTGTTGGTTTAATGGAATATTAAACGCGTTTACTTTGCATTAATTTCCGCCCCCTTTCCCTAACCGCTAATTATGCGGCCATATTGTGGAATTTTTTTGTTTTACTGGTTTCACAAGGAATATTTAATACTGCCCCATATAAATTTTGAATTAAAATATTATTTACAAGCATAAATTTATTTCAATATTCTGTAGTGTGGGAGGGCTTTGTTTACTGGGACTAAAAGTGGGATTTACTTACTCCCTTTTTATTATACAAAAATTCTTTCAACATTGCAAATTCACCAACAATTCAATATTAAATAAAATAGGACGAAAATATGATGAAACACTTTGTTCTATAAAATATTGCCATTGAAAACGAACCCATTTAGAAGCCGGTTGAATTTAAATAATTTTAGGGAAAGTCGCCCTCAGACAATGTTTTCTAATTGATTGTGTTACTTCCGATCGAAAATTATAGATTAGACAACGTAAATGGTTAAGAGGTATTTCAATACCAGTGTACTATGAAAATCGTTGCCGCAACAAATCGATTGTTTTATGCGCGCGGTGGCCGATGGCGCCATTCAACCACATGTCGTCCAGATCCCTTCCGTCTAGTTGAGGCTACAAGAATTCCGTTATGTACCTGTAACGAAAGCCGTACACGGCCACTGGTGAATCGAAGTTTTCGGACTATTTACGACACTCTCGTTTACAGCAACAATGTTTTCAAGAGCCCATCCAATACTTCAGTGCGTTTCTTAAAATTTTTTTTACGACTCTGCGAATTGTTGACACATTAGTTGCACTTTCTCGGTCAAAAATTCCGCGATGTTTGCAAGCGATCTCACCGTAATGGGTTGTCGCAATGATAATACGTTTTTGTTTTGTGTTGCACTCCATTTTTAATAAAAGGAATAAACAAAGGTGACATCTGTTAAATATCAAAGCTGCAGCTGGCACGCAAGATATTTCACAAAACTCCACATGTAGTGCGTACTTCGTGAGGCACCCTACAAAATATCATCATTGTTTAACAATTCTGCAGGTACGCAACAGTTTTGCTTTGCCTAAGATATTATGCCAGCACCATAATTTTATAAATTGCCACTACTAATTTGGTGCTATAGAGGCCGCTTTGTTGCTAATTAGGTGTTATGTAGCATAATTCCACAGTCTGTAATACCGACACAACATAGCATGACTTTAGAGTCATTATCAACATGCAGTGTGCAATAATTTGTATTTAGTATTAAAATTAGTGACGAACACTTTTGTCCAGATAAAGAACAAGCTGTTTTTATTTTTTAATTATTTTTAAACAAATTATTTTGATGATCATTGACAATTCTTAAGTTTTGTGCTTGGATAAATTTGTGGGCGTGGCAGTTCTTCAAACGTTGAAGAAGTAAAGTGACGATGACTTTTGTCCATGTGCGTCCATCTAAACCCGTAATAAACCTTTCGTTAAGAATAAGATCTTAAAAGTTCTTTTTCAAAATCTAAACGTGCCTGTCAAGTTTTAAATTACTTTTCTGCAACACGATAAAATCACACTTGAGCACTTTTTCCGTACTGACAGAGAAATATAATCGACAACCGGTTTTGGGAAAAGGTCGAATAATCGTTTACCCTAGCAGCAACTAAGATACAAACCCAGGTGGCTAATAAAGTCATCGCTTACTAAGTATTCCGTGCGCTTCATACAGCACCCTGACAGATGATATTATAAATTTCGTCTCCGTGGCTACAAGTTTAATATAAATTAAAGCTGGACTTGACATTATTTCAATAATTTTGTTTTATTTAAAAACACTCCTCTTTGATGCATAAAGCTGTTTTAGAAGCAACATTTTTGTAATCTGCTCCACTGTGAATTTCTAAAATCAAACAATAAATTTTAACAAAACCCTTTGACTTTTTTTATAGCATGAATATTCCATATCACTGCAAAATAATTGCCGCATTTGCCAGCAGAAAATCATTTACTTTAGATGGGAGTTAACCACAAAACCTTAAGCAATACTCACATACGCACCGCCAGAGCTTAAAATTGCTCTTTGAACAGGATACAGATGGTATCATGAGTGCAAAAAAGTTTATTATTGAATTCTATTGAATTGATAATAGAACTGGATTTTATTTAAAAGCTATTTTACCAACCTATAATTATGAGTTCAGCTCACTTCTTGTATGAAAAGAATAGAATTTATATTCTGGCGAAAAAACCTTCATTGGCAAGTTCGAACGAAGTTAGAAACCATTTTTGTGTTTGCAAAAACTATAAAGAGTGTGACAGCAACGTGAACTCTTTTCTCAACCTAAGAAGAAGTATTTATATTTTATAGTTGAAAACTAAAGGATGTCCCAAATGCAAGATCTGAATTTGCCACCATTTGTGCTGTAAATTGTTGACAACCTTACAAACACAATTTGACAGCTGACAGTTAAGGGTTGCCGTTACACGATAGAAAAACGCGTTTTCATTATTGAGCAATATCTCAAAAATATTAAGATATTGGCGGCTGCAGTAAGACTGTTACTGGTGCTAGATATGGCGACATGATCACACAGTTCATTCTACCGAAGTTGGATGACAATAATGTGACTTATATGTTTTATCAAGATGGTGATCACATACCACTCACCCCATAAAGAAATTCAATTACTGCACGCGACTTTTCCTGGTCGCATATCCTTTTTTGGTGATCAGAATTTAACTCAATTAAATTATTTTTGGGGGTTATTTGAAGTCAAAAGTCTATCACAACAAGCCCAAGATCACCCATATATTATAGGAGGAAGTAAAACGCCGGATCAACGCAATTCATGCACATTTATGTAAAATAGTTATGGCAAGATGTCGAAAAAGTTTGCGTAAATGCCAGCATAGCTGTGTGTGCCATTTTCCCGATATGTCATCCATAAATATTGCTATCCTTTATGCTTTATGATTTCATAAAAAAATAACAGAATTGGGTTTTCTGTTTAATTCAAATCTTGGGGCAACCTTTATTTGCCCCCTAATTGGAAGGCCGAATTAATGCTCCTCAATTTAGCAGGGTGGTAAATTCACTCTACGAAGCTCAGTCTGCTCGAGCTTGTGGGTCCAAATAATATTGCGATTTAATGATATATCTACCACGATTTCACTTAGTATTCTGCCACCGATGTCAAATCACCATGACAAATTGCGCAATTACAATCAAAACAAGTGTTCTTTAGTGCGAACTTTGTGCGCCTTCCGAATATTGTAGGCTGTTCAAAATTGATTCTCTGTTTATTTGCCAAATACTAGAAAACCGGTTCGGTAAACAAACTGGTCAAGATGTCTGCCGAAGGCTGCAGGAGAACCCTAACCCGAGTCAGGCAATTCCTCGTCGTTCATAAAAATGTCGGTGTTCGCCGACTACGACTCACAGTTTTGACATGTACCCGTACAAAATTCAACTGATCCAGGAACTCAAAGCTTGTAATCATAGACATTGCTGTTTGTTCGTTTAGTGAGATTTGGAGCGTTTAGAGGAGGGTCGCAGTTTTGGCCGGAAAATTTACGCAATAAAAAACGTACGGACGGGGAAACACGCCACCCCACTCGAGGTTCATCAAGTGAGAATGCCTCCACAAAAAACTTATTGTTTGGTGCATTTTTACGGTCGGTGGCATCATTGCTACATACTTATTTAAAAACAACAGTGGTGGGTCCATCAACTCCCACATCGAGCTCTACAGACCAACGATAATCACTTTGATATTTCATTTGATATTCCCTTCTCGAATTTCGGTTGGACACAAACCGGTTTTGGCTCAATAGAGAACTAAAATTACTTTGGCACATAAACAGTTTTTTTTTTCAAATCCCCTGACAAGGGATGAGGGCAGCTCATTTCAAATATCTACAGATAATCGCTTTCATTGGGCTACAATGGACGTGGGCGACATGTCGTCCTAAAAGAACGACGCACCCGCCTTACATGGATGATTTGACTAGACTATTTCCCGTCGAGTTGCAAGTCTAATATTGCAAGATTCTGCGAGTTTGCGAAGTTTTTTTTAGCCGATATTGTACACATAGGGAAAAGCTTTGGCTGCCACATAAAGCAGGATCATAGGAAATAAGAAACCTTACAACAAAATTAAATGTGTAACAGTCGATAATTCCTTGAAAGGACCTCTTACACAAATCACATGGAGATATTGAAATTTTAGCATAAAATTCAATTATATTTATTTTTACAACTCCAGCAAATTGTGTGTTCAGTCTAACAGGTAACACTTTATCAATAAAGCAGATGTAAATCAAAGAGCTGGGAAACTGGGCGGGTACCCCTTCCTCTAACGAAAAATTAAAAATAAACACTTTACTAAACAAAAACTACAACAAATATAAATTTTTATTAAAAATTTCCGAAAGTAATTCACTCCCCAAAAACAAAGACTTGATACTGGCCTGCCATTAACACACCTTCACAGTTTTTTATATTCCTGATAATCTTAAATCAAGTTATCAGTAAAAAATCAATGTTTTTTTCATAAAAAAATCAAAAGCATTTAAAATTTTTTTAGTTTTTCTATGAATAATTCTCCAGAAAAAAAGGAAAACTTTTTTATTTCCTCTAACAAACACTTGATAAACGGAGGAAAGTTTTCTATGTATTCCTGGATATAGACACAAATTCTTAAGTTGTTTTACTATGAAAAATCATTGTTTCAATTTTTCATTCATAAAAGAGTGATTCATTCATGAACCCATAATTCACGTATTCATTCAAACAAACGCTCATTCATAGTCCTTGATTCATGTGAATTTCATTTTTCTTTTTTTTTATAAAAAACAAGGAAAAAATAAAATAAATCGGGGTAAAAAAGTTGGAGTAGAAATCAACACAAGAAAGCCGGAGAAGAATAAGTGGTATTTCATGACTTAAAACAACCACAACGGTTGCAGCAGTTTCAGGAATATAAGGAACAGTAGCTGCATTGGCAACAGCAACGGCAACGGCAACAACAACGACACCAGTATCTGCGTCGTTCTACAACAAAGACTAAACAAAACATTCCAAATTGTAGAATAAAAAGCGAGGGAGTTTTTATTTCATGTCTCTTATTATTTCTTCCCCCATTTTTTGCTCTAAAACATGAACGAGTAAAGAGTTCAGAGAACTCGTGGCACAGTGTGTTAAAAAAAAATAAAATGCAAAAAAAATTCTGCACTTGTTTTATAAAAAAAAACTTACACCAACATAAATAACACTAAGTACTTGCAGTGGTGCGAGGGTGGTTTCATAACTCACTGGCGTGGTGTATAGACAGTTATAAAATGTGTCCTGATTGTTAATAATAAATTTAAAGCAGCGCTGCCTTCTAAGATTTTTTATCAAAGTATGTCTAATTTGGAATTTCTTCTATCAGTCAATGCGGGCTTCTAAAATATTGGATGAAACTTCGTCTTTTAGAATTTTTTCTCGTAGGAAATAGGAGTGAACACTTTACGCTAATTTCCGGACAGTGGGTTTATTTACTGGATCTTAGTCCCACCAGTACAAGAGAAGAATTACCTTCTACCCTTGGGCAGTCTAATCCTTCACATTCAACACAAATAGTTTCTATCTTATTCTCTTCGCGTATAAGGTTACTTGTGAAACTTTTGTTTACTCCACAACATGAATCTGGACATCTGAAAGGAGTCGCAGCGTCCTTTTTAGTCACCAATTTCATTGCCTTCATGCCACATAAAAGAAACTGAATTTCTCGCAGCTAGTATATCGAGAAGTGTAAGGCACTCCCAGACTAACTTTGATTAAAAGGAGTAGTTTTCTAATGATATCAAAGCTGACTGGCTATCCAAACGAACATATGTAGGTTCTGGTACCACAAGAACCTCTAAGGCAGGAAGCTCGGCTTGAAAAATGAAATCTGTTTGACCCATTACAATGTCTTTATGGAAATATAGACTTATAGTTTCCACTCCAGAAGTGTTATATCATTGTTTCTCAAAAGTGCTTGGAAAAGTTTAGTGTTCGATTTATCACATCCAAGACAGTGAGACATGGTGAGTACCAGACGACGTCCATTATCTTTTCATACCCGGTAAGATTGTCTTCCCTAGGACTGCACTGGCTGCTGTCCTTTTGAATGTGAGATGCAGGGGAGTAAGTCCAGAGATTATGCCTTAGGCTGGTGTGGGCGTTACTGGCTCTCTGATGTAGGTTGCTAAGAATCAGCTGATATATTTTATATCCCCAGATATTGTTAAGTTTTTGTTCCCTAAACTTAGCGTCCCTCTTACGGTAAAGAGTACCACATTAGTAATGTAAGGATTTATAGAAAGTCATTTTTCTTGACACCAGTCATTGAGTCTGTCCATCATAACCGAATCGTCCGCAGATTCCTGAACTTCACAACCGAGATCAAAGTTTGTAAAAGCTCGTCGATAACCAATAACCATAGGAGTGGCGATAAAACGCCACCTTGAGGGCATCCGATGGTTGCCTTAACCATTTTTGCGTCAGTTTCATTTCAATGCCATATCTTGAGAACCGTCTCCCCGACAGGTTAAACATATAAGGCTTTTTGACCCTTTCTGTCTGAAAATCTGTCAAAGGAGGAGACTTGATCTTCAACGGTGTTGTAAACTGTTCATGAAGTGTAAAGGCCGGAAAAAATAGTTTAAATCGCTTCTTTTTCCTATGCCAGAATTACTTATTTGAGACCCTTCCTCGTATGGTGTTACCCATCGCCTTCATCCTTATATACAATCTCATACGCACACACACAAATAACAAGATGCATGTATGTGTACGTAAGTACTTACTCACATATGAGTAGCGAGCATGCTTTTGTGTTGAGTGCTAGACTTTTTCCTTCCGGTTTCAGCTTTGGTTTTAAAACAAACGGCTGCAGAAAAAAATAAATAAATAAATGAAGCAAACAAAAATATTTCTTGGAATTTTTTTGTTTGGTTTTTAGGTTTTGTTAAATTTTTTTGTTTTATAGACATTTTTTTTCAAAAATATTTCTTTCTTATTACCCAGCGATTCTAGCAACATGTTACAAGGAGGGTGACTTAAATTAATCGGGGACTTTGTAACATTTTTCGAAAACCGTTTTTGTTTAAAGTGTATCGTGTTTTTCTGAAATGAAGGGTAAGGGTACCTTCCGTAAGAGCTTAATTGATTGTTTAAATAAATTCGGCTGCTATTGGGCGGATATGCGAGTTTAAAAATAGTGTGAATATTTTGCCAAGGTTTGTGGGGTAAAACCTCTAAAATGGGAGAACTTTATTTTAACAGTATCTTGCCATATGCAGCTGAAGGATGTCCTTCAGACAGATGGTCGGGTAATCCTGCTCTGTTTCTACGAAACTAAAAGGACATAATTAGGAAGCCTGCGCATTCGATCTAGCGGTGATTATATAAGAAAATTCAATACTCACGAGATCCATTATAGCTCAATGAAACGACTGTCTTAGAGCCGTAAATTTACGTAGACATATACTGGTTCTTATACGAGTGATTTTCAAGGACTTCCGACGTAATTTGAATACCCTGAAAAGCCAGTATTAACATGAGTTTTCTCTACTTTGACAGGTATTAAATAAATTGTTTATGTGCTAAAATGACGGCTGCAGAAGGAAAACTTATATACTGGGACTATTTACCATATTTTTCTCCGAAAAAAATTAAAGAACACCACAAATTTTAATAACAAGTACCCGCTAGTTGCAGGGTAAATGTTTCAGCAACATAAGACGATCGATATTTGTGTTACCTTACAATCCTGCATTTTATTCTTCTCTTAAATCTAAGTGACCATGGGGTTATAATACTCGTACTTTAGCTGACTGCGGCTAGCCTTCTGTGAACGCCAGACTTGCAGTGTCTTATACTATCACTCAGATAGCTTACTGAAGGCCATCCGTCTTCCTAGCTGGTGGATATGTATTTCTATTTGAACTGTGTTTCAATATCCAATTGGAGTTCGTGGGAGCCAATAAGATCTTCCTCCACGTCAGCAGTTTCCAAATGTCCTGTATTGAATGTTGCGTAGGAAACTACTATATATCAGAGTGGTGCGCCCACCAGTTCTTATCGTAGTGTGAGCTGCCCGCCAACTGTACGTGGATGTGACATTACAAGTGCAATTTTAACGTACTAGACAACTAATCAAACTCAGAAAATATCGCCATGTTGTACGATCTTTGTGAGCCTAAAGCATTCACCGCCGAACTTTTAGTACAAGTAGTAGGAGCAAAAGGCGTGAAGTTAAGTGAAACTGGTTGAACCTGAGCAGACTTTTATATTTAAATATATTAAAAATAGAACTTTAAATTTAAATGCATTTAGTCCTTATTGAAAGTGAAACAAAGTTAATTATCTATATGTTTTATAGACCTAAGTTTAACATTGGCACCCCTTTAACATATTCTGCGACGATCGTCTTACCACCGGATGAACATAATGCAACCACTTCTACCGCTATGTGTACTCCTACATATAGGTAACCAACTATTGCCATATTACCCATTGCTAAGGAATTCAGAATTTTCTAATCTCCTGCTGTACTATTGTTTGAAGAGCGTCGCATTACTCCCTTACTTACAAAAAACCAAGTCGGGACTTGTCGCCCCGATATCACTGGTTCTTGGGTTGGCAGTCGGTTAGTTACTGAATAAACCTCAAAGGCTTTCAACTTTCAATTTCAGGCCGAACACGAGCCTAAGCAACTGGTTCACTGTATTCCGCGAATAGAAACACATCAGAGAAATGGGATTCCCAAGAAGATATTTACCCGAACGGAACTTAACCGGTGAGAAAAAAATGCGGGTGGGCACTGCAGTCTAGTTGCTAGTATGGTAGTCTCTAAATTAGAGCCCTAGTCTCTTGTCCTATACAACTTTCTATTATATTTTTAAATTTATTCTCATATAAGTGAAATCGAGACTTCGACTTGTCTCAATGTTATTTTTTTGTCAGAATTGCCGTGGGTGGCAAACGCAGATGCTGAAAAGGATATTTGCATAAATAACACAAGTACTTATATACTTGCAGCCCACACATTCTTCATGGCTGACGTCATTTCCTATTCATTTCTAGGAAAAAAGGAACAAACGGAATTAAATCAAACATCACGCCACTCCACTCACCGTTAATCAAAAGTTAAATGTCAATGAGTGGGCGAATGCAGAAATTTAAAAAGAAAATGTAAAACAAAGCAAATGATTGCTGCGAGAACACAACTTAACAAAAAGGGGAAGAAATTATCTTCAAGGACTCTGTATGACAGGCCCGGCCACCCCCTTGCAAATGTTGTTAAATTTTCTTTTAATTTATTTCGGTTTTCGAAAAGGTAATAATGTGATTAGTTAAAGGTCTGTTTTTTTTTTTTGAAGGACACACATGCACTCAAAGACAAAAACTGTCTAAACAATTCCTAATTAGACATGAAAAAAAGGATAAAAATTTTGCCAGACAAACAGGGGCACACAGAGCAAACGTTCATGCACTCGTATGATTAAAAGTTGAACAGACCATGACTAAACTTCTATCTTGTGGGGTTTATATTTGAAACATGCACGTATATTTCATGTGATTGATGACTAAACACTTAAAACTATTTAACCAACTGAATGGAAACTATCTGCAACACAAGTTGTCTACGCAGCAGTGTGTGTGTGTGTGTGTGTGTGTGTGTGTTTGTGTGTGCGAGTTTAAACAAAACTAATTAAATACTATTGTGCTGACCTTAACAAAATGCCATTTGTTACTGATACTACTTAGAAGTGCAACCCTCTGACATGGTACAACACCAGGCAAATAAAACAAGCTTCCCTTTCATTTATATTCTCTTGGTATTATTAAATATCGGGATATTAAGTTTTATCAGAGGATGTTGCAACAATTCAATGGGTGTAAGAACAGTTAAGGCAAAGAATGTATTCTGTTAATTGTAATTTAAACCTGTTTTCTTTTTGTTGTTGATATAACAATGAAGGAGATTGGGTGTGCTTCTAAGGTAGAATAAGAATAATTCTGTATGATCGTAGATTTTCCAATATATTTCCGTAAACATCCTGAGCTTGCTAATCTTTGCACAGATTTTCAAGTAGAGCTATTTCTGATTTACTGCCATGCAATTTCGTTCAAGCAGGCACAATTAGATGGTTATCCTCGGACAGTCGAAACGGCATCATAGAGTAAGAATCTTAGCTTCCACGCCTGCTGTACCAAAAAGGGTGCAATTTACTGGGATGTATCGATATTTTAGGACGTCTCTTTTCTGGAATAACCTATCAACGCAAGATTGCAAAGAAGGCATAGAGAAAGTAGACGGATCACTAAAATGACTGCGTGCTTGCCACCACATTTGGCCTAAGTTGAATACACAGAGAATTTCTTGTTTACTTTTTAGAAGCGCAAGGCATCGATATCGTACAGTGATTGGAAGTCCTGTAATACGAAAATTGAATCTAAGCCATGTGCAATCCAACCTTTTTGAGGTGTCTTATATAGCAGAAATTTAGAGCAACATCGAAGCAGACCGTTTACTCTATGGGCACCTTTTCGACGCGTTTTGTTCATAGAATTGATTTCACACAACCGATTTGTAATTTACGACTACATTATTCTTATAGTTTTTACTCTTGACTATAGGGATTTCAGACTGTCAACTGGCAACTGTCGGCCTACTTGCTCATCAGGAAGTGTCTTGTGATTGCTAGCATTTGTCTAAGGAAAATGATGGCATTCACATTTAACAAGTGTCAAATATCATCTTCTTCAATATCCATCTTGGCCAGATGATACCTGAAGCCTCCATGACCTGTCCCTAACGTGCCAATATAGCTTAAGGTACTCCTGATATACCTGCACGCCGAGAAGCTCTTTGAGCACCATTCGAGCCTGTCTGCATGTGGTTGTCTTTCTGCATCTTTGCGGTTTTAGTGACTCTACCCATTGTAGGACCTTTGCTCGAACTAGGCCATTCCACAGTTTAACTCTGGCTTCTGGTCTACAGAAATTAAAATCGGCTTCTTTTTTTGCTAGTTCGACTACCTATATGTCCTTTAACGCACATCAACGTTACCACATTTACCGCTTAGAATACTTCCAGCACTAGCTTCGGTGAACGTTCACTTGCATCATGCGTTAAAAAACCAACTAATTGTCAAGTACAATGAGGGCCTTTCTTCCACGCACTCGACTTTCCAGCAGGTGATTCATGCAGAAACCAAGAAATTTTGCCTGGCAAACGGACACGTAGTCCCATAGATGCAGACTTCCATACAAGTTCAGCTCAGCTGAGTGAATACCTGCTCCTGCCGTCTATAAGAGAACCAACAGTAGAAATGGTGAAATCGTTCTCCAAACACTCAATGTGTTCAACGGCTTACGCATTGAGTGTCCCATGCAGCCTCTCGACTATTTCTCTTCTATTCATACGTTCCATTGGCATCTGAGTCTCGCACGCCTCTTTTCCCACTAGCACCAGAATACTCTTATGCGCGATGTTCGGCCTAAAGTTATGCCATATGACATCGCTTTTCATCTGCAAAGCTGACATAACATCCGTTGACCTAATGAATGCAGCATTGCATCGATTGTCTGTGTTGGAGCCGTGAGATCTTTGCTGACTTTAGCTTAACTTTATATCATGTTTCCCATTAAGCAGAGTTGCACTTTTCCGTATGATATATAAGGTGACCAGATGAGAGCGATAGGAGAAGAAAGCAACAATGGTGCAAGTTATCAAATTGCATCTGGCTTTATTTCCCACTTAAATTTATGTCATGTGCATGGAATATTACATCATTCTTATAGCCGCCTTGGCTGCGCTAGTAGTTCTTAATCATGATTTTTTCGCAAAATTACTGTCGTCCGGATTTAATTCTTGTGCAATCTTTTATAGATATAGGAGCAACTCCAAACCTAAACTGAACCGAGTTGGCTCTCTGGCGATGCCCAATTCAGCTCATCGTCACTGAATCGACAATTCGGAATCTCCTTTAATACTGATCGCTATGGTGCATATGTGTAATCTCGCACCAATTTCTGCCTCGTTGTTGGCTTTTAAGGTTCATGATGACGATCGAGCTCATAAAGAAATTCAGATTCCTTATTTACAACTGAGCCGTAATATTAATAATATTCTCTAATAATGACAACTCGGTCGGCAGGTGTGAAACGATGCATGATGAAATGGCATAATAATAATTTCTCGGGAAATTTTTAGCTTTTGCCATTTCCTCTGTTACGAATTAATATTTTCCTAGAATTTAGATCCCTTTTCACTTTCCTCTTATTGTCAACGCTGTTTATAAAAGGGTGTTCCCCTGCCCTGTATATTTCCTGGATTGTTAGATTGAACGATTTTTCCCGGAAAGAAATAATGCGGAAGAGAAGGAAAAGGAAAGCATTACTTGAAAGCCTGACTTCTTTCTCAAGAATTCATATCAATAGCAGTAGCTAAATCAGTAATTCTATTCGAGTTGGAAGTTGTAATGGCAGTGGGGGTAGTTGTTACATTTTACACTACGTGAGCGTGAAAAAACTGCTGACCTGTTATAATCATTAACCGTAAGAAATGTTCTGGTCGTTGTGAGTATTGTTGGTCTTGTTGGGTGTTGCACTCAGGCACAACCTTTAGAGTCATGTGTGCGTGTCTAAGGTTTTGTACGAGTATGATGGTGGTCCTAATTAAACTTTTCTTTGTTTTTACGTTTAATTTCAAAATGCATGGTGACGCAATTTAAACTTTTACATTTAGAAAAAAAGAAAAATATGTTGAAAACAAAAATGATTGAACTTGAACCTTTTGAAGCGTGACTTGCAGGATTATTTATACGAGTAGTACGAAAGTAAATTGAATTGCAAAGAAAGAAAAAAAGAAATGCAAACTTGAAACCAAATCTTAGGCGGACAATTTTCGTGTGTTTTTTCCTGCTGTTCTTCGCAGTTAATATTGATTGTGTAAAACGTACAAAGGGTTGTCATTTAATTAACGTACGTACATAAGAAACAAATCAGGAATGAAAAAAAGACGTATTAAGTCAAACAAAAATTAAGGAGAAAACTCTAATGAATGTATTGGAGTAAAAAGGAGCCAAGAAAAAAATAATAAGAAATCTATACATTTTACACCACAAGAGCAAAAAAACTTTGTGTGTAGAAGGTACTTGTAGTTACGAGACGGCAACATTCTTTACCGAAGCCATACGTGACTGGTGACTTGACACAAGCTCATTCTCTCTTTACACCAGGCAACCTCCATTGCCTGGCACACAATCTCGAAAGTATCCTATAACACCATTAAATCTGCATTGTTGAGCATTGTAGAAAAAAGGGTTGTTTTTCTTCACATACAGGTAGGAGCAGGTATGTCCAAACCTAATGAAATAGCGCTACATGCGCAACTCCTTCATCTGAAAGTCTTAATTTTTTGTACTGAAATCCAAATCCATGAAAGCCGTAATCTACAAAAGGCCATGAATGATTCAGTCCTTAGTCCTGTGAGGGCTCAAAAAGTATGATACAAAGTATGAAACATGAACTTGAGGGAGGTTACGGCTTCGTTGACAAGAAATAGCACCGTAACAACTAGCGAACCTTGTTCCTCAAAAATTTAGACAGCCCTTACTGACACTTACCTGTTTAATAGATGGACAGGATTATTAGGGTCAGAGAGATATGAAAGGATCGGTGGAGCAAATAGACTTACTAAACTTGAAACTGCCTAAAGGACAAAAGAAGAAATCAATTCAGCATTACTGAGCAATTACTACGTTATCAAGGTGAAGTTCGAATCTAAAGCCACTCTTATTATTGTCGATGCCCTATGTGCCTGGTACCTTATTGTACGGACATGAGGAGTTGGACATTCGAAGAGTAAATTATCAAATGTCTCACTATCCAGCTTACATAACCTACATTTGATGTTCTTTGAGCTGCCTGTCTTGAATAGGCAACATTTTAGAATACAGCATTAGAATCCTTGGTGATTTTCCTAGAGCAATACACCGCCTTGAATGTTTGAGTCCGGCTTCAGCTCTCCAGTGCCGATCAAATTTCGACTTAACCCAGGAACCACTTTTCATAACCGTGTAGCTATTATTTATTCCAAAAAAAATGTGACGGTCCTATGAAGCCACGTTGGGCTCCTCTGTTTGCTAAGAATTCAGTCGGCCCTTCGTGCTCAGCATGGCGCTCGTTCCCGGGCACCGATCATAATGTTGATTTATTGCACTCCCAAGTTCATTTAGAAACCTAATGCATTCCTGGCTTTCCGACATAATGAAATGTTTTTAAAGCCCTTATTTTTCGCCTCGGACATTCCCTAGCAGAGATGAGGATAGCGTAAGTTTTCGCTTGAAGAATTGTTGGGTATTTTCCCATTGGAATTGCCCTCTGGAAACTCGGTCAAACTACTCCCGCCTTAGTGTCTGCGATCCTCCTTAGTTGGCTGTATAGTTCCTTTTTCGGATGTAAACGGTCAGACTGCATAATGTACGGGTAATTCCCAAAAAGTTTGAATACCCCTGGAAATGCCCTGTAGCCGTAGCGCGTTTTCTCAGGTTTCCACCTTGATATAGAACAATATAGTGCAGCATCACAGAACCCATGTGAGGAATGGTATATCATAGCCCCAAGTGATAGACACAGAAATGAGTCGATAGACTCATGCCTGTTGTGAGCTGTTTTACTTTCGGCCACCAGACCAAAGCAGCATAGGTCAGTGTTAGTTTTATTATCGTGAGATCTTAGTCTCCACTTAGTGCCAAAAAGCCCTTGGCAGCTATGGTGTTGCATTGACTGTAGGACGACAACCACGATAGTTTCAAATTAGATGTAATGATTTCTAATGAAGTTGTGAAGCTAAAATTGAGAACAAGAAGAAAGAGCATTTCCCATATCAATGTACCTGGCAGACAAAAGAAAAATTTAACACTATGGCATCCACTACATTCGTTGAAATATTTTTCGTAGCAGGCATTTTAATTGGCAAGAGAGGCCAGAGAGTTATGCAGAGGAACCCTTAGAACGCCCCTAATGAATAGACTACTGATTTCATCAAGCAACTCCTCTAGTACTGTAATGCTAAACATAAATTATATAAAAAAATAAAATATAGTATTCAGCAGCTCTAAATGACAAACGAATACAATTTTAATCGATCTTAATGTGGTTTGCTTAATTGCAATTACTCTCGACATCTCATTGAATTTATAAAATCTTACATTAAGTTGCTTTCAAACCGCTAAACCAGTTGCGTCAAATTGCTCTTGTTAGCTTCGAATTAACATGTTAGTAAACCTTTCATTAGCACATCTATTGAAATAACGAAGCTACTCGCAAATTAATGCTTTTACTTCGCATCAGCATTGCTTTCTAGTTTTTTTTACGGCACCTGAGGTTAGTTAGACCTGTTATTCTTAATGTGGTTTTTGTATTGCACTTACAATTTTTTCTCCTTTCATTTATTTCAAATTAAATTTCTGAAAAAAGGGCAATAAGCTTGTAATATTTTTATTTAAGTTTCTTTTTGTTAGTAAAAAAATAATTATAAGAGAAATAATTTAACTGCAACAGAAAAAAAATTAAGTTTAAAATCAAACAAAAAAGTAAAATTAATTTCAAGTGACAACAAACGTCTACGACAAAAACCAAGTGAGTATGCATCCGTACATACGTCTCTCACTCTTCTGGTGGGTTTGTAGAAAAGAAATCAATAAAACAGGTAAAACTAAAATAAGAGATTGTGTCGAGTCACATACAACACGGTTTCTAGGAGTAAAATATAAAACGCCAAGAGCCACGCCACTAAATATTAAGTTGAATATTTTAAAAAGTATAAATATTTATAAAAAGTGTCAGTTTTGAAAAAGTTTAAGTTCAATTGCAACTTATCGAATAGATTCGGAAGTTAATTATTTGTCATTTTATTTGAATATGATTTCTGGCATGTGGTCACCCAGGCTGGCCCCGAGAAACTCCAATCAGGAAGTTCAAGGTTCTATGTGATAACATGGGGAAGGTTATCTTCAGAGGCGTCAATCGTCTGTGGCTTATCGGCGTAGACCAGAGGCTTCATAAAGCCCATGCGAATTTTAACAGTTTGAGTATCGTGCGTGCAATATTTAATGCTATTTGTGATAAGCTAAAATTAACATGTCAGCAGCTTCAAACTTGAGCAAGCTTAAAACAATGTCATCGAAACTGAAAGGCCGAGTTGCTGTATTCAATGTGCTTAATTAATATTTTTGTAAAATAGTATTATGAACATCTTTTATGTAGACCGATTTTTAGGTTTATTTTTCTATAAATATTATGTTCCATAAAAAGTACCAAAATATTGAAAAAAGTACTGTTTTGGATGGTAGTCAGTACCACCTCAATTGTTCATTTTACCATCACTGTTACGTAAATTTTTTTCGCGCAAGTGGCAACTCCAGTGGAGAATAAAGGTAAATCTATCGAAATGTGCTCATGTAACGTTTTCCCTTAGAAGGCAAAATTGTCCACCAATCGGTTCCTGCGGAAACGCACGTTATATACTAAGGTATCCACCTAGATCGGCGCCTAACTTGGTCCCGTCACATTGAGGCAAAAATAACGTCCATAAAGCTTCGAACAAATCAACTGCTTTGCAATATAAAGTCCTTTTATACAACTCCGTTATAAAGCCAATTTGGTTGTATGGGATTCAGCTGTGGGGTACTACCTGTGCATCAAACATCCAGAAATTACAGAGAAGACAGTCTAGGATTTTACGTCATATCGTATGTGCCCCCTGGTACATAAGAAATGAAAACATACATAGGGATCTTAAAGTTCGCACTATCCACGAAGAAGTTAAAACGTACACGTCCAAATACGTGAACAAACTAGTCGCACATCCCAAAATAAAATAAAGTATAAAAAAAGTGGCAACTCCATTATTTAACAGCTGTTGTCTTTGATTGTTCCGATTATAGAAATGCAGATAAAGATGAAGATTTTGCGGTCGAGAAATATCCCCACTAATGTGTCAACAAATTTGAAGACACTAGGTCTCATGAAAATGTTGTTGCTGCATATGCGACTGTCGCTGAAAATACGAAAACCTCGATTAGGGAATGACTGTAAACGGCCTTCGTTATAGGAACGACTTCTTGTGGACCCAACTGCATAGCATAGATATAGAATTCGTATGGTTTCAACAGGATGGCGCCATCTGCCAGACCGCATATGAAGCACCTATGTTGAACTTTTTTTAACATTTAAAAAAATTTACTCCTTTCCAAAATATTTTTCCAAATATCTACACAGAAATGGTGTAATTGCAAAGTTGACGTTATTTATTAATTCCTTTCTCTTTCCTCCAGCCCGCACTTCCCTTATTACTCGCCTGCAAAATATTCGATATTATTATAGTCTCTACAATATAATTTTATTTAGTTGTTGTTGTTGTTGTTGTTGTTGTTGTTGTTGTTTTTTTTTCCTTTGAGGTTTGTGTAAAATACACAAGTGAAAGAGTGAACGATAACCGAAGTAATTACCAAGCAAGTTGTTAAAATTGCAAAAACAACTGAAACACCAGCAAAAATATCAGCAACTACAGCAATAGTAACAGCAAGAGCAATAGCAACAAACCCCAACAACAACAACAACAACAACTGCAACAAATATCTTCAAAGCCAGACATCATAAAACGACAAAATTTTGCAGTAAACTATTAATATTTTCTGCATCATCACAGTTTTGTAATAACATCAGGTATTAAGTGGTTTTTGCTGCATCACTAAAATTACTTACACGAATACTAATGCATACATACGCATATATACACACACACACGCACACATCTATACGCAAATCTTGTAAATACATAAGTAGGTAGGTATGTGCACACCACTCAGAGTTGCGGGAAGTTTTTAAGTAGTTATCGCGAGTTGAGAGAAGTAAGTTAAACTTTGCAGTGGTATCAAACTTTGTAGTCGAAACGGGAGTCACATTAAATGCGCCTAATTATTTCACTGATACTTTTAACTTGTGAAAACTAATTCTTTTCAGCGATCATTTGTTTACAGAGTTCATTCAGTTCATCAAATGGTCTTGAAGATTAGCCAACAAGAGATGATAAGCTTCAGTAGCCAACTGGACCTAATTGGAAAGTCAAATGTGGGCAAAAGGTCTCACAAGTTAAAACTCTGTAGAATCTTTCAAGTTTCTCCATGATCTTCTAGTTGGCCGAAGATGTTAAAGCAATGTAACCTCAATCCTTGTATGGAGAAAGGCCGTCAACGAGAAAGAGTGAAAAGAAGAAGACGTAGAAGCTGGGACGTAGTTGACTTCTCATTTAGACTAGTTCCTCAAAATAAATATTTGGCATTTGAGCTTTAGCATAGTTTAACATTTAATCATTTTAATGATTTAAAGCTCAGACAATCCAAAGGCCATCGTTGAGAAGTCGATGCAGTTAGAACGACCGACTGTTTGCTTACAATTTTCGACAGAGTTATTATTGTTCTAATTATTATTCTAATGCCTATTTGCCACCGTAGGCTGTGATTCGAGCCCGTTGGAGTACTTTTTGTAATGCGCCGGCTAAGAGTTACGCCAACCACCAAGAGATGATTTAGGTCTGGTAACAGTTAAGCGAAGTCGGCATTCGATGTGAAAATTAGATTGATTAGATGGCGTATTTTAGTACCAACCGTGGACGTCATATTAAAAGTTTTAGGTTTCATCTTTAACTATAAAGTTCCGATCTTTATAACAAAATAATACTTTGAAGAAATATTCCCGCGTTACTTTTGTAATCCGTTCAAAATTCAAACGTTTGATGGCCCACCCATTGTAAAGTAATCTCCAAGACGAGTGGATCGATGTAGATACCTTGTGGAAATGAAGACAAATCACCAAGGCCAGTTACACAATTCAGCAGCGCGTCGCAAGGACAGCCGAAATTGCGTCTCTAGCGATGCGGTTATCCCACTCATTATCTTCAATTTCTGGGGCCTTTACGGCCGTATTTTCTTCAAAGGGATGACAAAGTAAAATTTATATCCTTCTATCCTTGGTCCAAGGTAGGAATTTCACGACGGTATCTTTCTCCCTCTCTTTCAGCAAAGTAGCTGACATTTGCAAAAAAAAACAGGGTTCAGATAAGAGTGACTGACAGTGAAGTTTTTTGTAGCAAAAAATATCTTTGAGGCAAGATAAAATTGGTTGAATGGAATTGGGATACTTAAAAGACTTGGCATTATTAGGACTTCCAAGCATTGAGCTCGACTTCGAGTGTTGTTTTTACAAAATCTTTAACGAGATACTCCTTTGAAGCCATTTGTACACTCCAGTTTTTATGTGGCAGGCAGATCATGCAGATATAGATCGTAGTAGTCTTAGTGGTCTTAGTGCGTGCTCCAGATTTCTAATTGTGTATAAAGTTGAATGTTTCATATTTAACAGGTTTTCTAAAATTCGGAAAATCAAAAGTTAGATCTTCGATCCCTCTTCGACTTAGCTCAGACACTTCACTTAGTCCCACAAAACTAGTCTATTACGCGAAATTTTGCGTTTAACGAACGTTTCTTTAATTAAATCAATTTTGACAGAAGCTGCGTGACAACTCCTTCGTTTTAAAGGTGTCCAATTGTGTTCATGACCTTGTAGCGGTCACCATTAACTGTGTCGTTCTGGCTGGCACGTACCAATGGTTCCACCGGCTCATAAAGCACACCATATAGTGATTTCCTCCGGATGCCAAGGTTCCTCGGTATTTGCTTGTTAATTATATTCACTACTAATGTAGAAGGTTTGCTTATTTCAGTATCCATTCAGCCAAAAATGAGCATCATCGCTGAACAGAATTTTCTTCCAAAGATATTGGGCCTTTGCTACTACGCACCTTAATAGCAACGGCTTCTTCAATACACACTGTATGACGTCTATCAGGATCCTTTTTGTCCTGTAGAGTGGTATCCATGGTTGCTCAAATTAATATCACTAATGGAGGATTATGGCGACCGAAAAATGAGCAACAAGCACGGTGAGTTTCTCGAACATTTCATGTTTTTCGAAAAAAATCCGAAGAATTTGTATTTTAAAAAAATTTATATTTACTGAAAATGTTCTCCGCAATGTAGAAATTATCTTCATTTTGTTAGGATCGATATCTGCAGACTAAGTCAAGACTTTCTAACTAATGCAACTTTGGCTTAAAAGTTCTTTCAGGTCTTCACTAATTTCTTAGAGTATCGTAGGTAATTAACACTTTTCGTTCCTGAAAGCCAAAATTTGTTGTAGGAACTCCTCAAGGCAACCCCCCACAACAACTATTTGCAATTGCTTACATTAAATATTTAGAAAAACTTACGTTGGATGGGAGAATGCTTTAGAATAGTTTGACAAAAGTTTACTTAAATAAATTCGTATGCCACACACACGTTCATAAACACGGATGTGGCAGGAGGATGTAGGTAAGCAAGCATGTGCCGATATGCATGTGTAGCGTATAAAATTTCCCCAATTTTGCTTGAATTAATTATGAATTTGAGCGTAAATCAAGTAAATAGGTTTTTAATGACATTCATAGAGGTAAATTGGAAATTTCGACGAAATTTGGCAAAAGTATTATGTAGAATTTTAATGAAAAACCTTGACAACTTTTAGTTAAAATGAATGTTTCTCTTTCATATTTTTTCCATAAGAACTTGCACTGGAAATGTAGTTGTCTCATTGAATATGTTGAGGGTACTTTACTTAGGGAACGATGTTGAAAGGAATTTTTAAATGAGCATTTTTATTCGAGTATTTTAAGTGATGTTTTGCCGCAGCATTTTCGTATATGACATAATGAAAATAATACAACCTTGATTTACTTGTTCAAGTAACAAGAAAACAATTAATATTGTAAATTCTTTAAAGACATTAAAGCTATTGGGGTAAATATAAAAATAGTTCTCTTTTATTCCTGCTATACACGTTTCTGAAGTGGGCCAGTTTTATTACAATTTCAGACACAACGCCAACTCGTGGTCAAAAGTCATCATCTTTTCAATTGATAACTTTTAATGTTGCAGGCATAAATATTACGCGAATTGTTTCTTGCCTACTTCAGCTGTAATCGACTGGTCGACAAAAAAAGAAAAAAAGAAAAAAAAATGTTAAAAAGATTTAAAATAAAACACCTGCTCTAGTTAGCAATGCATTTTACGATGGTTGCTTTGATTTAAGTCAATACAAGCATATTGTCTTGGCATGAACTAATCGGCATTGACCTTAAGCATTCATAGATCATATTGAATGTTTAATATAAAAGAACACAAGAAACTAGAGAAAAGAACTACACTCAGAGAAATTAAGTTGGCCTTTTAGTTAGAAGGAAAGACTACCAATTTTTTAAAATGCAGACAACTGTTGTCTACTAGTGAATTGTGTTGCTTTCTTTGGAAATGGTTACAGTAGGGAAGATATATGATGTAAAGAGTGAGGAGATAAGAATGATAAGAGAAAGAAATGTAAAGAAAACAACGGTTTTAGGTATCAAATTGGTCCTGACTTGACGTTGAAGCTAAATCCAAATCCTCCACAGCTTTGCTGCCAATGCTGTAAAATGATTTTTATCAAAAATTCGGGTTAAAAACCAAAATTTCCAGCGCTAATTTAGCGAACCATGGGTATTGTCTACAATCGTTCGGCTTCAAAAGTTGCGCCAGCACGAACCAGCTACAAAATAAGGCACGTTAACTCTCTGACGATATTCAATTCAGCTGATCGACCCTGAATCGACATTTCTAAGTTTTCTGTGATACTGCTGGGTGGCTTAAGCGCCAAAAAGTCTACACACGATAAAATTTTTCGACCAGTGACGAATTGCTTGCGCACAACGGAATCTACGTTGTATAGTCTTAACTGATTAGGAATTTCGATAATATTTTTTGAAATGATTTCCACGCATTCGGCGTAAATGATACGATGCAACGACAAACCATTGAAAACTTTAATAGCATCTGAAATATAACAGATGCAAAAAAATAATTCCAAATCTAGTCGTTTTATATGAAAGTACACCCCCCAAAGCTAAAAACCAAACAATTGAAAATTAACGTTGAAGCCAAATCCCAAGCTGTCCTGATTGGCAAAAAAGGGTGTTGGAAAGTTAGATAGAGCAAAATTTTCCTGAATTCTCAATCTGAATTCTATGCGGAGAGCGGGGAAGTTTCTTCCACATTTGAATAGCACTTTTGAAGGACAAAAATTCCTTGGGATGATCTACAATCGAACACAAGTGAATGAGGTTTACACAAGTACGAGAAATATATGTGGAAGTCAATATAGATCAATATCCTTTGAAGGAAGGTTCCAGACATGAGTGTTATATCCCATATTCGGTCAGAAAGAGATGGCCTGAAAATTTAAGGGACTTTTTTAACACTATGTTCACACATACCCTTTAGTTAAAGCAATTATAATGTAAATTTAATGATTTTGGTGTTCACACATATGCAATTTAGCTTATTCAATTAGCTGAAAATATGCTCAGTTTATTTGTGAAAGCTTGTGCTTGTGAATTTGGAAGAGTGAAGAAAAATTTTTTAAACGTATTTTCCTTAAAAAAGTTGTAACACTTTCTAACCGTTGATTTCTCCAGCAATTTATTTTTATTTTTCTCTTAATTTTTTATAGAGTTTTGTAACTGCCACGAAGAATAAAACGCAGCTGTATTCGTAATGCACTCATCTTGTTTTATTTCCTCGATTTGATCATTCAACACAGTTTTTTCTGCACTCTTCTACGTTTCACGAGAGTTGTCACAAATATTGGTTCAATTAAATACTAATTGCTCAATTGACTTATAGAATTATTGTATGATAAATTGAGGTCAATTAATTTCCTAAGTGCGCATTCAAGAAGCTTGTCTTATCGTAACATAAGTCTTGGAAAATATCTTGATTCATTAAAATTAAAATCTTAAAATCTTATTTTTGGATTTCAACTTTGGTTTTTCTTTACAATTCAATCATTGCTCATGTTTTGCAAAATAAATAGGAATATTTAAGTTAGTACTTCTAACTCTTCAACTACGAAATACTTTTTAATGAAGCGCTTTGTGACCGCAGCCACAATATTCAATATTGTTTATCACCATTCGCTAATTGTAAAATTAGGTGAGAAAACCATATTCAAACTAACTTCCACTGCGTCTCGTGGGTGGTGTCTTGGAATATTAGTTCTATCCATGCAGCACCTGCTACTAAAAGTATGACAGTGTGACAAGTTCGAGTAATAATTCTCCGTTCAGTACAGATCAATAATGCTTGCTGTCAACACAACACCTCGTCCATAGAAAAAGCCTAGGCGAACTGATGTTAACTCTGTGCCAGGAAAGAGTTAGTTCTAGAACCTTAACTTTAATAAAACATACTTCCAAATTTTATCCAGTTTCATTGCAGTTGGACTCTCTGCCAAAACTCTCTTCAACCAAAATCTTCTCTAAGTGTAACGACCAAAGTTTTTTGCCTGCATGAACGTTGTAAAGCCAACATACCATTTGGATGTTATAAGAAGGCATGCCATTAAATTAATAACACATACTTCTATACGATACTAAATGAATCAGTTGCAAGCAATACTTTAGATAGACAGCAGAATACGGAGTAGAAAAACATTAAAAGCGTCACACAAATCACTTATTTAAAGAACGCATTACGATCCCTTTAAACTCAAATGCGTAAATACACTTTAGTTTTATTTATTTTTTATTTTTTTGCTCTCCTGCTCAAGCGAAGGTTTTATTTTTGTCTTGGCAGCGACAAGCATCAATAGAGAGCCAGCATCCATTAAATAATGCAAAAATTCTCCCCTAAATTTAAGAAAATAATGTCCAACAGTCGGTCAGCAGTTTTAGCAGATTGGTTTAAGCTTAAATTGAACCTGTAGGATCCCCTGAATAGCAATAAATTCTTTTTTTACCTTGTGCTATTTCTGATGCTGTTGCTCTGGTTGTTGATGCTGCTGCGGCGTTGTTGTTTTTGCTGCTGGTAAAACAGAATGTAAGAAATACAAATTGTTTTTGCCAACTTGTGATTGGCTGGCAAAGACCAGGTGGTCGTACTCCTGTTTAACCACTTTTATGACTGCCAAAGCCAAGTAAGACCATAGAAGAAACTCAAGCCAAACAGCATCCATCTTTCACATAAAGCTAGAGATAAACAAGAAAAATATTGTTATATCTTAATATGAATTACCAAGAACACGATGCACACACATATTTCTTATTCTACCGCATCTTTGCTCGAGTGGTTCTGTATCCTAAGAAAATCACGGCTCAGCTAAAATGTGTTTACTGCTTGTTTCTGAACTATTTCTTTTGCTAAGTAAATAGTGCAACTACACCGATTTACCACTGCCAAAAGTCAATTAATTATCTTTAACATGCGTTCTTATTTTATAATCCCCAACTTAGCTCTAAAGTTCCTTGAGGTGCAAGAACAGAAGGATAAAGAGTAGAAAGATCGGAGGCAATGGAATCAACAACAAAACGCAAATTACAAAATGGAGGCATGACAGACAAATGAAAGAAAAGGACAGTAAAGTGAATACAAAATACAAGAAAGAGCCAGAAAGCACAGTCAGCTGGGGGAAAATGCAGAAGAAAATGAATCATATTAAAAGAAAAGACAAAAAGAAAAGGAAGTGAATAGAAGTTAGGAGAAGGGGAAAAAACAGAGAAAAGAGTGGAAATGAGAGAAAAGAGAACAAAAAAGTAGAGAAGATAGGTGGCGAAAGGAGAAAAAAGGAAAAAAGCATAGAGAAGAAGAGAGAAGAGAATATAATAAAATGGAAGAGAAGAGAAAAAAACAAAACAAGAGAATAGAAAAGAAAAGAGAGAAGAGGAGAGAAGGGATGAAAAGAGAAGAAAAGACAAGAAGAGAGGAGAAGTGTAAAAAAGAGGGAATTAAAGGGAGGAAAAGAGAAGAGAAAATAAGATAATAAAAGAGAATAGAATATAAGAAAATAGATGGGAGTAGAGGAGATGAGAAAAGAAAAGAGGTGAAGTGCAGAGAAGAAAAGCGGAAAGACGAGAAGAGAGGAGAAAAGTAGAGTAGAGCAGAGAAGTGAAGAAAAGAGAAAAGCAGAAGAGAAAAGAGAACATAACAGAAGAAAAGAGAAGAAAAAAGCAGAGAAGAAGAGAGAAGAGTGTAGAATAGAAGATAAGAGAAGAGAAAAGAAGAGAAGAGAAAGGAAGCAAAGCAAAGAGAGGAGAAGAAACCAGAATAGCATAGAAGTGAAGAGAAAGGACGATAAAAGCAGGGAAAATAAATTGGAAGTTAAGCCAAGAATATAATAAAGATGAAAAATAGTAAAACCAAGGATAGAATAGATAGAATGATAACAAAAACAAAAGAAAATGAAGCAAAAAATACGAAGGATCGTAACATATTGCAGTAAGAAGAAACCATTAATGGAAAGTAAAGAAATCAAAGAATTGAAAGTATGATGATGAAGGAAAGTGATAAAAGGAAGTGAAGATAAAAGATAAAACAAAACGTTTTAAATAGAGGAAAGAGAACAGAAGTTTAAAAGCGTAGCTTAGATAGAAAACAAAGGATCAATTATGAAGAAAATTGTGGAAAAAAATAAAAGAGGGAAGACAGAAAAGTAATAAAATAGAATAAATGTAAAGATATAAAAATGAAGGGAATTAAAAACTAACAAAAAATCTATAGGTACTCGAACAATTATAACAAGAAAGAAATATTTGACCAGCGACTTTCATTTTGTCTTGTACAATTGACTTTAGTTTAATTTCATAATAGACTACGTTAGATTTACATGTTTTTCCTACTAACCTTGCCTCCGGTGTCTCATTCGAGCACATAAACTTGTCTTTAAGTGCTTAATTTAACCAACGTAAGGCTTTGCATTTCTTGCTTTTGCTATGTTGATGGGATCGGATTACAATTTGCCTTGCGATTGCTAATAATACTTTTACATATTGCTCTGGTTTTTGGCGGATGTTTCAAAATCGCTTTATTACAATTTACTGCTCCAATTGTTGCAATTTTGAATGTTCTACCACTTCTGTTGAGAACATGTTTTGCATGTACATCTCACCAACATGCCATGGCCAGCTTTAACCATTCCCATTTCTTTATTCACTCCACCACAAGTTTTACGCAATTAAACAGGTTTCGCTGGCCAGTACGAGTTTGTTGTGTTTAATGCGATCAAGTTCTAAAGGAAACAGCAAATGGTCAGAGATTGAGCACACAGGTGGCAGTTAGCCAAGCAGGTAACAAAGATTGTATTTTTAATGCTTTATAGCCTGGCTGCTGCTGCATCAGTTGGCAGCTTACAATCATCATCATATACAGATGCGAACGCATCAATTAACGTATCTTTTATATTCTTTCAAGTTTACTAGTGCACAGTGGGTACGTTTCTGGCTAAGAAAAATTTAAAAGTTGTTGTTTTGCAACGACATTCTCAAGCCGAGCAGCACACAACTTTTCTATTATCCCACCAGCCGATAGTTTATTCATCCTTTACCTAAACTCTACTGTCTGAGGAGGTTGCTATTAAAAGTGCACCTGTTGCTTGTTGCCGCAAACAGAACCCAAACAAATTCAGCCAGAAAAGAACAGGCTTGATATTTAACAGAATAGAAACCTTTTGCTTCTCTCCCTTTTGGCCACTTCTAGTATAGGAATACTTAATGAATAATATAAAAAACACATACAAGCTACAAAAGAATGAATTACACAATTGACTTGAGGACGTTCTGGGATGAATGGACACTGCAGCACTATGAAGCACTGCCACACAAAGACTTATATCATCTAGCCGCATGCTCAACGATGCATTCGTTTGTCCTTTTAATATTAAGAATTGTTACGACATGCGTGTACAAATAAATGATTTCCATCATAATCCAGTGCCATCATTAAACTAGATGACTGACTGCTTTGTGTCTTGCAGCAAGCTTTTGACTCCGTTTCTAGTAGTATGGATTCAATAGGTCTAACATTGTTTTTGCTGTATGATTTCACCTGACAGAAGCCTTAGGCGAAGCACGAAAAAATAAAGTAATATGCTGCAACTATGATTGATAGTTTTTATAAGTGTTTTGTTGTTCTTGCAAAGTGCGGTTTTCAAATGTGACATTGAAAGTACATTTTATGCTTCAAATGGCTGCAAGTTCACCAGTTGTTTGTTTGTACCATTTTGTCTGCATTAACAGTGACAGGGGTATATTAAATTTCAAAAATCGTTTAGCAGCAAGACGTTGCCACAACTCCAACAAAGCTGGCCGTAGATTGTCATATGATCTCTAATCAAATTTATACTAAAGTTATGCTAAAAATATTAAATGCAGCTACTGAATACATGGCGTACAATTAAGGCACCATGTGGCAGTTAGAGAAAGAGAGAGAAATGTTTTTTAGAACAGTCAGATTTTAAAAGTTGGACATTTCATTTGGAAGGTTTGTGTTATAAAATTAAAACAATTAATTAAAATTTTTGCTTAAGCTCTGGCTTTTTATTAATCCCAAGAAAACTCTGGATATTTTCACAGATCTCTTCGTACTAAAGAAAAAATTCAAGTCCCTTTGAACGTTGGTAATACTCAACTAACTGCACTGTTCATTTTGCCATGGATCTGTTAGGGAATGAGATCTGGTCATGTTTTATATTTTACTTCAAAATTATATTCCCCGTTCACCATTTTGTTTGTGGACTCCTTAGAAATATATCAGGGGGTTCTCTTGTAAAAACCACAAATATTTTTATGCTGGTCAGCAATTTAAATTCATTTTAAAAAGAGTAAACCAAGAAGAGAGAAAGGATATATTGGTATGTGCTTGAATTTTAAACAAGAGAACCTGGTTAAATTTGCATGGAATAGAAGATATAGAGAGTTTGGAATAAAAGTAAGTAACGAGTTTTACAATAAAGGTTACAATAATATGGGCAGTCGGTGACGGTCTATTACAGCTGACGCGCATGTTCTCAAAGATCCGCTCTCCATTTTTAGTAGCTAAATTCGATATGACCGGTTCGTTATAAAATCAGCTAACATCCATACTCTAAAAAATAATTGACTGGCTGAGAGCCTCACTGCTACGAGTGAATGTTCCCAGCTAAATCCGAGGCAGTCGTTTCCTCACCGTGCACTAGACCCTAACTTGTCTAATTTTGCATCGGGACTTAGTCGTGCAGCCATATAAGATTAAATTGAACCAAAAGTTCAAAGTGAATGAACATAGGCTGGGTCATTTGCTCGCTAAGAGGAAAAAGGCCGAATAGGATCTTTAGCTACGTGGCACATTTTTATATAAATGGATATATTAACAAGCCGTCTTTTTGTATATACGACGAGGTTCACCAAGAAACAATGCATCCACAAAAAACTACTGTTCGGTGAAGGCGGATTTTATGTCGGTGGCATACCTAAAAAAACATGCTCAGGACCATCTCGGCTACCAACGAGCGTTACAGCGTTGATTATCTGCATCTACCTTTCGCCGTTATCCGATGGTCATCGGGTGAACACAATACGACCACCAACGCCCTTTACGTATTTGTATAGGTAACAGTTTTAGAACCAGGATTGCCTGCTCCTTGATCCTCCCTTTTCGGTGAGGGTTCGGAACTATCTAATACCATAATGTTAATAGCATCTTTGCAACGCCACATCGATCCTGCACTATCTTCCCGCTATTTGTGTGTAAACCTCAGCGACCACGTGCGCTCGTGAAGTAGCCCTAGCACCAACAAGTCTGGAACTTACGTTCCCAGGGCTACAGTTTCCCGTGTTACCAACGGTTAGTTACTGGTCAAATCTCGAAGGTTGCTGACACATAAAAAGACATGCTGCTGGAAGGAAGGAGATCGCTACATATCAATGATAACGAATTTTATTTAAACCTCATTGAACAAAATGGACGTGGGCGACATGTTGTTTCAGCGATGTGACTCCCAGTGCCACACATGGACGATGCGAGGGCATTTCATCCAATCCAACGCGCTAAACTTTATGAAATCGTACTTTTATGACGTTAAACCACAAACGACCGACATCCAGAAATTCAAACCTAACCGGATCTATGCAGCGAATACATTGGTAGTTGTACCTCTCCGATCCGGATGAAGGACATTTCAGTCATTTATAATAGCGTAAACGGTCCTCGCAAACTAAAGAAAAAATTTCTCTGGGGCCTTTTTTATCACAATTCAATATCAACTAGCTCTTATATATATATGTATCTTTATATAAAGAAACGAGGGAGACGAAAATAAAAGAAAAGCAAGCGGCAGCGAAGGAAAGCAGCAACAAATTAAGAAGAGGGAGAGAATAAAACTACTGCAATGCTACGAATGAATATTACACTAGCAGACAAATAGAGTGATGACAAGTAGTGGAGTGGTGTTCTGAACAAATCATTTATTCATGAGTATTGGCGCGATCAGGAATCACTAAACGAAAGAGAGAAAAATCGCTAAAAACGAAATGCGCTCAACAATAAGTCTCTTTAATTGCAACCATAATTTTTATACTTGTTTAATTTTTTGTTAAACGAGTGCACACTCAACTGATGGCACCAAAAGGTGCATTTAATACGAATACTAGAGCACCAGTATTTTGTAATCAATTTTTATCAAAGTACAACACAAATACAGCTATAGGGCAGATTAACGAGTAATAGGGCAGCATCTACACGATTCATAATGTTTAACGTTCAATGCTTTTTTCGTCACTTCTGGCTGAGTGCTGCGTGCTGTTGCTCTTATATGCCACCAATATGTAATTATGCAACAGATAACGAAAAGACTATTGAAAATCATAAATGGAAGAATGAGTGGCGCCATTTTACTATATTAGCCAACTGACAGATTTATTTGTTTGTACAACTGTTCATAGGAATGTTGACGTTTGATTTTTTTTCTATACCACAACTGGTTGCAGGTCCAACAACAGCTCATATGTTGACGTTATTGATCTTGATGTGCGGCTGATGATGATGCTACCACTGTTACATTAAAATGATGGTGGTTGGTGTCAGTGTTGGTCTCGTAAATGGTCATTGTAATTTGAAACTTGTGACGTGTTTTGTGAGCAAAAAGATGTATTACAGCAGAGCAGGCCGCTAATTGCATTAGTGTAGCAGAGAGTCATATTTAGTCATACGTACATGCAACATAAACATGCCGCGTATCGTAAAAATACTTATAGCTTTTTTGTGCAATTTATTTATAACATTCTTTGAATTAATTCTTGAGTATCGGTGGGAATTAACTGTAAGTCTGATAAGAAGCATATTTCAGAACAAAACAATTTCAGTTAAAGTGTCTTCCTTGCACGAATACTTGAAGTAGATTTCTATTGAAATTCAACAAGTCATGTGGAATTTATCTTCTTCCATGTAGTTCAAGCAACTGGAGTTACAGTTGGCATAAACAGTTGTTTAGAGTTTTCAGAAATTTCAGTTTGATTAATTTCTTGATAGCGATCGTAAACATTGTGGCTTTTTGTTTTTTACTTTTTGAAGTAATCTGTGATATTGTGAGTTTGTCTATCGGCAATGAAGCTTTGGATTCTCACGCATATTAGCATGATGCTTGTAATGTTAATTGTATAAAGGTTGCTCTTTAGAAGCATTATTTCTAATGGGGTAGTTCTAGCGCATTCCTATCGGGTTTTGGTGACGGAGGGAAGAGCTCTCCAGAAGCTAACTTCTGACATATAGTCGCTCCAGCCACATTTGGGGGCAGTTCAATACTTTCCTTATTTATAAATTTCCAATTTTTTATGAATGATATACTTTTTTTTACGTTACAGAAAGTCGTTAAGAATGGCTTTGTAGCCCTCGTCGTTCACAGTGGACGTTCGGCGTTTTCAGCCTGAAAAACGCATCGTACAGCATCTTAAAGCTGGTGTTATAGCTCTTCTCTGTTTATATGGGGATGTGAGATGCGAAAAAATTGATTATTTTCATTATTCACTTACCCACTGAAATGGTGGAATCGGGCCTCGTCGCTCATGATGATTTTCTATGAAAAGTTGTCTTTTTCGTAATGGTGATCCAAAATGCCTTGAGCATAGGTTAGACTCATTTACCGGGCACCAGCTTACAACTGCTGGACTTTGTTAGGAAACATCTATTTTGATTAACACCCAATTTCGCAACATGCCGTCTGGTTGATACTCCTTCTCCTTTACGACATCTTGAGCAGCACTGTTCAAACTGAACTGCTATATGCCGCCGTCTTTAGCCTGTTAGGTACGCTGCGCCAACACCACCGACGAATTATGGAGTAAAGTGATTTTCACTAATGTCAAAGCAGAATTGATATTTGCCGCCATGTACAAAAATTATAGCAACTTAAGACGGCTTTCGAACAACTTTGTATGTTCACCAATCCTCCCGGCATCCCCGAGACTTTGTCAGTTACATTTTCGGGCTATTGGAAAATTTAACCAGGTGTTAAACCTCCTGCTGAATTTTCGGGTTGCGATTTCTTTCTGGAATTTTCGATATTTTAGTGACTTTTAAGGAGTTTTCGTTTATTAGTGGATTTTAATTTCATTGTGAAAATTAGGATTTTTAGCTTTTATCGACTCTTTGGTGAATGGTGGATATTTGAATAATATGTTGAACTTTTGAACTTGAAATTTTCGCGGTATCAGTTTTATATTTTATGGTTTGGTAAATATTTGCTCTTTGGCGAAATTTTAAGTGGCCCTAAAATGTGTTCCCATATTTAATTAAAAAATCACTCGCAAAGAAATATGAAAGTATGAGAAAAACTAGAGCCAGTCTAAGTTTTTTGCCCATATCTTAGGCAGTTGCATACCGGTTTTGTGATATTCAATATAATTATGAGTCTATCATCCGGATCAAAGGTGGACAGAAACTTCCTTTTAACGTCCTCATAATAGATGAACGACAAATATCAAGAAGGATCTAGAACACATGCCACCAGAAATACAAACCGTATGGCAAATTTCTAGAAACATATGTAAACTTGCCACCTACACCGGAGAGTACAATAATTCAAATATTGTAAGATTAACTTGTAAATTTTTGTTATTAAAAACACCTGCTGTGACATTGATAGCATGTCTATCTTACCACAAACAAAACTTTTTTCTTATTTCAACTTTGTGTTGTGAATTTTATCTAACGTCTGGTTTTTCCTGTACCCCAAAACGACAGGCATATTGTGTCAAGTTTTTGTCAACCCCAGGCCTTGCAAGACAAACTATGGCTTGTGTATGGGTCATTACTTGTGTTACATCTTCACCGTTCTATTCATTATTCTCAAACCATTGAAAAAGGCCACACACCAAGATTAGCTCGAGGCAGCAGTAACACCAGAGAATTTTGTGTTACTCGGTAAGATGCTGCTAAAACACCTAGAGAAGCATTTAGTTTAATATTAAGTGTGTGTATGTGTGTTTGTGTGTGTCAGTGTGTCTCTCTTTCATCTGTTTATTTTATCCTCGAGTGTCACAACTTTCTTTTTAAGTCTTAATTTTAAACAAAAATTATGGAATAAAAAATATTTTAAAACAAAATCTAAACAAAACAAATTTACATATCTGGCTGTGAGCTACAATGTCAAGGTGGTATTTGCAGGCTCCATAGCTGACTTGTTTCACATTCAAAAGTAAAAAATTCTTTAACAATTAAATTAACTAAAACATGTCACACGGGAATTCGGCGGCGACTGCATTGAAGAAATCGTTTATGTGTTTTTGCCATGGGCCCAGGCTTAACAATTTAACGCTTCTTGAATATCCTCCCTGAAGGGTATTCCAGAACTCTAGTCTGCGCCTAAAGAGAGCCAAGGCACAATAATGATCAGGCAACCGCCTATGACTACGTATTTGAATATGGCTTAGTTTATATCATGTTATAAAACACAAGATTTATTTATAATTAAGGGCTTTGACGCGCCCATCGAATCTTTGCTCTATTAAGCAGTCTCTGGTGCCAAATCACACTGGCAATTCCGAATGATAAAACTTTAATGTCAAAATAAGTGTTCGTTGATGCAAGTGTTGCACGCGTTGTGCCAATTTTACCGCAGACGCGGTGGTCCTTTTAATTCGACTCTGCAATGTTTGGTGGCATAATTTCCGTAAACAATCGGAGAACCCAAAGTAGTCTTTTCCTCGCCCTGCACAGGATCTCTGTACATACAACGTCCAACTGTTACAGAAGCTCAAAATTAATAAACATAGACAGGTCCTTCTGCAGGCTAATTGGCTTTCGGAACGTGTCGAGGAAGTTGCCGAAAAATTACCTTTAGGACAAGGTGCATATTTCGATGAATTATTATGTTAGCGATACGAGGTTCACCATCGAAAAAGCACGTGGTGGCTGTGGTTTTTACTCATATCGCGGGAATATCTTAATGCAGGAACAATGTGACGTGACAATGCAAAAAACAGCAAATTATAAATAACAGCAGAATGGTTAGCTCCAAACCCTTCAGTTGTAGATAGGTCCAGGGTATAGGCCGCCATGGTATTCAGTTGTTACCTATACGAGCACGTGTAGGGGCGTTGGTGGCCGCATATTAGTACACGCGGTGCCCTGACCACCTTAGGATTGTGTTGCAAGACTGGTATGGACGATAATCATGTCGATTTGATGGTATAATTATATTCTGAAGAGATGTCGTAACAATCGAATTCGTGATATTTTTTGATGCCCAGATGTCGGAGCTATGTGGCAATGTTATTCAAGATCAACAACTCTTTTTCGTTTATAACCTCGCACAGTGCTTATTTCATTCTGTTTCAACTCCGACTCCCCTCATTGGTAACCCATTTAAATTATTTAATTACACAAAGTATTTTCTTAAATCCACCCAAAAGTAGGGCTTCTAATATTCGTTTAAATTTCTATTCCCGAAAACAACATTCGGCCACCTTCTTTTTTTTAACATGCTACATTTACACTTATTTAGTGGTCGTATCTTTGCCTTCAAGACCAACAAAAACGAATCATATCAAAACTTTAACTTGCTTTGTTGTACAGGAGAACTTTGGGATTTGCTACATGAGATTTGTAAAATCAAACAATAAAAAATAAAATTGTATTTTTTAGTCTGCTGTTAAAAGAAAGCAAAAGAAAGAACACCGAAAACATACAAGCAGACAACAAACAAACAAACAAGGTACAAAGTTAAACAACCAAGAAGCAACTTACGCACACACTCCACTCTCACACACACTCACACACGTTTATTGTAAGTTAGTTTCTTTTAAAAATGCGTAGATAAAATAAAAGAAACTTTTTATTTTATACATTTTGTGAAAGAATAAGAGAACATGCTGTTTAATGTTTGATCCTCGGATTTGTGAACAAAGACAGTTTGAAATAAAATATTAAACGTCGCATTAAAATGCTAATACAAGCGATGAGATTCTGCTGTTGGATTTCTGAGTCCCTTTTTTATTTTACTTTCTGATATTGTGCTTGATGTTGTTGTTTTTGCTCAACTTTTTTGGGGTTTAGCAAGAAAGATACCGATTTATTTTGTTTCTGTTTTTTGTGTGTTCATTATTTGGACTTTTGCTTGAAACATCATAAAGGAATGAGTATGGCATAATGAGAGTGTCAGTCGATTGGTGGTTTCATTAATCAGCTGTTTTAAGTAATACAATCCCAGATTTAAAGATTAACAAACGGGATAAGTGAACCAGATTAATTAACATTTTATTATTTATTTGTAGCGCAAGTAGTTCGTTCGTTTCATAGTTGCATCGAAGTCACTCATTTATAAAACTTGGTTTCGGGTTACCCTGTACGATAAATAACTAATGTGTGCTGAAAATGTATGTTGCTTTTGCTTCATACAATGTCGCACTATCGATTTTATTTTTCAATCACTTGTACCATTTTCGGGCACGTTTGATTAAGGCGATTTGGTAACCGATTGACGCACCGTTGAAATCAATCGATATTTTCGCTTCAGTGTTAGATCTCAACCTCCATATAAAGTATTTTATTCCAAATTTTTGCCACATTTTCTTCATATGGAACTTAACATCTTACACTGAAGCATAATTTCATATGGCCCGTGAGTCTACTTGTTGCCAATTTACCTTGAATTTTATTTTTTTTCCCAATTTCTTAACTCTGAATATAGTTGCCAGATAAAACTCGTTTTGAAAAACGCCAAAGATTCCGGAAAATCGTAAAAAATAAGAAATATAAACTCATGCTACTTTTTAATATGTTCTAGATCCCTGTTATATCAATAATATAAAAGCGTTTTGGCGAATAAGCCTTCAAATTCAAAGAACTTACATAAATATTGCGGGCCATTAATATAAAATCGTTTTGTTTATTAAATCCGGGTTTTATATGATACGTACATATGTAATTATTTGAAAGAGCTATATACGCCTCATACTTAGTAATGAGAGGGGCCGCCAGCTAGCAGGCAAAAAGGTATGGCTTGGTGTAAGTTCATTGTCAAAAGATCTAACTTATACCTCCTCGTGTTGGCCGCCAATAACAGATTTGTGTCTCTGCTAGAAATCTAGCTAAATAAGTCGAGCGGAAATAAGTTAACACTCTCTTATAAAAGATCCCTCATCCATGGTGGAACAGCATACGCCAGGAATGCTTAGCCAAGAGGTAGCTTGGTCTAGTACAACCCTGCGATTGGTAGGCCCGTAAGTCTCCAGAAATACTCCTGACGAAGATGCTGAGACGTGCGAATATCCAGTATTGGCTAGCATAAGACTTAGGACCGTGCAAAATGTGGGTGCCATTTTAGACCTAAACCACAAATGCAAGCAATTAAACGCGGCTTCGTGATGAGGAAGAAGGCGGACAGTAACCAGTCGACAGTCTGAGTAAAGGCTACTGCTACCTTGACTCAAATGAAATTAAGGGAGAAGTAAATTATAAATCGGTTACTTGAAATCAATTCGAACAAAGAAGGGGATCGAAGAGGGACCCATAATGTTAACGGTCTGCTACGCTATCGCCCGAGTTCTAGACTATTACGCTACGTCTTAACTAGCCACAAATTTGTTCTCTCAGGGAGAAATCCTTGACAGAAAGCGGGGAAAAATTGGTTCGTGCTCTTCCGTGTGGGGAATACGTGTAGATGTTCCTGATGAGTTTGAGCATAATTTTTTGTCGCTCATCGAGATTGTTTCCTTGCTCTTCGCATAGTTTTTGTGGGACGACGAGTGCATACGCACATATTTTTTGTTTGCCTGTATGTATTTTGTTTGTGTAAAGGCATGACAAAGTTGTGCGGACCACACTGTGTGAACACGAACAGACCATCAACAGCGACGGTCTTCACGAGCCAAATTCCTATGCGAACAGCTTTAGTCGACTTTTATTCACTTCGAGCAAGTAAATATCGAAAATAACTTTTCGTCGCCTTACTAATGCCGACCATAGACTTTGGAACTGCTTGTACAACAAGTTTATGTTTTTATAGTTTAATGCTCCACAACTGCTGAACATTTATTTAGCAATATATTACACATTTGGTAAACGGCAGCATGGAAACAAAAAAAAAAAAAAGAATTTTGAATTCCTATTAAATGAAATAGCTGTGGAAAACTTCATCAAATTGTACATCCAGCCGAAACGTGTGTTGGCAGAAAATAAAAGTTTGTTATTCCACCTGCAAATGTTTATGTTTTAATGACTTCATTCCTTTATAATACACATAACTTTTTTTCATAAAGACGGTTGCCTATTTCTCCCTGCTATACTTTAAATCGGCAACGTCTTAAAACAACTAGTAAATGAAGAAAAAGATTTTTTATGAGGCTTGTTATGAGCTGCCAACGAAAGTCAGGACTTTAAAGGCTAATTGGCAATTTGATTTCTTTTCTCGCTTTTATTTTGGTTGCATCTCTATGGAAATTCGACGTGTTCGTTATACGTACTTACTTTTGGTTTATAATACTCTAGTTGTTATGTGTTTTACTTAGATTTCCACAAAAGAAAACAGTCGAGGAAGAAGAACGCCGAAGAAAAGAATACTTTACATTGAAATCTTTATATCCCAAAATGTATTTCTTAACGTAGAATTAATAGATTCGCATCGTGCTGTTACGGATCAGCTGAGAAATTAGTGACAGTGAATAAAACACGTTGTTTTTTATTAAATTAAATATTTTAATATTATCAGTGACATATTACCAATGTAATAACAAATTTATTGTATTAAAATCTTTAATTGTGCAAGAATTTCAGCTGAGTTTCTAAGATGATTGCTCTAAGATATATAAGAGCTCCCATACATTTCTTTAGCTTGTAAAAAGTCTTCGCTAAATTCAGACACAGAAAAATGCCTTAAGTTTTTATGGACTGTAATGTCAGTGCCAACATGTCAGTACTTGCCCTTCCAATTGGAGTTTATGGGCCATATGTACAAACCCCGTTAATTTTAAAGTAGTTTTTTAACTGGTTCTTATTTTGCTAAGCGCGATAATATGTAACGTAACTTTTGTTACAAACAAACCTACAACCTTCCATATTGGTTCAGAGTTTAAGAGTTTTTTCAAATGGATTTGACTAAAACAGAATTTAAAAATGAGAGATTAGAAAGCCAATTTTTCGTCAATCTATAAAGTTTTTGCGTGGCGGGTACGCCTGCTTTAATCAATGATACAGAAGTTGCAAACAGAAAACAATACCTTGTGCAAGTGTGCAAAGGTTACTCTTTTCCTATCACATTGCTAATAATATTTCGTATTAATTTGAGAACTGGAGCGTTAAAAAAGAAGCTTAGCCCATACATATTTCCTTGTTTTGCTTTTGTGAGTTAAAGACTTGCACTGATACCATAAATTAAAATCAGCATCAATGAAAGCCGTGGCGCTTCCGCATTTAGTACTGTCGTTCGAAGGAGCATTTTTAAGATGTTATGTGGATCTTGTAAATTTAATATATCCTGTAATGTAACTAGTGTTTAGCAATTATAGGGCGTTCATGTATTTGTTTCGATTATATTAGATATAACACACTAGTACTCGATTAATCGAAAGAGAAATTTCGATACAATTAAATACTTAATTCCTACAAAATAATCGATTATGTACCGATTTTCGATTAATCTTGCCCTCAATATTATGACACTAAAAAAAATATAATTTTTTAATGTTTTCCTTATATTGGCGTTACTGTTCTTCACATAAAATATAGCTTTGGCGAGTTTAAGTCGCAAGAGTATATTGAAGTGAACTGCTGTATTTAAACTTCAGTATACTCATGCGACTTGAACTCTCCAAAACTCTTGCGAATTACAGAACACCTCACATGTGAGTTGAAATCACACTCGCAAATTGCGAGTGTCGGAACATGGCCGGTAGTTAAAAAAAATGTAGTTAAATGAATGCACATTATATAAATACATCCTAGTAGTCCCACCAGATTGCCCAACCATCACTGCTTATTAAATTTACACTCCCATCTCAGTTGAGTTCTTAAAGAATAAACAACAAAAACAACATTTTGACAAAACTCCAAAAAAAAATTCATCATGTCATTTTCTTTGACATGCTTTTGCTAATAAATAGTTTTTAATTCGTGTTCGGTCGTGGTTATTAATTTCTTTTGGGACTAGTGAAAATATTATTTAAAAAGTATATTTCTTGTTTGCAATATAAAAAAACGAATTTGAAGTCTTACTGAATAACAATTAAATCAAAAGTGTATAAATTCATTTAAGTGTTTGTAAAAAACACAGAGGAGAAAGTGTAAAAAATAAATTCCAAAGAAGCTGTCTCAAAGTGCCGGCCGCCGATCGTCAGAATATTTTGTTTGCTTCGGGTTTTTTTTGTGACATTCTTTAACAACAAAAATAAGAACAAACATAAACAAACTGCTCTGCATTCATTAAGTTGTTGCTTTTTTTTACCTTAATGCAGCATCAAGCAGAGGCTAATTAAACACCGCTGCTGGCGGCGCCGTTTTGATGCTTTTGTGTTTTGTTATTTTCTTCCGACAATTCTCTTATTTCTTGTCTCTTCATTTGTGCGTGTTATTTGCATTTGTGGGTTTTGTAATTTTTATAGCATATTAATTTATTTAAAGGTGCCAAGTATAACTTAATTTTTTTCTCGTTAAATTATTACTCCAATAAACAATAGTAAAGTAAATATTTGAATTAATTGTTCATTATCAGTATGCCGGTCTATATTTGCTTATTGTTACTACATGTACTCGTACCTAGGATGCTACCATTTGTTTGCGACTTAGTTTTATGCGCGTTTCTTTTAACTTGCTCATTCGGTGACATCATATCTTTTCCTTACCGTTTAATAAGTGCAGCGGGTGTCATCAAATGCATTAGCTGGAGTGTAAAACAATAAATTTCATGAGGAAAAGTGTTTCTTGCCAGGTGGGTGGGGTTATGTGCGTTTTTATGTGTTCGTATGTGTTAAACAAAAAGCAACGTGCAGAAATCATTCAATTAAGACATGATGATATCAATCATCCCCTTGTAATTTATTATCCATTTGTTGTGGCAACAACGACAGCGAACACACAGAAAAGGTGAGTACAGAATTTCTTATTCACAATTTTTTTCTTTATATAAACTTTCATATAAAAAAGTGATGCTAATGCAATGAAAAAAAAATAAGCTTGACGCGGCCAATTGGGTTGGCCAAAAAAGGTGTTTTTCGAAACTCGTTTAGAAAAGTGTAAATGTTAGAGGCTGTTTAATGCAAGTTTGTATGGTTCTCATAAGTGGAGATTGTGAACTGTCAAATTAAAAAATTTTGCAAAATTACGAATTTTCTGAAAATCATTTATGAACATCGTGTTGTATTTAATATGTTTTTGGTGAATTTTAAAATTTTGGTGAGTTTCCAAATTATTGTAAAAATTTGCTTTGTTTCGTTTTTCAGATTAATTGAAACTTTAAATAAAATTCATATTGATGATTTTTAAGTATTTCGTGAATTTTTAATGTTTTGTTGGTATTAAAATTTTTGTTGTAAATTCACTATTTGTGGTGAAATGATATATTATTTGATATAGGTTTTCTTAAAATTTCGACGTTTTCGCATAAAATATTGATTTTTTTGTTATATCTCGACTTTTTGGTGAAATTACAAAGATTTGGTGCAATATAAAGTCTTTGTGGCGAATTTTCCAAATTTGTTGAATATTGTTTTATTTTGCCTGAATTTTTAATTTTTGGCAAAAAAAGTTTTTGTTGCGGGCAAGGCGTAGCTAACTAGGTGGCACTGCTACGACACATATACAACAATACAACAACAGTAGGCAACTTTGTTTGTGTAAAATCAATGTTTACTGTCAAAAACATGTGACAACAAAAAGCAAATTAAAAGGATAATAGTTGAAAAAACGTTTTTCGTAATCAAAACTAAACACTTTGACATTAACAAAGTGTAAACAAAGAAAAAATGAAATGTAAGCAAAAAAAAATCACCTGCAGTAGTGATGCCACCTAGTTAAATATGCCTTGGTTGCGGGCTTTCGATTTTATAGTGATCTCTTGCATATGTGGTGAAATTAAAATTTTACTTATTGTAATTAATATAATTCAATCATGCTAATTTTCCAAGTGGTGAAATGCGCATAGGGACTAGCTTATCCTTTAAATACTTCCTTTGCCAACTAGACTTATATTGGGCGATATTTTTTAAAAATTAGAGTCGCGGGAAGTTGATTAGCTTGTGGCTGTTTGTCTGGTGTTGAGTGGAATTTTTCAAAGTTACCATATAACTAACGGATTTATATATGCGTCCGTTTTATCAAATGTTGGTTTGCGTTTTTTTCTTTAGAAATACCTTGTAATTAGCCATAGGGCAATAAGTAGCTAATAGATAATATACAGACCGATTTTTAGATTTATTATGCAAAATTTTGCTATTGAAAATGAGTATAGTCGGGTAGTAATTAGCAAAAAATATTTCTAACGTTTTGCTCGGATGTAGTACAAACATAAGGTGTAATCTTTAATTAAATTTGCAGAATGTGGGTCCGTGTATCGGTGCCATCACGAAGAATATTTTTTCAGAGGCGTCAATCAAAGGTTTTATATAAATCGTACCATCTGGAAGGCTCATTCCCAGTTTTCTTTTTGTCATAGCCGCAGGCTGACATAAAAAAAATGTATTGAAAACAACTGACACTTTTATTAAAATATAGAAAATTGCACTAAGATTTGCAAATTCAATTAGCTTTTATTTCACTTTAAATTATAAATTCTAGAAAACAGCGTTTTACATATTAATGTGGGTAATAGTAAGCCCTTTTAAATGTGTTTGTGGCCAAGAGCTAAATTTGAATGCAACAGATTTCCCTCGGAAATTACTTTAAGCTATGCAAAATTATTTCGTTGTTGCTGCTACATATTTTTGCATTATTTGCTATAATAAATAATAAAAATAATAATTTCACGAAGAACATAAATAATAAAATTTAATAAAAACTTAATTCTTAAGCTCGTATTTCATTAGAAAATAATAATTTTTATCATTTTCATCAGCAGCATCATCACTTCCATCACACTTTTCATTTGCTCAATCAACATTTTTAGCATACAGGACAATAAATAAAAAAAAAAAAAATAAATGTGAAGGAAAAATGATGAAAAAATTCAATTTATTTAATGATTTAAATTGTTCCAACTACACTGCCACTGATACATTCATTCAGTCAACCATCCATCTCTATTTCCTCCTTCGTTCATTCCTACAAGCATTTAAAATATCTTTTCTTTGTGTGTGTGTGTGGGAGCGGGTGTATGAAAAGAAGTACTCTTAGTAGCAATAAAAAAGCGCAAAGAAAGAAAAATTTGCAAAACGAAACAAAAAAACGTAAAGGAAACAATTACGCTTATCTTCCCAGTTGACATCGATAGTTATGGCAATGACGATAAATGTGACACTGCCAACGTAACCCAACATTTTTACAAACATTGAATAACCCGTACAATTGTTGTATGCTGCTATCGTTGATGAATGCGCTCGACTGCAATGACAACTATAACTATGATGGCAAGGACTTTAATAAATGTGGGCTGTAGTAATTGCTGTTGGTTACATTTTTAAAAGTTTGGTAATTTTTAAACCTTGAAAATATTGTTAAAGCAGCTACTAGCCTGCGGGCAATTTATGTCAATTAGACTTTCGAAAATGGCTCTAGAAAAAAGTAAAGTTCCGTAACCGGTGAGTACAAATCATGTCTGTAGCTGTTACATATTTAATACACATTTTATAACTGATATCACCGGTCATACAGTGACTAACATATATTAATTTACCCCTCTTATGACCTCCTCAGCATGTTAAAGTGACATGGTAAGAACTTAAACCGGTCCCTATCCATAAACCACCAGTCACGCGACAAGTACTGTGTCAGTTCCCTTTAGCAATTGTGCGCTAAATTTTGAACGGATTAAAGCACTATTTTGAAAAGATAATATTTGTTGTAGTTGACTAATATCACTCGTAATTATCCTATGTGCCTTGTACCATGGGTTATCGTGTTTTATCAGAAAGAAATTAATAAATAAAGCCACTGCCTTGATTGTTGTGCCATCCAGTATGTTAATGTGTTCACTAGATACCACATGCTGCTCTAAGTAAAAAATAGCATAAGCACCCTATTCACCCTAAATTGCACTGTTTTGGATTCAGATGCAAGAAGATTATTGCAGAAAGAAGACATAAAGTATATCTGCACCTCATGATTCTCCAAAAATACATTTCCGGCCTGTAATACTTAGATCTAAATCTAAACTTTAGGTAACATTCGTGGGGTTGATGTAGAAAATTTTACATGAAATTATGATCAGGTTGACCCTCCACTTGGCGTTGTTATTAACTTTTATGTTGCATGAACTCGACCATAGATGAGTATAATTAGTGGGTATAATATAAAGTTACGAAATAGTTCACTCAATTGACAGATTCTGTCAGAAAGATGACATCTGTTTTAAAACTTTTACAAAAACAACAATCACTTTACAATTCTTCCGTAAGATATTAAAATAAATTAAAAGTTTTTTTGTAACTGTTGTAAAATTGCTACCACTTCTGAAATATTCTCTCAATTGAAAGAATATTAACCCTACAATTCGATGTCGTTGAATTTTTTACTTTTCCCCACGGTTTATTAACTTCTGAATCAACTGTGGAAATATTAACTTTGAACTCGCAGTACTTAAATTTAGAACAGAAAAACATTTTTAATTTAATTTAAGCAAGTTGAATGTAAGCAGGCCCCAAGCGCATGTTATTTTGAAAAAACAGCAAGCCAACTCACTCTCAACTGTCCCCTTATTTTTACCTTTTTTTGGTTAGATGTTTAACAGGGAATCTTAAAGAATTTTGTACTTATTGTTGTAATCACAGTTGCCAATTCTAAACAACACAAATGGTTAATTCTAAAAGTAAAATGCGAAAACGCCTAATGATTACTATTTGTACCACAAAGGGACAGTAATGTGTCCAATGAACTGTTATTAATAACATCGCTATCAAATTAATCTCTCACAGATAAATTTCTCATAGTTCCGAATTTGTGGCCAGTTGCTTTTAAATAATTTTGTCATTGAATGAACTAAAGGACGGTTCTAACAAATGACATAAACCGTCTCCGTATGCCAAGCTATCAAGTGAACTAGTGAAATTATCCTGTTGTAGAAAATGACGACAAGTTGCAGGAAATCTATTACTGAAGCTGAATGAAATAAGTAGATTACGAAATAAATAAAAAATATAAAATTTCTCTGTCTTTGTAAACAGCGTAATAATAAGAACGCGAATAACAGCGAAAATCGATTTAAGCACGGACAATGCAACACAACTCCATAAATTTATTGCTTGAATTTTTTTGTGTTTCAAGACAGTAACGTAGAAAAAGTCAAAATAATATTTTTACTATATGTAGTTGTATTTAAGTGTCAATGTTGAAGCTACTGAAGCATAAATTCACCCAGGCGCGTTAAGCGCACCGTCAATAGAGGTGGGAAAGTAGTGGTGGCAAGACTGTTCTTACACTATTGACATACTGACGTAGTAGTGCCAAGCTATAACATCCAAAAAAATATGTAGTAGCAGTGTGCATGCAGCACTTCTTCGGTTTAACCTTTTTAAAACTGCTAAAAAACAAAACAAGAAAAACTCTAGCGCGAATTTCAAACATCAAAAACACTCGCTGCATTACTTTTGTATTTGTAGTGCGAAAAAGTGTGAAAAGATGCTTCAGCATTAAAGTTCTTAAGAAATAAATATCATTATTATTTCTCACAAAAAATATCTTTTAATAGGAAATTCTTAAGGGGACAAATAGTGATGCCAGAAAAGCAATAATGTAAAATAAAAGAGTTAGCAAAATTGAATAGGTGGAGGGAGAATACCACATGTAGACAGGCTAGAATGGTGCTCAAAGAGCCCCTCGGCAGGAAGGCCAGCAAGGTGCTCGGGAATAATAGGGCTACTTTTAGCTGGATCACTGCGTTAGTGACAGGACATGGAAACTTCAAGTACCATCTGGTTAAGATGAAAGTCGTAGAAGATGATACTTGCGGACTATGCCTGGAAGAGGCTGAGACGGTAGCGCACATTGTGTGTGAATGTCCAGCACTGGCTAGCATAAAGCTTAAGACCACGGGCAGACACTGTGAATGCCATGGGGGAACTAAGCCTTAGACAAATGCTAGCAATTACAAACGACTCCGTGATGGGGAAGAGTGTCGACAGTTACCAGTCGACAGTCTGAAATCACTTTAGTCAAGAGTAAAGGCTAGGGCTAGGACGAGACTCAATTGAAAGTAAGGTGGTTGTGATTACGGATCGGTTCCCTGAAATCAATTTGAGGAGCGAAATGGGGGTCGAAAAGGGACCCAGAAAGTACGTGGTCTGCTTCGATATCCCCCCATACATTAATAATAATAGCAAAATTCTTCTCTGCTTTAAGTTGAACCATCCATACTATCGATAGTTCTGTTTCCATTGAACTATCGGTGGTTCTTATTTCATAGCGATACGATCGTTAATTTTTTTTAACCAAAATACAAATAAACTCGATAAAAAGATACAAGTATAAATTTATATTTTGGTTTTTATAGGAAAACGACGGCTAAGTTGCGACTGCTTACCACATGGTTTAGTTTTCTGTCCACAAAAGACCGGTGATGCTGGAATTTTTTGTAACAATAAAGTAATCCAAAAATTATAAATATTTCTAAACAACTTTATTTTTTTATTTAAATCAGGCGCAAGTTTTTATAAAAGAATAGTTCTACGAATAATATCCTTTTCCTAAATTCGTTAACAAAAATTCAATACTTTCGATTTTCCAACAAACTTTCAAAATTATCGAATGCGGTCATCATCGATAATTTGCCAACTCAAGTAGAAAAGATACGCTCCAGCACTTTACACCTGCAATGAAGGAACAACGAAAGTAATCTCCGAGAAAAGAGATGTCAATTCTACCTGTAGCGATCCCTCCAGATGTGCGCATAGGCTATCAACGGGAAAAAAGAAAGTATTTTGATAGTCTGTGGTGCTCATGTTGTTATCTGTTGCCAATCGCCATGGCCTGATTCCAATTATTATGTCATGTTGCACGATTGAATAGCACGTCCAAAGAATTCGCGCACTACCACTATTTTACGATAAACACGCTGGCCCTGCAAACTTGGCTCTTCTAGGTCTTGTGACCAAATAAGAGTCAACCGGCAATTATACAACAGCTGTACGTCGAGGAAAGCACCTTTGGAAAGCCGATATCTCACAGTGCACAAGAACTGGTGCTTTCACAAACTTCCGCAATATTCATCGGGACTTTGACATTCGACCGTCCAAGCTGCCACATGTTAAAAGTGACTTCCTTCGCTAGGCAAGTGAGCTTCGAGCATTTGGAGATGGTAATAATTTTGAACGAAAACTTATGTGAACCGATTAGGCGTCTTTTTGCATGAATAGCTTTGTTAACAAGAATATTTGCGGTACATGGGACGTCAAGGTGAACCAGCTACAATGCAACTTTAAAATGCTACTGTTTGGTGCGGATTTGAGGCCGGTTGCACCAGTTATTCTATTGGCCTGAGTTGGAAGACATACACGTATACGACACGTGTTTCCATAAGTACTAGGTTACGAACCCAACAAGCAATGACGCAATGGCCTTTCCGTATGAACGACATGGGAGTGTGGTTATGTTTCCCGAAGATAATGTAAATTGATTACGCACTTGACTTTTTCTGTAAAGCTTTTCTGAAGTCGCAAGGCAGAGTAATTTAAATTTGGCTGCTAAGATCCGTTCGAAGCCGCGATTGACATTTTAACTATGTCATATAACATACGTCATATGTGGGCATTTCAAATGAAAAAGAAACAATTTCCGTAATGCCACATCCATACAGCTTGGGAATCAAGGATTTAAATTTGGAATTCCGTTCACAGATATAGCTGTTCGTATACTTTTATTTTTTGGTTTAGTCGTGAAATATTTGGCAATAATCAAAGTATATAATGTGCGGATTATAGTTGTTTTTAGAACTGAAGCAATTAAATATCGATTTTAAAGCAGCTGCAGTTGAAAACAACATGGCATCCCCCTACAACTCTCGCAATATCCCACTGCGAACAGCACTTGCTGCTGTTATTGCAGTTGCACTTGTTAAAATATATTCCCAATGCAAGTGAATGGTTTTTTTCTTCAAGGATTTTAGGAACTAGTGTTTATAAAAAGTTTTCCGTTGCTTTCTTTTCGATATCAATCTATTGTTCCTTTTCCTCCTTTTTCAATACTCGTTGAATGAGCTGCAGAAGGAAAATATATGCGGAATTTTTCACTTCCGTTTTCTTCAAGTTATTGAATTGAAAATTACATTTTACTCGTTGAAAAAATTAAGGAAAATAATAAAATAGATATTCTGAATCGAATAAATAAGGAGGTGTGGAAAAATAGTTCCTGTTTCTCTTCCTTATTTATTTTCTTTTCAAAGAAAACCTCTCCAAAGAAATGAACATATTTTCAATAAGTTTTCTGTTACAATGCATGAGTGTGTACATACTCATACTTGTACTAGATCGACAATAAACAACATAAACAAAACGGAACCGGAGACGACAGACTTAACATCACACATACATCCATACATTGGAAAAAATTTAACAGGAAATTTTTATATTTTAACACACACCCAATGCTCACAGTATCGCTCTGAACAAAAACTAATATTGACATATTTTTTTGCAATTCATAGTTTTTGTGGTAACACAGAGACGGAGAAATAACATCCAGGAAATTAATTCTTTGTGTTGTTTTCATGCCAGTGGTATTAAATATGTCGATATAGTGAGAGAAAAAATGGCCTCCAGCATATTTCGGGGGCAAAGGCTGAAAATTATCTATAGAATCGCCGATTCAGCTATAGGCTCACGTCCACGGGTACAAATCGGTTGCAATTGAATCTAAACGAAGAGGTGTGTGACGCTATCCCCCATCACCCTTTACTACGTTAGCACAAAAACTAAACCCTGATGGAAAGAAGGAGGATAGCGGGAGTAGTGTATGTGGACATTCGACTTAACTCCTCACATTGAAAGTGGTAGAAAATATATCTGCAGAGAGTTTATTCCATATTAGAACAGTATGGCTAAATAACGAGGTTTTCCTATAGTGTGCTGTTCGGTCTACTGGCCAATATATTACAAACGGATTAGCTCGTAATGAAAAATATGTTATATGTACCTGGTTGGGTACCCTTCTCTTGTACGTCGCTAAGAAGCTTGAAAAAATTATTTTAAGCACCGGCTTCTATATAAGAGTTGATTTTCATTTTCAGTCGAATATAGGTGGGAGAAAGAACAACGAAATCAGCTGGAATGAAGTATCTCTTACACATTTCTAGGCATTTAAATGCTTTTTTTTTGGCGATCTGAAGAATGTGTTTAGTCCACCTTGAGTCCATCAGTGAGTAAGCACACAACATTGAGTCTTATGTTCTTTAAAATCAAACCTGTTTCCATCTAGGGATTATTGCGAGATTCCGCTATTACTCAATAAAAACGAATGACAAGTGCTGCTATCATCTGCAAGTTCCACGTAGAAGGACATTTAGAAAAATAAGAAATAGTATCGGAGAAAGTACGGAGCCTTGCAGTGCCCCTGAATTTATCTTGAACTTGTTTGACTAAACCCCATGTATAACAATTCGTATAGTGAGTTCCCAAACAATGCTTAATATGAATCGATAGAAGTCCTTACAATACCAAAACTGAAAGGAGCGATTTCTTGGCAGCTTATAAAATATAAAATGGACATCGACACGGGTTCAAAGACGCCAGCATCGACTTCTTTCTCGGTTCTTTCCATTAATCCATTATGTTAGAGTTTAAAGTGAAGTGAGTGCCACGCACCCAAAATACAGAATTTTGCTCGGCTTTCCTTATAGCTCTCGGCTTTTTATGCCGAACTTTTTATGCAGAACCACAGAATTAATCAAGAGATCTCTTAGAGTTATAGCATAAATAATGAAAGAATCTTTAATATTCATGAAAATGTACAAAGTGAATTTTCTCTCACTGTTTTACATCAAAAGCAATTTTGTTTCTCTTTGTTTTCAAATACAATGCTGAATATTGTTTGCTTGAATAAAGGAATTTCCGATAAGAGCGGGTGGAAATTTTGTTTTACTGATGCCACATAATCATGACAAGTTACACGATTACCCTGCATGTCGTAATAAAACAACTTTTATATTAAGATGACAGCAAACGTTGTGGCGTTCTCTAAAAGTTGCCTTAAATTAAACAAATGCTGGCCATATACTACGGAGTTTGTTCGTTGAGTTGGCTTTGGCACATTTGGAAGAGGAACCTAATCTCGGGTGAAATATACTCTTAAGCAACCAGACCCATTTTGGTATGTATGACTTTTTAAATAAGGGTGAGGGTGCTGTGGCTTAAGTAGTTAGAGCTGCATATTATGCATTCGATCGCTTAAGTAGCCTGGGTTTTTTGTACTTCAGGGGCTGTCAATCAGCAATTGATAGAAAAACGGCTATATAGCTTCAATTAATGCGCGTACATAGGCGATGCAATACTTTTTACAAAATAAACATACCGTACTTCACTAAAATAAACATACTTCACTACCTGTCTTCTCTAGTCTGCCCCTTTACCAAAAAAAGTAACACACGCTTCGCCCACCCACATCATGTTCGCTGGTGACATTGCATCCACAAAAATTTACTGGTTGGTGCACATTTTAGACCGATAGCATTACTGGCCGGTACTTCTTTGACACCAACGTTGGCAGAAGCATCACCGTTTGCGGCGAGCACCACAGTTTAATGATAACGTATTTATTTTGGACCGATTTGGGTAAAATAGTTTCCAGCAGGACAGTGTAAACGACGGTTTGACGTTATATTTATCACTAGCAAAAGATGACGTGAATTGGCCACTATCTACTCCATCGTATTGGCCATCATCGACCCGATCGCATTGAAAAACTCTTTTTATTATAACCGCGTTCACCCAAATGTATTTGTAATTTTCTTTAAATAAGAATTTCGCTAGTTTTTTTTCTCCTTAGCTCTCGTCTTTATTCCAATATAAATGACATTGTTATCTTTCAATTTGATTAAAAGTTTTAAAAACTTAAAATTGCAACAGACAGCAAGTACTCTTGTTTATATGAATCAATATTTGTGTTGAGACATTTTCTTTGGATTAACGAAAATAAAGGAAATAGGAAAAATATCGATACGTAGCACTGGGAAACGCATATGTGTATGTGAAACACCATGTTGTCATTTATGGTTGCATACATTGTTATTGTTTGAATTGGATAAATGTAGATTTCTACAAAGTAAATAAGAATACTGCCTTCGTGAAAAGTATTTTTCAAGCTAATTTTAATTAAGAGCTAAACGGAAGTATTTAAAATAAGAGTTCATTAAAATTCAAAGATGTCTTTTTAAAAGGATAAGTAGCTTTTCTGCAGCTGTTTGGCATCCTTGCTATGAAAATTAATAACATTGTAATCCACTGAATATAGATTTATATTTATAAACTCAATTTCTATTAATTTTTGTGTAGTATATTAAGCTTTTTTTCAAAGATGACTTCGCTAAGTAGGATATCCGGCATATGACCGGCGAGGCTGGCTGTTGAATTTTTCCACCATCACGCAAAATCGCGTCAAATGTTGCATTTCAAAGTTCTCAACTGTTTGTAGGTCATAGGTAAAGTAACTTGAATTTACATATCCCCAGGGAAAACAGTCAACAGACATCAAGTGGTTCGGACGAATCTATTTCGTGAAAATTGTCATTCGTCAAATGTTCATTTCAGTAAATCGTATTGCTGGATCTTTATGACATGTAATATTCTAGAGCTGAAGTGACAGTTCTGAAATTACGAAGTTTTTGCATTTAAGTTCTTAATTGAGCTTATTTTACCACACAAGAACTCAATTAATAATTTGAGCAATTAGTGCTTTACTTGATCATAAATTGCTTCAAATTGCCCATGCAATCCTGGCGAAGTGCATTTAGTGAGCTGAAAATATATAAAAGGGATAACAAATATTATTGTTACCAATTTAACTATGTCTTTCATATTATGGTGGTAATTGGAAATTATGTACGTAGAAGCGTATAACACATGATTACACGCTTTTTCGAACATGATTGTCGGTGCATGAAGACATTTTCAGCTAAATTGTATATTTTGTAACTACAAAATGGCTTCCAATTAAGGCACGGAAATGATAGTAATAATATCTTTGTAGTGCATCTCTGTTGACTGCAACGTTTACACCGATATTATCTTTGACGCTATATGGACCACTGCTCCATAAAGTGCAGCAAATGGACGGCACCTTGTGTATCAAATCAAAATATTTGAAACAGATCTTGACAAAACATGCTCAACAACTTTTTTGTGTTAAGAATTGCTACTAAGGTGATCAACGAAACTACTCGATCGGTATTCGGCCGGTTTTTCCCCATTTGCAGCGGTCAAATTTTTCGAAATGGCGATTTTTCGAATGTTGAATTTGGTTTCAATTATTTTAAATTTTTTTTACTTGATCAAAATTTGTAGAGAACTTGTCTCTCTTCTGTTCTGTGATATTTTTTTTTTTAATTTTCTCGAGAATTTTATTTTTCAGAGTCAGCACAAAGTTCCATCAATCCCACTGTGTACAATAGGTGCTGGCGATTTGTGTAGGAATGGTAGACTGGATTTTCAAAGTTGTATATTTTAAATCTTATACGTAATGACACGACATACACAGTCGGGCAAAAGTCATTGTCACTTTGCTTACTCAACGTTTGCAGAACAGTGTTCGATAAATACAAATTCGCTGACAACAGCAGCCGACATAATGGCCCATATCGTCAAACAGAATAAGACTTTGTCCCCACAGGTATTTGTCGTATCCAACGGCATTCTTGCAAAAGAAACACATGGTCATTCTTGAGTCATGGTGTGGAGTACTTTGTCGTGTGCTGGTATCGGCAAACTCGTTGATATATAGACAAGGACGAATTTATACAAATTTTAAAGGGACAATATTCAGCAGGTGTACGTACTTTCAGTAGGTCTCTGATCCTTTAACAAACAGCAGATGTTGTCTAGATACAACAAACCAATAAGAATAGCTCACTTAAGCAAATATAATGTTATATATTTTGCATTCACTTTTCAAACTAGTCAGGAACTCATTTGTCCAGATGAATTACAAATTATATTTATTTTTTATTAGCATTTCAGCAAACGGTAAATAAGCAAACTGGCGAATACTTTTGCCCTTGCGTGTAGTTTAGCCAGCAGCCAGAAACAATTACCGAAGTGTTTTAACCCTTTAACCGGGTTTTTCACAATCTTAAAAACCGTCACTGGGATTTCGCAATATGACCAATAATCGATCACCCTACTTGTTACTCATTTTAACAGCAACTTTCGTTGCCGATATGTTTTATTTGGCTTGTTTAATTATATTCTTGATTTGATATTCCGACAGTATGTTTTGATGTAGATTTTCGTAACGAATTTCCGTCATCCCTTGTCAGGTTTGGTTTGGAGACAAATCGGTTTCGGCTATGTGCCATCTTCAGTATAATTTTTTTGTTTAATTATACTTTGACTAATTTTACGCAGGCGGTTCTAAAAGCACTAGTCTTAACTATTTAAACCCAAAATATTCGGAAAGAGCTTACGAAACGCAGAGAGAACTCTCCGTTGTAAAAAAATTACTAACTACCGGGTTTCTCTTTTAATTTTGAACGGATACAAAAAGTGTCTTATTGTAGCGAATAGGATGGAGGCGATAGCAATTTTAATTTTCAATGTTTGACTTTGGCCATAAAGGGCTGGTATTCGATTAAATGCCATCCTCTGCAGAATCAGGTAGTTTTAGATACGGCTTCGTAGGCGAATTCTCTTCTCCAATTTTACCAATAAGTCAACTGACATCAGGGAATGTTTTCATAACCGTTTTACCCCAACAGCTTCCTAACAGCACGTTTAATCTATTTAAACTTAAATGTTGTTCAATTCAAACATTCCAAAAAATTCGAAATTATTTTGCAACAAAAAAAAATGACTCCATTAACCAAAAATATTTAAGAAAATCGCAATGAAACGCTACAATAATCATCCAGAATCCAATAACATCACGTTGTTCAACAACAATTACAAACCATGATAAAATTCAACTGCTCTTCTTCGCTCCATGTTGCAGCATGCAAGCAACAACATTTAGTCAAGCAATAAATTTATCAAATATTTTGTTATTTTGGAAATGCATGTATTTCCATCCATTTTTGTAGGGAATTTATTTCATCAAAGTTTCTTCTCCCCTCTGCTAAATTTTCTTTGTTTTTGCAGTTGTGCCACTTGCGACGCGACAGTTTATTTTCGTAATCTTGCAACTAAACTGTTAAATTACAAAATGTTCTGGAATGTTGACAAACTGCTCGCTCAAGCGGACAGTGCTTGTGCCAAGTAAATCAAACAAGAAATTAATATGAGACAAAAGAAAAAAAATACAAAAAGCCAAAAGGGACACAAACAATTCATGCTTTCTATCTGTCTCCTGACAAAACGGCTTCACATATGCATCTTATCCAGCCAGCCCAACAGCCAACAGCCTTAGCGCAAGAAAAAGAAAGAAACGGTTTTACATTTATAAACAGGCAATAGTGAGACCTGCAGCAGCAAATATTTATGTAGATAATGGTCACCGCTGTTGGCTGATGTTGTGTCACAAAACAGATAGTGCGTCAAGTGCGTATGTGGTAACTTAAGTTGGCAACACAACATACTGACTCGGTATCTGTACACATCCAGTTCTTTGCTTTTTTTTACTCCCCACCAGTCAGTCGGCAACAGGAACATAGACAGAAACTGGCATCCAGTCAGTCACCAAAGACAACAAAAAACTTGGCAAACAAATTCTTCTCTATTTATAGTGGCCATTAAATTTTCCCCTATTTTATAAAGTGCCTTGTTATTTTTATATTCATTCTTTTTCATCTTTATACTAGATCTCATTTTGCTTGTTTCAGTATTGAAAAAAATTTAATACAAAACTATCCCAGCAAAAAGGGTTGTTATTCAATAATATCTTCAATGCATCTTTAGCAGTGAGAGAAATTTTAATTAAAAAGATTTTATTAATAATTCTACGTAAAGCATTAAGCACTTTCTAATTCAATGAAAAGTTCAAAAGAGTTTGCCACCTGATATCTGGTAAATATGGAGCTGGCAATTCATGCTCTTTTAAGACATCTCATTCACGGAACAGCTTCCCTACATTTTTGTATAAGATATTTTAATAAGGGTGAAAACTTTGCTGCAATAAATTTATCGGTGTATGCGCGGCAGGTGGCGCCGTCCTGCTGAAACCTCATATTCATCGTTCACAGTTACTGCCGTCTTCGAACTTTTTGATCACTCTTCGTATTCTTGACAAATTAAGAACACCTTCTCGACCCGAAATTTTGCGAAGCTTGCCATCGGCCTTAGAGTTATGAGGTTTCACAATGATATAGTATTCCTCTTTTGTGTAGCAATCCATTTGGAATAATCTAAATAATCTGGGATGACAGCTGCTAAATATCCACTCCGATTCCACAAAATTAAAAAAACTTAGAGCTAAGCCTGCTGATTAAGCCGGAACTGCAAGTTTTTTGGAAACTATGCACTTCACTACTTTCTTTGAATGCTGTTATGCATTGTCTTGGTGATCTATCCACCGTGATGTATTGCGAACTGGGTGATATGGGGGAATCAGTCCGTTTAGGCCCCGAAAGTGGTAAAAGTTCAACCAAAAACTAAAAACTGGTATTACGGAAACCCCCAAGTCTTAAGTGCTGTACTGGTGGCTGGGGATGCTCTTTACGCTGTGGCTTTGATATAGATCTTGGGAAGATTGCGTTTTCCGAAAGATATGGCGTTGCTTTTCTTTCTATTGCTACGAATCCCCCAGAAAGAGGTGGCAGCTATTTTCCTAAAATGTTTATCTTTGTTGGTCCAATTATTAACACCCGGTGCTAAGACCACCCTCGAATAACGGCGAAAGAAAGCTGCCTACGTTAATCACAACATATCTGTATCTTTCCTCCGAGAAATATTTACTTACGATTCTGCCACCTCGATATATTGGTATGCGGGGCACATGGGGCAATCGTCGCTTGGGGTTTTATGGGCAGAAACCAATAAGTCGTGATTTGATATTTCGGTAGGTATTCGTTTGTGAGAACGCAAAATGGCACTGACGATGTCACATAACCTTAACCGGCGTGTCACCAAACTTAACTTGACAAAGGATGACGGAAACTCGTTCCAAAAATTTAATAAGTCCCCGTTTGCTTGTTGGAAAGGTCCCTTTGTTGGAGTAACATAAAGTTTGTGGTTTAGACTTATTTAACGACTCGTAGGTTGTTTGATTGCAAATGATGTAAATGAATGAAATTCGTGATGTTTTACTGTTTGATGTTCGTACCATTGAGCTTTTTTAGCGTTGCAAACCTTTTTTTATTTAAATTTTTGTCAGTGTACCTCGGCCTATAGTTATTTACATGCATACGCTTGTATTTAGTTCATTTTATAATTATTTTTTATTTACAAATCCCTCCTCATTTTTTTCTTTTTCAACTTATAGATCTCTACACTTTGATTAAACAACCTTATTTCTTTTGCTGCTGCTATTCTTCTTGGGTATTTATGTTGCAAGTATTGCAAATGTTTATAAAAAATTTTTTTATGAAAACTGCATAAGAAGATGAGCATCCGTTGTATCTCTACGTCTCTTCATCCCTTCAACTCACCAGTAACGTAGATTAAAATTATATAAAAGTAAAAACTTGACGCAATTATTTCAATTACTTGTTCTCGTTTTTGCTAGATTCAAGAGTCTGTTAATCTTTTAGAACATTTTTTATGTTTTCTATACAATTGTTTTTTGCTCTTCTCTTCTTTACTAACAATTAGTTAAACTTATATATAGAAAATATTACAGCATAGCAAAGAAAATAATATTAAATAGTAAACAAAAGCGGCAAGGTAAGTGGAGAACCACACTCCACAACGAAGATAATTACATGCAACCGGTATTATTCTGGTATTTAATGCGGATATTTTTTCCACTAAAGTTGCTCGTATGTTCCTTGCACCACTTGCAAATGTTTGAGCTTTATTACACTTTATTGAATATCCTTTGATTTTACGATTTCCAATTTAAGTCATTTTAAAAGTAGTTCTTTTTTTGTATCTCAAAAAAGTAAAGATTTTATTTCTCTATTTATGTGAGATTTTATTGTCTTTAATCAGACATAGGTAAATTATTTTAGAGCAACAGTACTCTGTGATGAAACTGTGGCAGTTGAATGCTGCAACTCTGCTGTTACTTTACATATCAAAGAAGTGCTAGTAAGGATTTTTATGGATATTCTCTTGTTTAAATTTTAATACATGGGTTGAGTGTGTGTGTTTTTTTGTTTGTTTCGAAAGCGAGGAATGTGTGCTAAGTTATGGGCCATAAAAGCATATTTCTATAGATATAATCGTATAATCGATCCAGTGTTTGCTAAAAACTCTTGCGCTTCGCAGCAGTAAACGCTATCAAGCTAAACTTTACGACAGTTTCGGTAATCTGATGTTATTAAGGGCCCCATATGTGGCAATATCTCCGAAAAATAAATTTAATGCGGCGTTAGTATCGCATTCAGTTAGAAAAATGTTTATAGCAAACCACTACGTCTTGTGGATGTTTGGAACGAATTTCTCTTATCCCTTATCCAAGTTTTTTTTTTGGTTAGAAGAACGTGGCATATAACCGAAACCAGTTTATCGCCAACTCAAACTTGGCAAGGCATGATTTCACTTTTACAAGAGCATTTGCACCAAACACTAAACTGCACTAAAGAAAGTACAGAAAACAAGACTATATTGGAACTATAAGATGGCGATAAGCCCCATCAATGTTTTGCAAAAACGGGGTAGCGTTGATTACAGTTTTTGGAATTGTTTATATGGGTATGAACCCTACAAATGCAGTGAATTATGACGGATCATGAAAAAAGGTTGGGGGACAATATCGGGAGAAGTATTTGTGGACGTCCGCTTTGCATTTTCTTACATTAAAAGTGGCAGGAAAGACTCCTGTAGGGAGTTTATTCAACTTAAGTATAAACCATAGACGTATCGTTTATACACGTTTACTCTATAGAGTGTTGTGTGGTAAACTGGCCCACCTAGCCCGAACCGATGGCCCAGTAAAGTGGAACATGTTATACGCACATATGTATGTTGGGGTATAAGAAACTAGTTCTCTAATTTCCTTGGAGCATATTCCCTTGCAGAGAGATAAAAAGTCGAAACACAACTGACTTTGCATCGATGTTAGTTAATAGAGTTGGATAACGTTGTGTCACCGATAACTATCTTCGCTATCTCCTGCACGCGGTTTAAAAAACATCCTCGGTCGAATATAGGTTTTGTAAATAATAAGGAGAACAGATGGAGTGAAATGTCTCGTGATCTGAAAAATGTGTCGCATACTGAATTTTTATGTCCGAAACATCAAGGACTCCTTATTGCTTAATACTCTTAGGATATATTCAAATTCGTAAAAGGCCTAATAAAGTTGGATATTACGGAATTTTTCAACTTTCTTGTGATGCTATTAAGTTATTTACTAAGGAACAAAATTATCCTATATTATCTAAAAATTAATGAAGAAAAATTTGGATCGCCTGATATTGAATAATAAACTAAACAAAAACAATAACTTAATAATCTATGAGTAAGCATACAACACTGAGTCTTACTTGCACTAACATCAAACCTGTTCGCAGGACCTTATTTAGAGATTTACACACGTTCTCGATAGAATCCAGCATTGATATTATGCCTGATGTCCCCAATATCTGAAAGGCTTGTTCTACTATTGAATAAAAACGAACGACTAATGCTGCAGTCATCGGCAAAAGAATGGTTTGCGAAATGTTTACTTAGCACCTCGAGGGAAAACTTGAGGAAGATCAGTTTGTATTATAGCGATTAATTTGCGCCCAGAAGAATCTATTATTTGGAGTAGTTTATGCAAATACGGAGCCATTTCTGTAAAAGACGACTATTACAACGCAACCATATATGTCGCTGTAACTTCTTGTCATGAACCCATTGATAGATGAGATAAGAGGACAACTCGTATGATTGCGCACTGATTTAGATCCAATTTGTATCTGGGGATTTTTATAAACTCTCACATTGTCATTACGCTTACTTTATACACCTCCCTCTGAATAGAATTAAAACATTTTGGCAATAAAACTAATCGCAACAGAAAAAAAAGTTTATAATAGTTTTTTTTTGCTCTGATGATTCTTCCAGTTTATTTTTTAATTCTTTTTGTATAAATGGCCAGTGTGGTTTTTGTTTTGGGTTTCGGATTTTATTCATCCAGTGACATTTTAATACGCCATTATTATTAATTTCATTCAGAAGAAGTTGGCCTGGATTAGAGCAGTTTTGAAATTCACTCATACATTCACCGATTTAATTAAAATTGTTTTCATGTAAATTTTTTTTAATTGTATAGCTTGGGTTTTTTTTTATTAATTTGAAATTTATACATTTATTCTTAGCAATTTGCATACAACAGAATGGTGGCACAATACAGCGATCACATGGTTGATAAAAATAGTTAAATTGCTTTTAGATACAATTTCAAACATTGTACAAATAAATAGCTATTGGCCATTGGCTATTTCGGTTATTATAAAAATATACAAATCTACACGTAAAAACTCGTAGGTTATTGAAGCGTAAAGCAACTACAATTAAAAAACTCAATTTGCAGTGAAAGAAAAAATTGAACGTGTCAATCAATGGTTGCGATTCACATGAAGTGGTTACTGCTTTTTTGATGTCAAATAAACACGCTACACTATAAGACAATTATAATAAATTTGTCAAACAAAATAAGCTACTCTACTTCTACAAGGACAAGAAATTTAGATGAAATACAGAAAATTCTACGAACCTGGATTAGTTTGAGAGAACATTATAGAAAGTTCATAATTTTTATTTCAGCCATAAGCGGCGTACTCTTGGCCTTAGTTGAATTAGTGCCACAGACTTCAACAGAATAGTCGTACTTAGTATTTTTTTTATTAAATTAGGTTCTTAAAAAGTTTATATATTTTTAAAGAAATATTTATTTTCAATCAGCATTTCAAAAAATTGTATCTAGAAAAAACTACATATATTAAAAAATGCTTTTTTGAAAAATTGCTACTGCATATTTCCATGTGTGTTGAAGAAATTTAAAAAAGATACCTTTTTAGAAAAACAGTAGCAAAGGGCCTCCGCCCAAAATGAGTTTGGCGTAGGCCTATTAACCTGTTTCTTACAGGCCGACAGGAAAGGCCAGAAAGTTAATCAATATGCTAGTCTGATTGCCAGCTTATCGGTAATACAACTGCTTATATTCTTTAAATGTCGCGCATTCCTGGACCAGTTTTGATGTCGAAAAGTCAACTGGCAGGGAAATAATTGCGACGCGGTTGTCGCGAAAAATCTGAAACTTTCTGTCCACACATCAAGTTTGTTTCCTTTAATATCGCTGAACCAGCGATCATTTTGGATTCTGAACATCATGTTGCCCCGCAGTTTTCCTATGTAGAAATACCCACTTACTCCGTTATCCCATTTGGATTCCCATATGTGCCTAGTTGTTCTAAAGTTCCGAGCTCTCTCGTTTTAGAAGTTAAAGCCCCTCGAGCAGCAAGGTTTCGGAGTAGACTAATCTAGCTGGAGAGATTTAATTCAGTCTCCATCATACTGGAATGTCTACAATAGCCTCCGGTTCCATTTAATAGTAGCGGTTAATAGGACTGCTATGTTTAGTATCAGCTTTTTGGCCGGTAGTTTCACCGGTAACCAGTTCCGCAAAGAGTGAGTGCCTTTGTTGGCGTTGAGCGCATGGGTGCCATAATTGGGATCACCATACTGCGTAACACTTTTTCAAAGAGAGATCGTTCAGAATTCCCTAAAATGATTCCTTTTTAAGAAGCTTACTACCATTTTATTGAAATAAGACCTGTTCAAATAGTAAATCTTCAATTTAGTTGACAAATGATTTTAAAGTTCGAACAACCATTTTTTAAAGGGCCTTTGCTTTTAAATTTTTGGTTCTATTTTTCACATAGTCGTTACTCTATTCGTTTTTGCTCAAAGTTGTTGTTGCTCTTGTCATTCCCTTTGGCATTTATAAATTAAACTGTTTTCCCTTTTTTTTAGATTTCATCAAAAGACAATCATGCCTAAAAGTAATTAAATGGCAACGAAATTAGAACGAGAACCTTTAACTAACACAAAAAGGTGACATTTGACACACAAAACGAATATTAAAAAGCTGATAATTTTTTACCTTGAATGATGAAAAACAAGAAAAAAAACATGAAAAATAAATAAAAAATTACAGTAATTTAATTTTTGCTAAAAGTATTTTTTTGCCACTAAAACCACTTACGTATCTTAGATACATTAGATCTCGTTTCGTGGTATGAGTCATTAAATTTTAATTCTCTTTGAAAATTAAATGTACTTGAATTTAAATGGAACATGCAAAAATCTATTTTACAGACTTCGGCTGATACTTGTATTTGTGTTTTTTCATTGTAGTTACTTATTCACAATTACAGTCATTAAAAAAACAAAAATGTTGAATTATTGAGTATCAAAAATTTAGGTGTTTCTTGTGGTTTAAGCGAACAATTGCGAGCTTTCCAAATTATAATTTGACTGTTCAGTTGGAGTGGAATAGTGCACGACTTTTTGATTTCGATACGCTAGATCTCTTAATTGTGAGAGATTTGGAATAACACGCATGAGCTAAAAAATGGGAGGAGAGGATAAGAGCAAATGGACCCACATCTGGGTCAAAAGTGGAAAAAAACTATAAAAAGCCGTCATTTCTATCCTTTAGGAGACAGATTAAGAGCGATAGAATCGGACTTCATAAACAAATTAATATAATAATAACTCCGGACCAATTGTGCCTTTTTGTAAATTTTTGTAATTTTTAACTCCGCCATTTTTAATCCTCGCTATTTTTAACCCCGATCAGGAGCCATTTGCCCTCACCACACTTCCTCAATTTTTGCCTCATGCATTTGTTTGCGGAAACACCAAAATTCAGCGATTAGAGCGTATCCAAGTCCTGTTACTATGGATCTCTGTTCAGTACCCACTTTAGGTCCTCCAGTACAATTTATTGCATCTCTCCGAGGTTATAACCTTAAATCAAATAAAAATAGAAAAGTAAACAACAAAAGGAATCACTGAAGGAGTCATCTAATATCCAATATAAACCAATATGGACGTGAAAGATGTATGTTACCAGCATTATGGCCGCACTTGCCATATAGGAAACGCTACAAAGGGCATTTTTGATTTACTCTTGAAGGGTTTTCTATAGTTGTAGAGCGATGACAATAAGTATCTCTTATACTGTTTCAAAATAACCGAAGACGGTAGAGCATATCTAAAATTACTACCGTTCTCCAACCACGATTTGGGGCCAAACCACAACAGACTCAGTAGCAAACCACAATTACCAGGTAGCTCCGCTAACCGTTGAATCATAGTCATGCTGGAACAGAGACTTCAAGAGCTGCTGACTTCTGTCGTACCAGAACTATGTACCCGAAACTAACTTAATTATAAATGCTTCCACACTGCTGGCTCTCAGAGACCGCACACGAAACATACAGCAACATATACGTATAAGAAGATAACAGTGGCCCCACAAACAATTAACAGTTGCATGTGCGATACCAGCAAAGAGAGGGCGAACAATATATAATGTGTGCAACAAAATGTGCAGCTTCTTCCACGAAAGACTTAGACAACATGCAAAGTGCCGCCGGAACGTATATAGTAAAAAAAAAACAAATAAAGAGATACAAAAAACTCAGCCATCGATAACAACTAACAACCAGGCAGGCAGCAAATCATCGTCACCTCTGGTCGGCAACAGACACAGTAGCAGAGAAAAATAACGAGATAAAAAGGCAGCAGAACACCCATCAACGAAGGATTACCTCCATTAACGCAGACGAATTATTTCAAACTTCTTACTATCCGAACGTTATCTAGGGCACTACTGAATTCCAAACCCATCGCCGAATGAGTGATACCGATACTATCTAAGCTACTTATTCCGGTCTTCATAGTTGGGACACTCCAGGCGAAGAAGTCTTGTAACACAATTCGACGGTGCTCTTATTATCGAGTGTTTTAATGTGCGACCACTCACTCTACACGAACTTTTTTAGGTAAAACTTGAAGACCACGGCTGTTTGGACTCCGGACCAACCTCTTGCTTATAGGCTTGGAGCTACCCATTCTCCTGCGTAGCAATGGAAAATGCATTGATCATACATTAAGAACTTCCAGCGATTTGGGTGCGATCGCGAAGGAGCCTAATTAACAACCAGTCTGTGGTACCAGTGTTTTTGTCGATACTAGTGGCACTTAGAAAGTCCTACCTATTTCCACTTTGAGCCCCACAGAAGCTTCCGGTATAGCTTCCCCCATTTGCCCATGTGGTGGCATAACCAAGGAGACATGTTTCTGAGGGTACCAATCGAGGAACAGGGGAAGCTTCCGATTGTTAAAAACTTATATCACCCTTGGTTGCGTATAAAAAATATGACTGCGTCATTCTTTGGCTGGGACACATTCAGAATTTTCTAGATGGTCGGTTTCAAGCAGATCATATTTTTCCTGCTTCCAAGTTTTACAAGTCGATTAAGGAATGAGGGAATAAGATTGCAAGGAACCCTGCCGTACTAGTAAATTAACCCAATATTCGCAGTAAATCTTGGACTGCAATTAAATATGTTTGTTACAATAATATTAACAAGACCCTGCAACACATGTGTAGTGCATAAGAAGTCTGTCCATAGCATAGCATTTCTTCCAAAATAATGTCAAAAGTTAAAATATTTATTTCCCGCGGCTAACAAAACTTTCTGAAGCTGTAATTTTATTGTGTTCTACGTAACGTTTTGAAAAAAAAAAATTCAGAATATTGTTTTCAGAACATGATTTTTTTACTGTTGTTGCTTTTATTTTATTAACTTTTCTTGTTTTTGTTTTGTTATTAAGTGTTTGTTATTCGTGGCTTTTGTCATTGTTTTCGAGAATGATGCAGCTAAATGATTCTGACTGATCGAGGACGCTGTACTGGTTTGGGATTTTCGGTTTTGTGTTGTTTTTGTATTTATATTGTCGGTGTTGCTAATATTCACTGCTGTTGCAACGTTGCAACTGTGCTGATGTTAAGGTTGCAATTGCTGTTGTTTACTGCCATATCCACAATTCCACCTCTAATTACAACTAAGTGAGGTGGCAAAATTATAATTTTTTCTAAAGCACCGCACACCCATACACACACACACACACACACACACACGCGAATTGCAAATCATCTTCTTCATTTACCTACAATGCCATGCGTTGTTTGTATGTGATCTAAAACGCAACTAATGCTGCTGTTGCTGTAAAGTTTTTAATATTTCAAAAACATGATTTGCAAATATTGTACCAGGTACATTTTTGTTATGCAGACAGACAGAGCGACATACAAATAAAATATTTAAAGACTTGTTTGTTTGGCGTTCTTGTGTGTCTTGCTGTTGTACTCGTATGTTTTGAATGTTTTTAATAAATTTAATGTTGTTTTTAACACTTTCCATATGTCTCGTAGTCCATGTTAGCTTTTTGTTTTCATACGTAATAATAATTAAAATTTTTTTTAACAGCAAGGCATTAGCGAAGAGCCTAATAGAATTTTGTCTAAGATTATATGCAAAAGTATAGCCAAGAGCTAAATCTAAAAACAAGGCCAACGGTATCGTTTTATGGACCAATTAAAAATGTTATGTTAAAAGCTATGAGACTCTTTCTAGCCAGCCAAAGGCTCGTAAGTGGTTATTAAATTAAGAACAAGCTTAATCTGCGATCTTTTACATACAGTGGTGGGCGAAAATTTAGAAATAAAATCACAAATTTAGCAATCGCTGATATGTTTTATTTGTCGAATGAGGCATTTGAGAAATTTCTAAAAGTCTGCTCTGTGTCCCTGCTAATCACTTTGCTATTTATACAGAGTTGCCAGACAGGAACGACAGGAAAAGAAATTTAAGTAAAAGAATAATGGTGCGAGATATTAAATTTATTCTGGGGTTATTATGAAGTTACATCTACGACATGTTTAGGCTTGTCCGATAATCACGTGGTTTCAAAACACTTGCCGTTTTGATATCATGCGTGTGGTTTTTACTTTAAGATATTACATGAAAACAGCGGATTTCTTTATATGCGAACGGAGAATTACAAGAAAAAAATAATTGTTTTAAAACATTAATTATTTTCAAGTGCTTTTTTCTATGAAATTTCTGATTTGAAACCGGGAATGTTTTAGGTGATCCGTTTAAAAGCACAAATTTGTGTGGACAGAACACCTTCTTTGTTATCTCAAACCACTTTAATACAAAGTGATTTCGCTGGCAGTGCTTCAAGATGATTTTTGGCAAAATTCGGCTCTGCGTCGAATGTTTCTAGCGTTCAGTTAGCGAACTTACGGCTTTATCTGTTACACAGATGTAGACCAAACACAGCTGATTGGCGCCGAATCGATATTTCTGCGAAGTTTTCGATGCCGGCAGTTACGGCGGCGATGATTCCTTCACTTCGTACCAATCTCTATTGGATTGGGTGAACTCACGCCCACTTGCCCACGGTGCAGTGAATTTGCTGCGCACTGAAGCCATGATAACGATCGATTGCGAGACGAAATTCACGTTGCATATATGTACATATTTAACTAAGATTGAATTTCTTCAATATTTTCTAATAATTTCCACACGTTCGGCAGAAGATTCATGATGAAATGACAAACCTAATTGAATTGAATTTCGATCGATGGACGACATTGGTATCTTTGAGAGCTTCTAAAATCTTACAACTGGGAGAACCATCATTACTATCTGGCCACCCTATACTACTTCTATGCGACATAAAACTCCTATGTACATATGGTCTTCGAAATAACAAAAAAGTTTTTAACTCCTCAAAGTAGATTGATCTATCCTTTTCTTTTTAACTTCTTACCAGAAGAAATTCTAATTTATAAATTCCTACGAGGGGTCAGGGAAGTTTCAAATGAATTGTATAAGTCGAGGGTAATCATATGTTTGAACTAAAAGTTGCCAGATCTTATGGTTTTATTTCAGAGACACAAATAAATTCCCTAAAATATATCTAAGAGCTGATCTTTAGCTACAAATTTTTGTTTCGTTTTGTAATGACATATTGATCTTGCGTAACGATTAACTCAATGACTTGTATTTCTCTTAAAAGGAAACCGTCGAAAATTTTTTGTTGCATTTGTACGACTATAAATTTTTTTGCACCATTTAGTTTTCAAAGTTGTGATCAGCACACTTGCATCCTCCCTAAAAAAATTTAATGCCACAAGAGGTAAAATGCAATTTACAAGTGGATAAGAAATCAAGTGGTAGTCATTCAGTCACTGACTCCGTCATTCATTCAAGTTTAATTCCCTATTCTTTCGCTGTATCTTCGCTTTTCTTGCCGATTGTGTAACTAAACTATCGACGGCTTGGACTTCTAACAGACATTATCGTTGTTTTTATGACACCAACAGTCAACACCTGCTGCAAATATGTACTCCATACATTCAGATAAGTTTTCGTTGCAAGTTCCAATGAAACATGTGCACATGCAGACTTGCAACGTAATACTGCATTTGAGTGCATCAGCTAAAAACAACATCTCGACTTCATTTTCCTTCCCGTTTGGGGGTTTTTGTCTTAAAAGAAACTTGCAAAAATATGCAAAATACAACATACTTTGTACCCAAGAAATACTAAATGCAAACCAAAATATGTGGCAAGAACAAATATACTAACTCGTACAACATTACACGGGGTTAAATGTGATGCGAGGCGAGTAAACATGTTCCGTGTGTGCTTGTATGCTAGTATTCGTATGTGTTTACTTGAATTGTGGCACAAGGAGAAGATGCTGCTGCAGGAGCTATGCTGACGATGATGATGTTGCTGTACGTGTATTTCAAATCAAATGTTTAAAGCTTTGACTTTATTTTAATGCTGATGCAATCAGTATGCGTGTTGTACGCTTTAGCACAGGGATAATACAAGTTGAACTGTGTGGCTAGATTGACAATTTAGCAAAAATTTCTTTAAACAATTTTTGAAGTTTTTGTAAGCATATTTAAGAGAAGAAAAGCTTTTGTTGGGGCTAGCGAGATTGTTGTCCAACGAGTCATCTTACGATTGAAATAATCAACTAAAATTATTAAAGGAGTTTGTTCTAGCGTTAACATTACAATTGCACCATTTAAATGGCAACGTACTTCCTTATTACAATCTTTACAACGGCGCCGTTACGGAAAGATATTTCTTTTATCTGCACTAAGAATATCATAACGTCTTTATACTCCTTACGAGCTCTGCAACTAAGTTTCTCCCCGTTTGAGGTGGAAAAGATCACCCCATAAACCCAACTATCGGGAGACAATCTCCCTCAAAAGCACCCACATGACAAGCATTGCCATATAAATTTTTTTTCATTAAAAGTTTTGCCTTTTTGTCTTCTAGACCAATTTGGCCTTAATAATCAAAGCCACAAACTTACCAGATAATAAGGGAAGACAGTTTCGGAGATCAGTGGCTTTAACGTGGGATGGTATCAATCTTTTGAAAAACTGAAAGTTTTTTACAGTGTTCCTGCACTCTACTTAAAGGATTTAGCGTAGATGCACAAAGCAAATTTATATTCCATCGCAAAAACATTACTTCCGAAAGAAGCTGTTAAAAGCTTGGGGTCTATTTCAAACATTCCATCATACAGAACAAAGATTATTTTAGTGGTCAATATCATTCGGTTTTTCAGCAAAGTTTCTCAGTTAGTTATGTAGAAAAAGATTGCACTGGCTTTGATAAAAGGCTGTGCCAAATTCCATTTTGTTCAAGTCAAAGAAGTTTCATTTTTTTCAAACTTCGCTGTTGGTCTCTCTCCTACGAAAGCCTGACAAAAATGTCGTTATTTAACAATGAATTGTGTAAAGATAGAGACAAAGAGAGAGAAATAGAGATTAAATTTTTCATCGGAGGCCGTAGTCTATAGTCTGTCCTAGATTATACTGCGGAATTTTGAATCTTTGAATACGGAGAAATTCTTTTTTTGTTATCACTGGTTATATCCGAATATTCTGGCCATCAGTTGTCCTTATACGAGTGCGTAGTGCATGTACGACCGTATTTTATATTCCGAGGGGCAACTGTGCAATTTTGCACACTTTTAATGCTCAGATTTATACCATAGATGAGCCAACATTTCGTTTAAATAACAATAAAATATAACGAGCGCTTTTGTAGTATAAAACTTTAATTCGAAACAAAATACAGATAAACGGTATTAGTTGCAACGCATACTGCTCTTTTCGAAAGGTAATTCTTTGCCACACTTATTTGAATATGGTTTCCGGTATATGACCAAGTCCAATCGGGAGGTCGTATCATTTTACTGGAACGTAAGTCGAATGTCAATGACAAGGTGGCGACTATCTTGAAAGGCGTCACTCGTCTGCCGCTTATTGGCGTTGACCAGAGACTTTATAGACAGAAATAGTCCAGCGGTATTGAATAGCATGATCGATGGAGTCAATATTTTTACGGTACCATTACGAGAAATTATTCGTTCACCGAATGTTTCATTCACTAACTCAGTTGGGGCACATGCTGTATGGCATATTGCATCGTCTTCTGGAAACCGCAGATTCTCCATATTAAGCCCATTTAATTGTGGTAAAAAAAGTGCTCATTGCTCTGTAGCGGCCACTATTGATTGCAATTTTCTAGCCGGCATCGTTATTTAAGAAAAACGGACCAATGATTCCACTCGCCTATAAATAACACCAAAGTGTGAGTAATAGTAGTTTACAATGGGCTAATTTGTAATCATTGTGTGAGGGCAATGCTCCCAAATCTTCTGAACATTCTCGGTGAAATTTATCTACAATGCTACTTTTATACCACCGAAGCTACTTGAACGAGTTTATTCGCGTTTAGTTAAAAAATAGGTTCAACAGTCTTAACAATTGAGCCTCGTTAATGGATGTGCCAGTCAATATAATGCAAAATGCGTTACAATGCACACAACCTCCCAAATGATGATGATGCTGTTGCTGTCCTGAATGCATTTTTTCTTGAGTACTTCGTTCGATGAATGTGCTTCTGAGTGTGTGCGTGTGTGTGCATATTTGCACATGTGTGTACTTACAAGTGTGTGAAGTAAATTCAAGTGAATTGGCACTTTCGTACGTGTGTTGTTTTAGCTTAAGGGGTTTCTTTAAAACTCATTCTTTTGTGTATTTTTGATTTTCATCTTTTCTTATTATTATTTTTTCTGTTTCATCTGATTTTAAACACAGAAAACAGTTTTTCGTTCTTCTTTTGCGACACAAAGCCAAAGCAAGATAAAAAATGTCGTTTCTATACCATCAAGCTGATGTATGCTTTCAAAACAAGATTTCAAAAATTGCGTTGCAAACATATTTTTTCTCTATATTCAGCTTTAAACTGCTGATTGCTGCTGTTGCCTTATTTTTGCATTTAAGTCTCAAAACAATTATATTTTTGGTTTTGTCACTAAAAGAAGGGTAACTTACGATGATGGAGGTTATCTAAAAAGTCTTTAGAATTGTTATGCTTAGATGTTGGCAGTGCGCTAAGAAGGCACCGAAAGCCAGAAATTAGATGTTGTGGCGCAGCTAACTGATTTGATTCGAATTCGCCGGAGTATTTCCCACTCCCATTTCTTACTAAGCTCCGAAACCTTCGATCTCCCCAATCTTGTCCACATCGCGAAAACTTGTATTTACAAAAATGGTTGTTGATGGATGGAATAGCTTTGCGACTCTCATTCACTATAATGTTCTTCAAACAGCGAGATCTATTACCGGATTGCCTAAAGTACTAAAAGAGAATCCGTGATTCAATCAAAACATCGACGGCAGATATGTCTGCGAGCAGCGCTTTAGTGAAGCTTTATTATAGATGGCTCAGATAGCACAAACTAAGCAATAGAATTAATCAACTATTACAAAGTTTAGGTTACGATCGGGGATGTCTATCAGTTGATCATACGATATATACGAAAAGTAGGTAAAGTAGGCTTTATATTTATGGAAAAGAGGTTGTTTTTGACACAAACTCCTACATTTTTATGTAATGGGCACCATCGTGCCACGTCTCATTCTCACCGATTTCTCTAACGTCAATATTTCTCCCTCTTTCGTTCTTTTTTCCCACAACAATCTGTCTCATATGACTCTCGTGTCTTCTCCTCTTGAATATACCTTATTCACGGGGCTTGTTATCATTGAACGTAATACAGGGTGACCAGATATAAATGCTAGTTTTTGTAATAAATAATAAATCGGAATAAAAGTTCTCCACTGCTACACTGGCACCTGTACACTCTCTTGTGAACAGTTCAATGATCATTTTGCATAAATGTGGCTGTTCGTTGATGCAGCGTATAATTTCCAAATCACAGCAGTGATAGTCAATGCTTGACCATCCCCAATTTAAAAAAAGTAAGGTCCAATGATGCCACGCTGTTCTATTGTGTAACGCTAAATTTTTACTAATTTTATACGTTGTCTCACCGAATTGCGTTATTTTTGGACAGCCTTTTTTAATAGAAATTCAGGTTCAGTGCGCATTCAAGTCGTGGCATCCTGGAAAATCTTGAGCGTGTGCATACTATTTTTGTCTTTAAGACACCAGAAAGAGATTGGATGCTCAGCTGAACTAGGCATCGCTATACAGTGATCCCGGCTTATTTCGTGGTTATATTTGGCGTACTGTCGTATAAGATTGTGTGGGAACAGCAATTAAAGCCTCACGCCAATAGACAATGCCGAGAGGTCCATAACTGGGTACTGGGAATATTGGCCGGAGATCCGAATTTATGCCAATAATCTAAAGGGGTTTCATGTATGCGTGATGTACGTCATTGAGCAGGCTAAGACGGTAGATTTACAACAAATATTTTTTTATCGCTTCAAATTAGACACAGATCACATCGCCTGGTCGGGTTAAATAAATAATTGGGTTGACGAAACGAACCTCGGTATTCTCTGTACAAATTAAGACGGGTGGCGGCAACACAGGTGTTATAAAAATGACCCAAAAGATTTTAGAAAAAACCCCTTCGTTTATAATGTTTATCAAAAGCACTTTAGAGTCGTCCTTCGCATTTTGGTGCGGCACTGTGTGCCTGGGTGTGTGTGTGTGTGTGTGCACACAGCACTTGTTAATCTTTAGATTGAATTTCTTCGATTGAGCACATGCATGCTTGCAATTCTAAAAAGTCCTTGCTTTTTTTTTGTTATTGTTAATGATGTTGCTTCTTGTTTAAAATTTGTGTGGTAGACATTATTGTTGTTGTTGTTGTTGCTGCTGTTGTTGTCTGGCCATCAACACAGCCAACAACATTGGCATCACAAACATCAAAATCGTCATCATCAGAGACATGCAATCGAAACAGCAGAATGGAATGGTTGTAGTAGTGTTGGTGCTCAAGTAGCATTTTTGATTGACATTAAGGCCTGCCTGTCTTTTCCTTATTGTATTGACAGTTCTTTCTGCCACTCTGCATCTCTATGCTCAAGATCACTTTGCTTACATATTTTTTTTTAGCTTTCATTATGCTGTAGTGTCTATAATTTCACCAAGCAACAACAATAAGTTTTGATGTTTTCAATTTTGCTCCACTTAAGTTTGCAATGTTTTTTTGTTTCATGTGCTGTGTATGATGCGGCCTGGCATGTTGTTCCCGAAAAACATGGAACAAAAGATTGTTGCAACATTATTCTTGGTTTTTGTGGATTGTGTGTGTATGTGTGTGTTTGTGTGTGTGCGTTACGTAATGCAAGATATTTTTATGACCACAACAAGAAGCAAAGAAACAAAAAAAAAAGCACAAAGTATCCTTATGTCGGTAGTGTAATTGGAGAGTTTTGTTGTGTTATTAACGTGACTGACTGCCTTGTGATGCTGCCACTGCTGTTGCCGTCATCTCCTATTTCATTATACATATCTTTTACATTTTTCTGTTTGCTATTTTTCTTAATATTAAATAAATATGTTTTATATTAAACTTTTTCTATATGTTTGACTTCTTGTTTCTTGTGAGTTTTTTATGACCAAAAGTCCTTGAACGACCCTACTATTAGAGGCTAGTTGCTGTAGCCTTAAGCCAAGGTTTTTCTGTTTTTTATTTGGCTCTAGTTTCTTCCAATGAATTTTGTATTTTTACAAATTCTAAGGGATCAAAAGCCAGGACCTTCATTTTTGTTCTTGTCGACTTAAAGCGTAATTTTTATGTCGTTCGAAACAAAAATTTCATGACAAAAATGTGGAGATATAAAAAAAATTTATATTTATATAATAAACTTGTGAATATTAACTTTTGCTTATTATAAATAGTTTCAACGGCAGCTTTTTGTTAAGCAACACAATTTTCAATTAAGATAGTTTTAAAAATTTTAGGAGGGTGGATTCAGAAGCATCAAATTAAACCTTTGCGTAGCGTTAATTGAAGAAGATACAGTTGATTCAGCATAATAGAGCTTAAGGTCAAAGTTTGAGAATATTATGCTGTTTAGTATTTGTTTGGCTACTAAGGGCTGTTTTTTTATATTGCACAATTTTAAATCGAAATAAATTACAGATAAAAGATGCTAGTTGCGATGAATTTGGTTATATTTGAATAGGAGGTGGCCCTTGGCTGGCTCGGAGGAAGTCCAGACCTGCCATGATTAACGTCGGCACCGGTCTTACGACCTTACCCAACGGTGGTCTTAGCACCGGGTGTGTTAACGACCAACAACGCCCCTATGCGGATTTGTAGAAGTTCATTGAGGAATTGATTATGGTTGCCTGGAACCTGATTCTACCTCTTGCTGAAGAATTCGGAGCTATCCATTCTCCTGCTGCTACTAGTTATTCTTTGGAGCCAACGTTGCAATGAAACGCAACATTACACCTGCACGAAGATCTTGCCGCAATGCCTCAGCATAAACCAGTCCGAAACTTGCGTTCCAGGGGTTGCGGGTTGCCGTGGTACCTATGTTAATGTGGTTACTGGTGAAACGTTGAAAGTCTTACCTTCTTCTAGTTTCAGGCCCCCGACAAGCCTCGGCAACTGGTTTTCTATATGCCCCGGTAGCAATAAATCAACGTATCTGGATCCACAAGAAAACATGTCTCCAGTGATACGGAGGAATACTAATCGGGAAGTCGAATTTTCGTAATTTTTTTACGGCATTAGGAGCCGTATTTCAGTGACAACCTGGCGAATGTTGGTTTCCGAAGTGCCAACTGTCTGCGGCTTTATGGTGTAGACCAGGTACCTCACATGGCTCTGCAAATAATGGGCCAACAGTGTTAAATGATCTTCAAAGCATATTCACGAAATTATTATTTCATTGAACTTTAAATCAGTAGCTTCAAGCACTATGTTGCATCTTGCACCCTCTTTTTGAAACCACAGCTACTCCACATTAATAACATTGAATTGTGGCACAGAAGGGTCGATCGTCATTACGTTATGGACGCCATAGGTTTCGAAGAAATACGAACGAATGATTCTACTGAGCCATAAAGCACACCAAAATGTAATTCTTTGTAGATGTGGTGCCTGGGATTTCTCATGTGGACTTTCTTCACTCCAAATATGTGGCAATTTTGCTTATCAACATGCATGTGGAGCTAACAATAATGCTCATCACAGGACTCTAAATAAATTAGTAATTATTTAATAGGTTACAGTCTCCTCAACACAAAGGCCGAGCCAATGCAGTCATACACCAATAAAATATTGAAGGACTGCCGCTTCACTACTAATATTACAATAAGATCCTATAAATTATCTTTTATCAATTGAAGTAGTCAATATCATTAAGGGATTGGCTTTTTATAGCAGTTTTGTTATTGAGTAACGCAGTTTAAGTTTTTCTAGGAAAACGGAGACCATGTTTAAATGTCGTATTTACATGTGCTCAGAATGTAGTGCGTTGCAGATTTTTGTCTTAATTATTAAATTTATAATAAAATTGTTAACTGATAAGCGACAGAAATAATGGCATGAATTTTAATCACCACTTTTGCCGGCATGATGGTAACAAATAGGAAAATCCATTTGTTCATTGGCACAAGGCTCTTGTGTTGGCTGTTGTTATATTATGTATATTGACCTGCCGCCTAGTCTTCGTTAGGATTAATTTAATTTCATTATATTGATGCACAAATATACACTGGTTAAATATCTTTACGCTTTTTTTCCTTGAACTTTTTCCTTCTTAAAAATAAGTAACTTAACCCACTAATAGAAATTGTTAAAATTGAAATCGCCCAGAATTACTTAAATTCCCGGTAACTTTGATGCATCAATTGATCTGAGGGCTTAGATAATTGCTCCTTTGAATGAGGGAAATACAAAATTAGAAATTAACACGAAATACGAGTATTTATTCAACTCTAGCTTGCCTGCCAATAAAATGTGAAAGTGATATATTATGAGAAGAATTTGTAATAAGATGCCAAAAAAAAAACGTCTTGAAAGTTTTTTAGTGCCGCGTTTTCACGGAAATACGAAAGATTATCATTAACGAAAATCCAAAAACTTGTGTATTGGTGTAAAATTTGCTTTAGCCACATTGAGTTTTCTAAATTAAAAGAAAAAACAATTGAACCGCCTTCATTTCATTGAAGGGCCTTATGTATGAATTGATAAAAAGGTTTGAGTTCAAGTAAAAAACTGCGAAAATGTCACAGTGGACCTGAATGGGTTAAGCTATAGAGTGTCATTTAATTAATATGTTAAATCTCAGTTGTTTCTCTTAAATACATATCTTGAGCAGCATATGTTATTTTTAATGCTCTTATAGTTAAACAAAATGTTATTAATTAAAAATGAAAAATACACTGCACGAGCAAACACATTTTAAATACAATGATTACGACAAAATAATATCAACGGAAGTATAAACAGAATTGTAATATTTCCAAATCTGATAGAACCGCAGAATTGGAATTATTGAATTTTAATATCCACATCTGTGACTATTTCGAAATTCTTAATTGCCTATTTTGCGATTTGCAATTGACTATTCTACATCTTCTTAAGAGGGTTGAGGTTAGGTAATTGTTTTTAGGGATATCCTCCACCTGTACAATTACGCGTTATGTTTGAGATCTTTATCAAAATTTAATAAATTCATTATAAATTGGCTTAGTATCACTAATGCGATGAAACGTATAGATTCCGTTCTATAAAAAGCCTAGCCACAGCTTAATATGAGCACTTCCAGAGTTACTATGGCTTTCGGGTACCTGTGACTAATCTTTTCTCTGCGAGGTCACCGATCCGGCAGTCTAAACTTAAATTTGAACTTTTCAGATCTTAACATATTTTTCCACTGCTGTTTAGTTTAATTTAAAATCAAAATCTTAAAATTCAAATTCTGAGCGTTTCTTTAGTAAAACGAGTAGATTTCGGGATACAAATCACTAGGAACTGCTTCCGAAAATACCTTACACACATTGTTTTAGTTTTTAAACTTCTTATGAGCTGCTTTTTACTAATTTATGACCTGTAGTGGGACGATAAACTTCCGAAATTGATTTTAAAGTCCTAAAGCGCAAAACTAACCATTGGAAGTACAAAAAATCGTTGCCTTTTTTACAAAAAGTTGGATCAGAAGATTACAAATTAAACTTTCATAATGTAAGGCGCTTTGTGGGACTAAATCTGTGGAACAACGAAATGATAGGAGAAACTTTCAGAAGCTTTTGGGTTGACACAAACGCAGATAAAACGAAGCGCCTGCTAAAAATGACCTAGACTGAAATTCGCAGTTCCCGAAGATCACAAGTATTCTTATAAGCACTCAATCTCACATCCGAATATCCTTCGAAAAGATAGAACGCAGAAAATAACATCTGCAGAGCAAAGCCAGTCAAATAAAAATTAAGTATTTGACGTTTAACATCTTATCAAACATAACTCACTTAAAAGGCATTCGCCAGACAATATTGAGGAACTTCGCTCGTAGCACTGGGTTCCGATAACATTCAAGGGTTGGTTTCATAGTAGAGAGCACGCATCAAGCCAACCAATTGGTCTATTAAGTGTATGTCTACGAGCATGAGGCCAATAATTGGCTCCTCTTCTCAATTTAACCTAACCTAACTTGGGCATTAACGTATGTTTTTTTGAAGTATTTTCCGTAGCTAGCCGTTATTTTTTATTTTCACTTTTTTGGAAACATGCGGGTGCATCGGAACAAAGCATGATTTTTATTAGGCCACTCACAAACAAATTGGCCCGATTTTTGGGTCAAATGCTACTCGGGCAGACTATGCGCCAATCGGTCTTGAACCAAGAAATAATTAGAAGGTGCAATATCTGGCCAAATGGATAGCTGGATATGATATTCTAATTAAGTACTTTAAAGTTGATTTTGATGACACAAGTTGAGTTTTTTCTGTGCCGTCGATGTTGAAGCATCTTGGACTTGTTGAACCATTCACCTAACTTCTTGTACTTAAAGCAGCCTCTGCCGTATGCACACACACGAACGGTCGATACACCTTAGCTGCAGATTTCTTTAAATAAATTATAGAAGTAGCTCGAAAATGTTCGCTACATTCGACAATTTATATGATATTGCTGCAAAATCGCTAAAATTTTAGGATTATGGTGTTGCCAGATGTCCAACTTGGCAATATGATTTCTTACATCTGGCGTTGCCAATCATAACATGCTATTTAAAAGGCGGGGTCTTTTTTGCCGTGTTATTGCCTGTCTTAAGTGTACTAGAAAAATGATTGCAAGTAAGTTATGTTCACAGGCCGCCTGTAATAACCAGGTCCTCATAGGCCCATACATCCGATCCTTTGTGTAAAAAGGTTACCATTATTAATATTATCAAGGTCCTATGTACCACCCATTGCATCTTTTCTTTTACTACAACAGATTGGAGCTACGAATAAAACTGATTATCTTAAGCAGTGAGAGATCATGGACCCACTTGAAGTTAATGATGGCGTGCCAAATATCTGTAATCTACGATAATCGAAAGCTGGACGATCGCAGAGAACATGCTCAGATGCCAATGAGGCAGTACGCAGGTCGCAGAATATACATTCGGTAGCCTAGAGTGTTCTATTTTAAATTGTCCGCACATTGTCCGATAAACTACGCCGTAATTGTCCTATAATAACAGGTTGGGCTCCTCTGTTTGCTACGCAATCAGTCCGTTAGTTCTCAGCATGGGCAGGTACCCAGCTTAATGAAGTTTTATTGTAGGTACCAAGTTCCTATAGATAATTAATGCATTCCCCTAATCTCACTTCATACGGATGTAAGGCTTTGAGTGCTGTCTGGGTGTCTGATATTATGAAGATTTGTATACCACTTATGGATCTCCTCAGGCATGCGCTAGTACAAATGAGGATAAAGTAAGTTTTAGCTTTAAAAATGTTTGGGTATTTTTCCATTGGAATTCGGCCTATTCACTCCCGCCCCATTGCTGCCATTTTCCAGCTTGGAGCCGAAATGGACGACACTTGATTGGCATCTATGTGGTTACGATATTTGGTCCATGCCAGGAATGAGGACGGTATGGCTTAGATTTTTGGAACAAATTTCCGCCAAACCAAACTTGACAAGGGATGACGGAAATTTGTTCGAAAAATCTACATCAAAACACCAAAGCAAGATCGACTATATGGTTCTTTTGCCACTCTAGATTTAGTCTTCAATGGTGAGATGGCATAAAGTTTTCATGATTTTTTAATAGTTCCCGAAGTTTTGACCACTACAGTATATGCAAATTTGTCCTTTTATTTGTAAAGAAATTTATTAATCCTTCGAAACTTTTTTAAACTTCACAAATGATAAATATGTTCTTTATTAATTTCATTTCCATCGATATATTTTCTGTTTTTTCATTCATTTCTTATTTGAGTCTTTCATACGGCAACGACATGCAATGTATTGAGAGGTAATAAAAAAAAACAAACAAAAAACTTGCAACATTAATTACATCAAATTTGCACTCGTTACTTGGACTTTTTGAAAGAGATTAATTTAAAACTGCATGAAAAATATTCCAAGCAGTTGAAATGTGTGTTAAGTTCGTAATAATTATAACTTTTATTGATACTACGTTGTTATTGGGGAATATTTAATGTACAATAATTTATACTGCGGCTTGCGATAATTAAACAAAACAAAAATTACAACTACGAGTACAAGCAAAATATGCGTGCGGTGTTACCAGCACTTGTTAAGACAGATGTTGTTGTTAACTGAATTATTGCAGAGGAGGCCAAAGGTTTTTAATAACAAATTTTAAATCCCTTACACGTTATTTAATAGGCTTTTCGAAAAGGCCGAGTTGTTCGAAAATTTAAAGAGATGTGGGATTTATTTTGAAAAAAAATATTTTTAAATGCGCCTAACTTACTGAACGTGTTATTGTTAATAACCGGTCTATACTTTGTTTGTTGTTTTTTATGCTATCCATTGTCCTTTTTCATTCTCTTAATATCCCAAAAAGAATTAAACTTAATAAGTTGTTATTTTTTACGCCAGTGTGTTCATTTTATACGCGCATGGTATCGTAAGCACGCCAATCCAATTTGTTGGAAAAAATTTACTTAATACCTTTTACACATAATTGGAAATTTCAAAGTGAACAAAGAATTTGCAGGACAATGCATATAACAACTCTTCAACAATGTTTACATTTGGAGATTCATAAAAAACTGCGATCAGTTATTTGTAGCTACAGGCACAGTAGGTCTATTGGAGATTGACTAAAATAAATGAAACATATTTTTTGCTTGAAGGTACTCTATGCAAATATTCTCCTTGCACTGTGTAAATAATAGGAAATTGATTGAATTAATAAAACTTATCTTCATGTGTGTACTTCAGAGTTTATTGAAAACTATAAGTCCGTATTTACATTGAATATTAAATTTATTATCGACGATAAGACATCTGTAACTGACGTAAACTCGTTGTAAAGAGTGCGCTATGGAAATACATCGATTATTTCATGCGCATTGTGGAAGAGGGCGCTGCCTTCTGAAGCCACATTTCGTCCAGATCCATGCCATTCAGTTGAGGTTCACAGGGTTTCGTCAATACTTTCATTTACAGCAACAATGTTTTCAAGAGATACCGGTCGATGCAAAGGAAACTTAGTATTTTTAGTAGACTCAGTTTCTTAAAATTGTTTTACCATTCTTTGGTATGTTAACACTTTGCGAGCAGTCACAATGATAACGCATCCTTATTTTGTATCCGCACCATTTTAAATAATGGGGAACAATTAGAGCTGACAGCAGTTCAATATCTCCTTTCCGTTTCGTTTGTGCAGAAATAACATCCAGTCAAAGCAAAACTCTGATGATCAAAAGTTTGCCGCAGAACAAACTCTCTTCGTCGTCTTTGATCGTGATTGTTAACACTGTTATTTCGTTCGTTTAGGTTGTTTCGTTATCGTACGAGGCGATGTGGTTGTAAGTCGGAGCAAAGGCACAGATTCTCACGATACCCTCATTGTTTCTGGTAACGGCAATGGGTTCCGCTCAGTCAGAAGGAGGCGAATAGGTTTCACAACCTCTTTGAGATGAACACCTTTAAACCATTTTTTTAACCGCAATGCGACTGAATGTACTGATATTTGACCTTCCACTTTGAATTATTACACTTTTAAACTTTTTATTCAAATATTGTTATTGTTACGACGACGCTTGTCTGCATTATGTGCGGTGGATAATTGGCTTCAATAATTCACGCTTGCCAATATGCTCCAACATCAACAGTAACAGTAATATCGAAATATTCCGAATAGACCTTAAAGAATGGAGAGAGTCCGAACAAATTGGGATTTTTTCAGATCATAAAATGCAATACCTACCGCCGTTAGTAACATCTAAAAAAGAACGACCGTTTGTGTTGATTTTTTTCTAAAAAATTCAAACTTATTTTTCAATTAGCACCCGTAAATGTTTCTTGCCAATTATAATGACGGCATTTAAACGAATACAATTGCAGGCACACAAACACATCAGGCAGAGCAAATAAGGTTTCAATGAATTCCTGTGGTTCAGCGGCATTTTCTGGCCTTTATTAGGTCCAGCTATTGATTTATTCTAGAACTCCAGCAGATCTAGACATTTCGATATCTGTTTTTACTTTGTGGTAAAAAGTGTTAGCGCTTTACCAATAAGCTTGATGATGGCGTCTTGTAAGTGGCCAACGTACACTTGGCAATTCGCACAGGAATATGGCTCGTGAAGACCGTCGCTGTAGATGGTCTGTTCGTGTTTAAACAAAGTTGTTCGCACAACGATGTTTTGACATCGAACACACAAAATACACACCCTCAATATAAAAAATATCGTCTGTGAACATCCTTCTAAGAACAATCTCGATGAGAAATAAAGACTTATGCTCAAACTGAACGGAAAGATCTACACGTATTCTCCACCCAGAACAACACGAATTTCTTTTCGTTACTCTGCCGATGATCGCCTCATGTGGAAGCAAATTTGTGGCTAGTCGCGACGTAGGTGACTCCATTGTTCTGCCTACTTCATACCCTACTAAATAATGTGAGACTTTCTTCTAGTGCTGGCTTTAACAACAAATTTCCGAATGGCTTTAGATGCTTTAAAACTTTTAAAAACATGTGGAATGTGAATAGTCATACTCCTTTTCTTTCTTAAGAAAATAGATGATGTACGAATGGTAGCCATAGGACCAAAAAAGGTGAAAACTGTTTTGCAAATAAACAATTACTAAAGAAGAAAATTCATATCATGAAACGTTTAGAAAGTCGGGACTAGTGATGTGGGAAATTCGACCATACATGAGTATATTAAGGTGTCCACATGAACACCAACCCAAGACTAGTCACTTTCCAAAAGAACTGGTGGGCATTAATTTTCACATCAACTCACACGTACTTCTTCCATGCTCAGATTTAGCAAACAGTTTCATTGCAAAAACTTATTGTTTCATAGTGTAAAATATTCGCAATAATTACCTGAAAGCCGATTCCGATAATTAAATGTGCTACAGCCGCTATAATTATAGTTCAAATAACTCGTTGCCTATAGATGGTAATTTTTTCTGTTATTTTACTTATTGGTCTTCCTCACATTATTGTTGTTCTTTTTTTTCCCATAAAAGTGCAAGGGAGAAAGGGACACTTTACATATTTGCATTGAAAAGTAATTAAAAATGTTTGTGAATTAAGATATTTGCTTTTTTTATTTGGCGTTTTTTACAGTCTAGCAAAGTAGTAAGGATACTACAGTGGGAAAAAGTTGGTCACATCCTAAATGCTCTTTTTGCATTAATTCTAAATAAATAATAATTCTTATAAAGTTAAGTCCTAAAAGCCATCAGTCTACATTAATACTATGCAGAATGTGCAGTGAATATTTAATTACTTGTTATTATAAGACGGTCTGGAAATTAGTCAAAAATATATCTACTGTACCAAGCCATTACTTTACCTTCCTACTCAAGTGACCATTGTTGAGACCAATTCTTCAGGGTTTCTTTAAACGCATTGAATTTTTCACTATAAAAAGAAGAATCCGAAAATATGGCCTCACAAGGAAAAATATTCCTCCAGAGAAATTTTCATATTTATGACTTTAAAACTGCATTCTGAAATTCCGTAAAAAAATCTGTTAAAGCTACGACATCTCGTTAATTTTTAAACAGAATAGTTATTAATGAAAATTTCTCAAAACTTTTCATTTCACATAAATTTTTATAGAAGGAATTTAAATTTTCAAAATTTATTATATACAGAGCTGCAATAGAAGTCTAAAGCCTTCATGCCAAATTATTGAAGAGAACTTGTTCCAAACAATTGGTTATGTTTTAGTGGTTTATTTAGAAGTGAGATAGGAGATGTTGAAACTGTTTGAAGGTCCTAAATTTTACCTAATTCTATCAATATAAGTGATTGTAAGTGCAAATTTGACTAGCAGAGACATACACCATTTTACTGTAAACTGTTAATCAGCAAAAAAAAAAAACAGCCAAAGTAAATTTGCTTAAAAAATACTTTCGGCCGCTATGTTAGAAAACCCGTATCATATGGTAAAGCTGCTACAAGAGCTGCTGAATTAAATTATAATGCTGGGATTATGCAAAATCATTTTGAAATAACTAAATATTCATTGTAAAGAACGCGATTCTTTAGACGATGAGTGGTGGTTATGGGAGAACGGTGAATGGCTGAACTAACATAATATACAGAAGCGGTGATGTAGAGAGCAGTTAATCGGCCCATTGTGTTAGTGTTTACGAAATAACTGCGGAAAATGAATTAAAAAAGCGTTATGAAAGTTATATTTGAAAATTCCTGCAGAAGATGACAGACAGGTCGTTATAGAAAATTATTTCAGATATCCTCCCGGTATTCAATTTAGCATCTAAGGGAGAAGTTATCGCATGTGGTGTTTGAATTCGACCTCATCTCAGTTTCGTGTTTTACTCGCCTGGTGTTGAAATTTACTATTTGCTATTTAAAATTTGAATTTAACTTTTCTCGCATTTTCTTTCGAGGTTTATTTATTGTTCTAATTTAATGAAGCCAGTAGTTTTCTTTTTGTTTAATAAAAACTTTTAGTTAATTTGGTACAACAGCAAAACGTTTATAACCAAAAGTCAATTGCAGAAAATAAATCACCGTTCGAATTGTTTTGATCACCACTGTATGTGTGTGTGTATGCATTAACTTTACCATAAATTTTGCGAAGCATTTATTGATGTCGCTCGTTTTATTCCTATTTAAAATTATTCATTAATGCGGAAAATGCTTTTTTGTCACACTTTAAGTATTTGTTTGCTTTAATGTCACTGCTTTCTTGTCTCTCCTTGTTTATATTGTTGAGACCAATGCGTTTGGAAGTGTGTGTGTGTGTGCAGGTATTTGTTGATGTGTAAGTTTACAAGATATGCATATGGTTGTGTGTGTAAGTGTTAATCCATGCCAAGTCATTGTGTTGCGTGTTTTGTTAACAATTTAAATCTTTATTAAACAAAAAGGACATACAATTCGTTATGGATAAATTAACATTATGATACATATATGTATAAGGATATGTACAAAATGATTACACTCAAAAGTCGTTTACATAAAAAGATAATTTCATTGCGGGGATGTTGGATTGAAGCAGTATTTAAAGTGTAAAAATTTTATATGGAATATATCTTGCTCCATACGTCGTCCAATGACTGTCCGGCTGAATTTAAACCTTGGTGGTATAATATCATTTGATCCTTGTGGTCAATTCACGTCACCTCCTTGAGAAATAAACGCACGCTTAATTATTCATTAAAAATTACCATTGTATCATTCGCTGTGTGGCACATATCGCCTTCCTAATCGTGCAACATTTCGCCCACGTCCCTATTCTTCATTTCGTTGTCATTGATATATAACGTGCTCCTGCCCAAATTCCGCACTAAACAGAAAGTATTTCCGCCTTTTGAAGCTCGTGTGGATCAACGTCAGTCTATGTACGGCAATTTTGCTTTTTAAGGAATGTAATGGAATTTTCGATTCCTAAAAAAATGCTGCCCTGTTAATGAGTACATATTTCGAGTATAACAAAAGGGAAAAAATGTCACATTTAATCTAGAAACGAAAACGCCATAACACTCAGGCAATTAATGCTTACTAATTAATTGTTTTAGTTGTGCTACTTTCATTGTAAAGGAATAGACTAGAGGAGACAGGTGATGAACTAGGTAATGTTAAATAGTTTTGTTGTTATAGGTTCAGTCGTATCGCTTGTTACTGTAAGTACGAACTTTTAAAAGTTTTATTCAATTTGAAAAAATAAATTAAATTCTTCATTATATGAAGCACAATCCAAATCCTGAATATGCGACTCAGCCCTTAAAAAATGAATTTAATAAATCAGAAACGAAAGTCTTTGTGTGGCCAATGCGATAGGCAAGTAGGTTTTGGTAACACTGAACCGATGATTTTTGCGTCTGCCCCTATACAGTGACAGGTTCCTGAACGGACAGCTTCAATAGCCTGGACAATTTAGTCGACCAAAGTTTTTCATAATTGTTTCTGTCCAAATTCCCTTCCCATAACCGAATACAGACACTAAATTTTAAAAAGTTATTTACAAAATATCTCTCACAAGCAGACAGAGGTGTAGCAATACACCAATAAGAGTTGTATTAAAATAGTAGTTTTTGTTTTTACCAACTCTGATTCATATTGGTGTTCATGCCAATAAAATTAGTAATTTCCCTGGTAACACAAATGACTTGCGAATTTTTTAAAATATTTGAAAGTGTCTGCATTAAAATATTCAAATCAAGGACTATTGTGGGGAGAAGGGAGCCTGAAGACTCTTCAAACAGGATAGAAGCAGAAATACCTGATTTCATAATTTCTTATTATGAAGCACTAAAACAAATTCCCTTTTTGAAACATTTCGCCAGGAATGATTTTCTCAACCCATGTTTTCTCAACCCATATAATAATATAACATAAAATATTTGAAATAAACGCATCGGCGAGGGGCCGATTGTGGGAGCTTTCACTGTATTTACATTAGAAACATTATTGACAATAGTCATTCACATTTTCTTTTGAGTGTAAATATTTCAGTCTTTTTTTTACTTTTACATGCGTGGAATTTTTTTTTTATTGAGCTTTAAGTAAAAAATTAATTTATTCATATTCATGCAGGAAGACAATCTTCACACATGTAAAAGAAGAGACACACTTCCATAACGAAACGAATGAAGCTCAAAGCGCATCTGTTTACTAATTATCTGCATTAAATCTTTGTAAATAATAATTAAAATCATTTTTATGCAGTTGAAAGTAATGGAAATTCGAGAAATTCCTGAAATAATTACACAGTAGTTGGAAACCAACTGCAGCAAAAAAAGTTTGAAAGCCGTTAAAAAATAATAAAAGTTAAAATTATCTTCAAAAGCATAAAAGTGAGGCAACAAATAAAAACCAAACTTCGGTCAAGAGGCTCTATTTCTAAGCATTTGGGGAAAGGTGATGTACCGCATATATCGGTAACAGTGGGGCGCAGTTTGCAATTCATTAAACCTCTCTGGCTAGAGATTTCACATACTTGTAGGGAAAAGCGGATCATTGAATAAATACCACGCGGGTTCATATTGTGATAAAATTCATTGCACACCGCTAGCTGATGAAATGAATTATGTTGACATTCACTTTTAATTCATAATATCAGTTTGCTAATAAGCCTCTTTTCCAGAAAATTATAATTTTTTCATTGTATATTTTAATTAAATTATGAATTTTTCCATAGTTTTAAACCAATAACATTCACACAGCTCAAGGAAAAGATCAACAACAAACAGAGATTTTTTTGCAAAAAAACTCTGTGGTTTTTGAGAAGAAAAAATATAAAAAATAAAATTTTTTGTAGGTCTTCCGTTGCCTTCTCCTCTTCTCTCTTCCATATTCTCCCCCTCTCGCCATAAATCTCTTAAACCAAAGGTGGTGCTAATGTTCATAAGTAACATTCATTCCATTTATCATTTATAATAATTTGCCAATCCTTGTTGCCAACAAAAATGACAGAAGAAATCGTATAAACGACGTTGTTGGTTTTGCATTCTTCTCCGGCTGCCTTCTCAAACTCAAACCAAGCAAATCTGGTTGTTATTATTATAAAATATTGTTTCATATACGATACAAAAATAAAAAAGGGTATCGTGAACGGAAGATAAATTCTTGGAATTGATTTCTTGTGGTTTCTGTGGTGGTAACAGATCTGCACTAAAAACCAAAGTTAAAAATAATAATTTTCCACGGAAAACGTATTATTAGTTGCATCTTAAAAGAAACATTAAAGCAAAGTTTAATTTATTAAATTATTGAAATCTTTCTTCGGGTACGCTAAGGAAATTGTAGCTAAACTCAGGCTTTCATCCATCCACACTTGTTCTGTAAATCGTGTTTAGGAAGCGAAATAAGAATAGAAAAGAGCAATGTGTGTATGTGTGTGGTTGTGTGTGTGTGTGTGTGCGTGTGCGTAAAGGAAAATGTGAGTGAGTTGTAAACGATTTAATCTACTACAGGATGAAGCTTGTCTCTGACAAACCAATTTTTTATTACCACTTGAAATAGCATTTTTTTATAGTGCTCATAAAATTCTTTCTTGTATTTTATTGGCTAGGGGTGAAAGCAATTTCTATTTTTCATATTGAGTATTTTGCTAATGATTTTTTTTTCTTTCCAGGTCATTGCTTAATCACCACTAAGGTAAATTTTAATAACTAAAATAGATACATAATGGAAATTTCGGAGGGAACTTTTTAGTTGATATTTTTTAAAGTACACTTATGTAAAAAGTTACTTACTTGTTGAAAAATAAACATAAAAGATCTTCGTAAAACGTACTTATTGCGAAAGGGAAAAGCTACTAAAGAGGCCCTGTTAAAAAGTGAATTTTTAGAGCTTTTCTGTATGTACTTTTCTCAAGGTAAAATATATGTTTTTCAAGAACGTACTTTTTTGAATAGTACTTAAAAATACGACAATTTATAAAATTTTAAAAATCTATTTAAAGAATTTTTTTTAACTATTTGTAAAATATGTAAAATATGTATATTTTTGGGAGGTACTTTGTTAAATCTTCTTTTTTAATATATAAATTTTAAAAAAATATTTTTTTAGAAAAGGTACTTTTTTGATTGGTGCCTTTCTATAAAGAGAACTGATTTGCAAGGTTATTTGTTACAGGTTGCTTCTTTAAAACGTTCTCTTTAAATAATAATTTTAAAAATACCCGATTTTGAAAACGTACTTTTTAATAATAAAAAATATTATTATTACGTTAAAAAAGTATTGTTTTTATTTTGCTCCCCCCACCCAATATCTTTCATAGAACGATTCTTTCTGTTTAGATAATTACATTAGAAAAATACACCTGGTTTGTTGAGATTTGTTATTTTTTTGTTGTTGTATAAATTTTAACATGTGGCTTTAGTTTCTGTTGTTGTTGTTGTTTAGTTAACAATATTCTAGTTCAATTGTTGATCAGTTCTAAACCATGGGAACATTTTTCTAAACTTTAATAAACAAAGAAGCTTTTCTGTTTTTTTTTTTAATTCTGTTTCATTATTTTCAATGTTTCGTTATTAGTACCAGATGAAAAGAGCAAAAAAGTATGATAAAATACTTGAATTTTTTTTCGCATCTACAAGACTGGCCATTATACGCTGCCAATGCATTTATATTTTATATCATTCATTATTCCACACCACATACTTACGACAACCGAACAACAACAGCAAACGTAACAGGCGTTTTAGACCAAATGTGGCCACAAAAAAATCTGATATATTCGCATAAACTTGACTTAATACTAGAGAATACTAAAACAAATCTAAAATATCACTGTAAAAATGCTGCTAGGAACAGCATTAAAACCACTGCACAGCATAACTGCATAGAATAATAATAACAACAATAACACTTCTTGTACCACTACGAATACTACTAAGGCAATAATATCGAATGAGGTCTTTTAATAATAATACCGAGATTGAATAATATTCTACTAGTTAATACATTATTGAATACTTGCACTAAAACGCACCTTTCGAATTAATAAGAACTTTGTCTTAGAGCACTATGGGTTGAGTATGAATAATATTTGGCTGATTGTTGTTTATTTTTAATTGTGTTAAGGCCACGCTTTTGGTTTAAATAAAGTTTCTAAATATTTGGCTGAAATTCTAGAAGTACTAAGCACGTTAAATATTACCAATGTCTTCGACCTCACCAATATCTTTAGGGAACAAATTTCGCTACTTCAGGCTTCTCAAACCTTGTTTGCTTCTTAACAAAAAAAAAAAAGAAATACTGAAATCTCGTGTGAGAAGTGACTATACCACTGGGTAATTCCTTGAATTTAAACGCATGATGGTTGATTCTAATCACGAATCAAGCAATTACTCAAATTAAGATTTTTTCAAAACGCATTTCTCCACACACATCGAACAAATCAATCTTAAACATCATCAAGTAAACATGAATTGCAAAGTGGCTAAGCGTTAACTATTTTGTGATTTGTGCACGCACAGCTCTATTAATTTGTAAAAAAAGACATCGAGTACAAGCAAATCACACACACAAATCATAAGTATGAGGCCAACTTTACCAGTAGCTTTATATGGTGGATACTTTTTCTGGAAGGAATAACTGGTCTTGAGCCACCGAGAACACCATTAAGTCCAAAATTTACTTCATACCAATAACAATTTTTCCATGAATTTAGGGATTTTCTTGAAATTTTAAGCCATATGAGAAAAGTGTTGGTGTGTTCAATTATTCAGAGGAATCAGTTGTTGAGTAAACTTTATGTTACACAGACCATCCAGATGGTGCAACTTCTATGCATAAGTTGACATCGAGGAAAAGTTCCTGCTAGAAGTAGGATAGATTGAATTTCGCCCTTTTGAAGTTGACAGATAAAATCTCCACGGATAGGATATTCGATATGCAAACAATATGATTATAGAACCAGTTTACACTCCAGTATATTTTATGAATGCTGCAAGCGAAACTCAAATCGATATCTAATGGCGAATGGACATAAGTTAAAGGCAGCAAGTTAGGAGCTAGATTTCTCATTTTCTAAGAACCAGTAGCATTCCAATAATGTCAAAGTACACATTCCTTAGCTTTTCCCCCCGGGGGCATATATCATCTTGGTGAACCCTGCCACCTTGATGGATTGCCGCTGGGGGAAAAGTTGGGCACCAGTTCCTGGGGCTGGTCAGGAGCCTGAAACTGGAAGAAGGTATGGCTTCTATGTTCGGCCAGTAGCGAGAGCGTAAACTGGTACCACGGGTACCAGCAGCCCCTAGAACTTCGGTTCCAGACTGGTTGTTGGTGAGGCTCCTTCGGGGGTGCACGTGGTGGCTGTGGTTTATACCCAAAGCCGGGAGGTTCACTGCAGGACCGATGTGGTGTTGCATTGCAATGCAAGCTGTCAATGTCATTCGTTGGCAGCAGGAGATTAAGTATCTCCGAACCCCGCAGCAAGGGATGGGGCCGGGGGCCTAGAAACCTCTGTCCTAATTCGCAACCTATGGGATGTGCATAGGTGCTATTCCGGTGGTGCTTATGCGATCGCATAGGGGCGCTGGTTTGGCCGCTTAATGTCACACCCGTGGTTAAACCACCGTGAGATTAAGCCAACGTTGGCAGGTGCCCACGCAAATCTAATCATATCATTCATTAGCTTTGTAAGGAAATATCGGGTTGGCACTGCATACGAAACTGCGCTTATAAAAGAGCTGGGTAGGGCGATTGAAAATGAACTCAATGCTCACTATTGTTTTGTTATGTTCTGTTCCTAAATCAACTAATTGCAAGGGGCTTTCGAAATAAGAAAATTTCGAATTTACGACTTTAAAATAAAGTAATATGAATTCAGGGGTCTTTTAAATTCTAAAGGGAACTAAAATGTTTAGAATTTTTGGGAATTCAAAAAATTTTTTCAAGAGAACAAGTGCTTGTGACGATTTAGTGCGATTTTGAGTAGAGCTTTGCTTAAGAGCATCTCACATTATTAGATCATGTGAAACGACTCATCAAAAATCCAAGTAAAGTGAGCAAGTATTGTAAAGCGAAAGCAATATGTAATCTGATGTCGAAAAATATTGGTCGCTTTTCATTGTCTTATGGTTCTCAGGGTTGAGTTTTTACAGAAGCCAAGAAACAAAAGACCAAAAGCAACTGTTTAATAAACGGACTGTTTTTTTCAGGTTGCACCGCCGTAAAAACGCCGTTGAGTTTATCGGGTACTAATGTATTTTGTTCTCCCTAGTGCTGAAAATTGTTGTACTTTTTCACCACCTAATTTTGCTACTCTTTCAGAAATAAAAATCTATCCGAACCTTAAGCCACCGGAAATTCCCAGGAGCCACCGACACGCTACTCACCCGAAATTTTTCATCCTTCGCAGCCTATACTATCGTTTCGGCTTCTTTCTCAGCTACTTGCTATGTTAGGTGTGACAGTAATGAATGAAATGGGAGTATTTTAATTACAATTTTTTGCGAGTCAGAAAAAGATCATATGTTTCTCTCTGCAAACATCTCTAAACACTTGTAGAGTAGTGTTTATACAGCTTTGTTAAGTTAGATCGGTTAACAAACGTATGTGTGTGTGCTGTGTTAGGGTAAATTAAAAGTGAATTTGTGTGGAAAGCAGGTCTGCTCGATTCGTTAATGGCTGAAAAACTTCATAAAATAATAATCTGTCAGACTTTTATATGATTGAATTGAATGAATTTGTAGGATAGTGACTTATGGCTTTTTTTATTGTGAGCATTTTTCTTATATTAATACGAATACAAAGTTTTCCTCTAAACCATTATCATGCTTTAGGTTTCTGAGATCTAAGTTAGGTTGGGTGCATAGATGGAGCACCTCCACACAATTAGTATAAATGTTATAGATCTTACGAAGCGATAAATAACAATTGATAATAAAGTCTAGCAGACTTAAATTTAGACTTAAAATTATAAAACAGAAATAAACTTACATCCGAGAATTATTTTCTTAAAAGTGGCCATATGCGGAAACACAGGACGATTTTAGCAGCTTTACTCAAGCATCGCGTTTCTTATAAAATTGAAGGCTTTTGTTACATTGGAATAGACGCCTGGAGAGCTGCTGCGTGCACAGCCAACACCCCACGATATTACACCACATAGTTGGCCATTTATGATGGCTGGACCACCCGAATCGCCTGTACAGGCGTCATTTCCGGGGGCAAGGGCACAAAACATTGAACTCGTTATATTTATTCTACCGCGGTACATGTCCCCGCAGGAGTTGGTATTTATAACTTTCACAGTAGTTGTATATAGAAACACTGGATTTTTATCAGCACCTTCCGTTCTTTTTCCCCAACCATATATTTGCACAGTATCCCCAGTGTTCCACTGATTTTCACACAAACTTATTGGTTTTGCTAGTTCGCCGGTAAATGCTGTCCTTAATTTTAATACGGCCACGTCCATATGAAATGTTGTGGTGCTATAATCTGTGGGTATTATTATTTTGCTAATTGTAGATTTGAGAGCGGTGGCATTGACTATTGCAGTCCCACCTATTACGCTGAAATGCACTGGAGGCACGCCATAAACACAGTGGGCCGCAGTGACTACAAAACGCTCTGCTACCAATGTTCCGCCGCAATCAAGCTTTCTATATTTGTAAATCTGCACCGCAAATGGCGCAACATAAATGGTGGTATAAGATCCACCCACAATGCGTCTTTGGCCCTTGCATAAAGTTCCCGATAGTTGAAGTAGTATCAAATACAAGCTTATAGCCACAGTGAAACAATTTGTCAGCTTATGCATTTTTTGTTTAAAATTTCAGTACTGCAAACCACTTAAAACACTCCAATTGTTGATTGCCACTGTTCATGATTTTAGTCAAATGGAAAGCTTTTATAGTAACGAAATTAGAAAAAAATGACAGAGATATTTGTTTTCGTTTGCCAAATATTAAACGAAGATTGTATTAATTTTTCTTTATAGATTTAAATTTTAAATAAGACGCTGACATAAAGAAACGTTTCAAAAAAATTAGTATTGAAATTTAGAATAATGAAAAGTAATTGAATGCGAGTATTTGTTAGTTTTTATTTGCACAATTGTCTTTTTTTAAATTTGGTAAATAATTTTTTCTTAAGCCCCAAATTCTATTTAATCATTATTCAAGTGTTTTAATTATAAACTTTTTCTTCATAAACTAAACTTTATTTGCAGATATAGTATAGTAGAGAAGCTATTAATAGATATTTGTATAAATTAAGAAATTGGTTTAAAAAAAGTTTTAAACATGCGCATGGAAGTGGTGCTGAAATACAGTGTAACCTCGTTAATGCATACTTGTATAGCTTAAGCCTTTCAAACCCAAAAAATTCAGTAAAGAACCAAAATGTAAAAACAAAAACTAGTTGATGTGTTGTATTTTTATTAGATCTTACACTTAATAATACCGAAAGGCATTGTCCTTTATGATTTGTTTCAAATCCCACTTATAGATCCACAAATAAATGCTTACGTTTTTTAAATAATTTACAATATACAAGGTGTCCGCAAGGAACGCATACTACCTTGTTTTGCCGCCATTTTGGTAAACATTAGTCTTGACAGTTCATATTTGGCAGTTGTGAAGTAGAGACGTGGCAAATTTATTACGGAAAAATATTCGGTAAACCAACGTGTTTTAATCGTTAAAACATTTTATCAAAATCAATCATCGATTACTGTGACGATGAGAAAGTTACGTGAAATTTTTGGGAGAAACAACGTGCCAACAAATCGCACTATTTATCGTGTAGTGAAAGATTTCGAAGAAAGAGGGACTGTAGCTGATAGGCCCAAGCATGGACCACAACGTACTGCAAGATCGGCTGAAAACTTTACTGCTGTTCAAGAAAGTGTTCAAAACAAACCATCAACCTCAATTCGACAACAACTTTGGCCACAATTTTGCACAAAGATTTGCATTTGTTTCCATTTAAGATTCAATTTGACACAATAGCTTCTTCCAGAAGACCATTTACGCCGTCGTAGATATGCCAATAGGATGCTACAGCTCGCCCATTACAACCCCAAAGAAATCATGAGTGCCGAGGCACATTTTCATTTGAATGGATGTGTGAATAAACAAAATATTCGGTTCTAGGCAATGGAAAACACTAAAATTATTCATCAGTACCCTCTGCATCCATTAAAAATGACAGTCTAGTGTGCAATTTGGCCAGGCGGAATCAGGAGGACCATACTTCTTTAAAACTGAAAACGGCGTAGCGGTAACTGTCAATAGGAAGCGATATCGTAATATGATTGAAAACTTGTTAACGCCACAACTGCATGCTTTGGGCTTGACTAACATGTGGTTTCAACCAGACCAATGGAATTACTGCGAGACCTCTTTCCACAACAAGTTATTTCAAGGAATGGTGATGTTGATTGGCCTCCACGGTCGCCTGATTTGACTGTTCCGGACTTCTTTTTGTGGGGATATCTGAATAGCAAGGTTTATGCAAACTCAAACAAAATATTCGTGAGAATGCAATGAAAAATATGTTCAAAAGGGCTCGCATTTGTGGGGCTAACAGAGGCGGATATTTATCTGATTTTGTATTTCATACATAATTGCCGACCTTAAATAAAACATTTATCAATATACGATCCATTCTCTTTCATTTAATCAAAAATTATAAACAAACAAAGTAGTATACCTCTCCGGCGGACACCTTGTATATTAATGTTTATCGCCAGGTACGAGAAGTCAGTTGGGAGTCTGCGACAGGTATTGTAGGGTTTCTGCGAACTGGCTTCCTTTGGTATGTGGGGAAATACCAGATTTGAATATTCGGGAAGTCTCGGGACAATGATTTCTTTAATCATATTCTTTTATGTAAGCTTAACTAACCAAGCAGTCAGCCGAAGCCGCTACACAAAAATATATCAACAATATTTCCACCTGGGTGACATCATATCTACTCGTATGTCTCTTAGCAGAATAAGATCTTTATCTTCCCATTCAGTTTTAATGGAATGTTTCATTTGCCATAATTATGCCTGAATTCCAGGAAAACTTTAATGAACTAAATTTTTTTAGAATTCTTTTATTCTTACTCATGCACAAATGCATATAATGCTTAGCGTAAATTGTCTGCATTAGTAAATAGGCCACACCAGCGATTGGATGTTGCAGTATAGATTATTCAACAGGAACAATCGGATCTTACCCAATAACTGCGTCTCTAACTGTGCTGATTTCGACATTAAAACTCGTCCAGGAATTAAGGACATCCTAAAATCGGATGGCGAGATATTCACGAACTACCTTAAAATGGGCGAGTGAACGTGGAAACAATATGGGCAGATAAGCTGGTAAAGACTGGAGCAAAGATGCAGTACACGGATATCAATGAGTTTTGTGATATTCCCATCTGGGCCTGTAAGAATCAGATTAATAGGGCTCTTCATATGATACGGCTTAGCACATATGGTAGGAGAAACCCACATGTAGGAACACTAAATAAATTTGGTCCAGTTTAGAGTGGGCTCGAACAAGAGATTTGTTTGTATTTAAGACGCAATTAAGGGATATTGTGACAAGAATCAGCGGACTCGTGATACCTGTAAATAACAGCTGTAAAAGTTGTCACAACGAGGAGAAAGACGTGGCAGTAAGCCTCCTTCCTACACTGGAAGGTCTACGCCAAACCCATTTTAGACGGGGAACCTGTGTTAGCCTCTCCGAAATATTGGGGGTGGGAATACAGGATTTACATTTCTTCAGAAGGAGCATCAAATGGTTTCGTAACGACTCCACGGTGGCACCAATATAGCGAACACTCAATCGCTATTTTCTACAGTAATCTTAACTATTTCATTTTTATTCAGGTGGTTTATAGGGGACCTGTAGATCTAACTTAACTTGTATATACAGCACATGCAATATCTATAGCACATGCAATGCCTAAGATACAAAATTGTATAAAAATTTCCAGAAAAAAAAACAATACATGATCCATAGTGCATTAACATTGAAATATTATATAAAACCTTTGATGGAACATAAGAAAAACACCTTGCGTTCTCAAACAACTACGACTACTAAATCGACTACTAAAATGTAGCAATTGCATCATACATTCACCAACAAACTGATCAACCGACTCCTCACGGCTTTAGTGTGAAGTGTTTACGAAAAAATAAAAGCAACAAGCGCAAAAATCCAAACACGTTTTATTACAAAGTTGTTGATCCATCATCAACTTTTAACCAGTGACAACAACAATAGCCAGAGCAATAAGCACAAGTAACCAGCCATTCAGCATCCACAACAACAACAAGAACAGGTAATGAGTTTCATTACAAGTTGCCGTCCAAAGCAGTTGTGTAGAAACTCACAGAAAAAAAATTTAAAATTTTCAACCAAAGTCACTTGAAACGAAATTTTTCAAAAACAGATGCTGTTTTTTACACAGGAGACTCTACCTGGAGAACAAAAAAGGCAGGGGGAAATCTTTATAACAGGCAGATAGATGGACATTAAAATTGCTTCAACTGTGGCCATACTAAAGATCTCGACCACCGTAGTTAGGAAACTAAGCTGGCTAAAGGAGAGCGCTAAAGCAAAGCAAGTAAGAAACGATTATTGTAGCAGCAGCAGGCCCAGAACCAGCAGCCATAAATACTCGTATGGTGCAAATACTCAACGAAGAGTGGATACTCCTGGGTTGGTACAAACAACTTGAACACAAATCAAAACTAAATAATGAAATAAAGAACAGCTGCTTTAGAAAAATCATACGTTGAAATTGTGTGGTGGTGTTTGTGTGTTATTGGATTATAATGCGCTGGCGCCGTAACATTACCCAACTTGGCTTTATAAAATGTCGTTTCAACGCTTTGCCAACGTACGTAGATACGTTCGAACGTCTGCACGTATGATCTAAACATACGTTTTTACTTTGCAGAGTCGATTAGTTCAGTTAAGTTGTGTAACTTTTTAAAGTCGTATTTTATTTGTTGTCTATGTTGGTTGGTTTTTTGTTTTATTTTAAGACGTTTTTGAATTGTTAGTTTAGAATCTATTTTGGAACAACCAACAATGGTTAAGAAAGAGATAAAAATTAGAGCAGCACGTCCAAATGAGAGTTTGAAAGAGGACCCTATTATTTTTTTAGCGAGGTGATGCATTGCATCAGGTTCACCAGGTGGCAATGCGTTCACAAAAAGTTATTGCTTGGTTTGGCTTTTTAAAATCGTCACCGTCAACGGCAATTAATACAGATCAATGAGAACTAATTTCTTTCGAATCCGAATTGAATAATATTAACGTGGACAACATATGGGTGCAGCATGATGGCACTAGGTGCCAGACAGAAAATGATTCACCTCTAGCCGAACTGTTGTTTCATGCAACTGAATTGGGAGGCCTATGTCAATTATACACAATCGATCAATGCCTTTCAAAGTCAACATAACTCGAGCCGTCGTCCTAATTCAGCCGGCTCTATGGCATAGAGCCATTGATACGCATAATTTTACTACTCTGATTGCTTCTTATCTGGCAAAACCGAAATGGATATTTGAGTGATTCTTGTGATCCATTGATTATTGCACGGATCGAAGAGTATATGTTGCATGAATAATCTGGCTACCCAATGTACTCATGCCAAATATACTGTTGCGTTACTAATGGGGTCCCACATAATGGTCGATTGCTCTTCCGGCATAAATAGCACACGACGTTATGAGTTTCATTTAGATAATTATACATTTCGACTGACAATCATTCCCTACATCGTCGGAGCGTAAAGAAAATTAGAATTTGATGCAACATAAATTTATAATTCGTAATAAAATTGACTATTGGAAATACAATATCTGCCAATTTTACTTTCAAAAGATTCCCTGCTGAACCCAATTAACATTAAAGAAAAGAAAAAAAAAACAATGTGTTTACCAATGGAGTAAAATAAATGGCTTTATCAATTAACAAAATTATCGCATTTAGAGGGCAGACAACTCGCAGTGTTGCCAGAAAGTGACTATTTTGTGAGCTTTATGAGCTGATTATACTTTCAACAACCACCGTAGATTTCTTTCTTCTTGTTTATCTTGGCGTTCAATTAGTATCAGATGAAGAGTGTTTTTTCCGAATTAAAAAAAAAACTTATTTATAAATTCTGAAATGTACAGCATTTGCCAGCTTTTATGCCGGTCTGGCAACAATTAGTACCTTTGACATTTGTCAACCGAATGAGTTAAGAACATATGTTTCTGAAGTGTAATTTCTGTACAATTCTTATCATGTTTCGCTTTACACCAAAAGAATGCGTTGAAATATCGACACTGGACATTGAAAATATTGCCGAAAATATCGTGATCAAACAATATCGTCTGACAACGCTATATGTCGTTTGGTGTCAAATTTTGTTGGACACATGACAAGAAGTTCCAATTAACTGAATTCAGCGGTGGAGAGAGCATTGTCGAGATTTCAAATGACTTATATCGTCGTAGCTTTCAGAATATTGGCGCCAGTGGAACCACTTTGCTGCGCAATTTGAACAACGTTTTTTGTTTTTTTCCATACTAAGTGTAATTGAGCTAAAGAATATTGCAACCGAACCAGCCACGTCGTCTGCAATACGACGACTGAACTTAATTTTTGGAAGCAGATATTGATGACCGGCGAAGCCCATTTCACTCACATCTGGAGAACAAACAAATCACACAAGATCCAGGAAATACCATTTGTTACACAACCAACATTGGCCATTTATTGTCAGATAAGGCGAAACTGTCAATGGGAAACCATATAGGTAGATTGGCTCATTATGTCTGAACGAAAGTGCGTGAACAAAAACTGGACGATTACTGGTTTCAATAAGATGGTGTATGGTACACGGCAAACAAGATTTCCCTTGGTGTAGAATGTAAAGAAAAACGACATTGAATCCAGATCTGATTTTTTATGGGATTATTTGACAAGCAAAGTATATGCCAAAATCCCTCAGAACATTGATGATCTCAAGGCAAACATTTGTGCCGAAATCATGACTATACTGCCCGATATGGAGCAAGAGTAAATGCATATTTTCCTTAATTTTAAACACATATTTTTATGTAGAATTTTAGAACGAATTTCCGTCATCCCTTGTCAAGTTTGGTTTGGTGACAAACCGGTTTCGGCTATGTGCCACCTTCAGTGTCATTTTTCGTTCTCCAGAAGATGGCACATAGCCGAAATCGGTTTGTCTCAAAACCAAACTTGACAAGGGATGACAAAAATTCGTTCCAAAATTCTGCATCAAAACACCCTGTCGGAATATCAAATCAAGAATCAACATATTTTTATGCATATTTTTTAATTATATAAAATACAATTAAATGCACGAAGCTAGAGTGACTAGTGTTCGTACTAGGCACATCTGTACTGCATAGACTTAATATGGAGATAGTAGGGTGTGCAGAGCATGCAGGTAATATATGTAAACGGTGGACGTTTTCCCATGCCATTGCCCAACTTTCTTTCTAGTAATATCCCAGCACATCGCGGATGACAAACTACTGGATAGTGCTTAACTAATAAGCGCTGGCTAATAAGTGCTGGGGTACGAGTAATTCGTCCAATGCAGCAAGTTTCCACAGCTATTAAAGGATTCGGAAGGACACAAACCGAATCCCAGGCTTTAGTGAATGTTCGTATTCATCCTAACCTTATTTGCTATAACACATACTTACAGCTGACTTTAATAGCACACAATAGAACGACTATGGTTTTTTATGCTCTGCTGTTGCTGTTGCTATTGGTGTTTTTGTCGGCGATAATGAACGAAACTGGTCTTTTTCGCATCGATACTTGTTAAACGAGATTTAATGGGTGTATGTTTGTGTTCCACTTTTTTTACTTTACAATTATTTTTTTTTTTTTCGTATAACATCAACCCCAAAGGTGGTGTAATTTTGATTATGTTTTTATCTTTTATGGTTGTTTTTTTACGAGTTTAAGTAATTTTTTTTTTTTTTTTTTGAGAAGTTGCTTTCAAATAAATTAAGTTCTCAGGTTTATGTTGGTTGGTTGCTCTTAAATAAATACATAAATTCTAGCTTTTGATGGTTTTAAGTAACAACAATAATGCTGATCACTAAGCCGATAATGAGGCCGATAAAAAAAACGTTAATGAAACTAATATGAAAAATATACATAGGTTGCCTATAAATGACATCAATGTGATTGATTGACTGACGAAAATTATGGCCAACAGTAGTGGATGTTACACATGTTCCTCCACTCTAAAATTATCCCTCCTTGTGCCTTTTATAATGAAAAGGAGCAAAGAATTGTATTTTTTTTTTTGGTTTCTTTTAAAACCTTTAACTGTTTCGAAATTTACTTTAAAAAGTTCAATAACTTTAAAGGTAAGAAAAAGTTATTTTATAATCGCTGTGTTTTCACTTGTCACTGGGTTTGTTTTATTCGTTGTTGTTTCTGAAATTTTAAAGTTTATTAAACTTTTCAACAACTTTTTTTTTATTTAAAACTAGTTGTTGTTCCTGTTGAAATTATTTGTTTATTTATTTTTTTTTTTGTTCTTGCAGCTTGTTGTCTAAAAATATCAAAGTTTATATTTGATATTTTATTGTTTATTTTTTTTTTCTTTCTTTTGCGAAGTTGGTTGCCTAGTTTTGCATCACTTTTGCTTTTTTTATCGTCTACGAAACGGTTTTTGGTGTGTTTTTGAAGTACCCACCTAAAAGAGTGCAGTCATTTTGAACTAATTTCGAAACTAACTAGATTTATGTCGAGATTGGGTTCTTTTAGTTACAAAACATTCGAAATCCCAACCGATTTGATTGCTTGAGACTTCTTCGTCGTGGGGGATGTTTTATGTCACGCGGCTCTCAGAGAGAAGTTCTCTCCAGCACGATTTAATTGGCGACATCCACTCGAACGATAACGTAGCGCAAAAGTAATCTGCGGACGTTCGGGTGCTAAATTTTAAAAATAAATAAAAAGATCCAGATCTCACTCATTAAGAACTATCCAAATGTGCCACTCAAATTCGCCGGCAAATGGTGATGGAGGAAATTGTGATAAAAACTAATTTTTAAAAATTGTTTCTAGGCAAAAGTTCTCGCCGATGATTTTTGGTGTTCTAAACCAGATCTAATTTTTTTTACAATTATATGAGGGGGGTAAATTTATTGCAAATTTTTTAAACGAAGAGTTCTTGTCGACAATTTAGTCAACAACTATAAACAATCTAGTAAATATCCAAAAAATATATTAAATTCGTATCCACCTGTATTACTTTAGTAGCTACTGATAAGCTCATGCAGCAGACACGTATGGACATGTATTTACTTAGAGATATTATTGCCAGGTAACATCACTTCTTTATAATGTCAAAGTGCAGATTTGTGGTTTTTGAACTGAAAAATTCAGATGTTTTACAGCTCTATTGCTATCAAGTCGCTAAAAATAAGTCCATGGGTTACAAGTAGGAGAGGGGGGTTGTTGAAAAAGGGTATTCCCCCCTTCAAAACCATTAAACATTAGCATTTCTTCATATAAAATGCTAAGAACAATTTAAGCAGCATTTGTTCGCCTTAATACTTTCCCCCTTAAAAGCTTAAGCTGGATACAAGAATACTTCGCATTAACTGATGGCCTGATTCGTTGCTGGTTAATACCGTTATACAACTGAACCAGTAGAACAACATGATTCGTCATACAGTTATTTGCAGATTAAGAGTCCAAAATGGAAGATGACAGTGCTAGAGGGGACAATGTAGGGCCTCATTTCCGAAAAGCAATTGCCTTGGGAAAAACAGTTTCCATCTTTTGGCTCGAGGTCCACGCCTTAGAGCGCTGTGCTAAAAAATACCTATGTAGGGACAATAGCGGTACCCACATATGCTTTCTTTTGTATAGCCAAGCAGCTTTAAAATCGTTCCATACGATGTCGGTTTGGGATTGCTTTAAACTACTAGATCCCCTAACAGCGAGCAATTTAGTTACTCTGATGTACGTACTTGGACATAAGGGTCATGCAGGCATTGAAATTGCAGATTGTTTAGCTGTAAGAGGCGCTGTCACTCCTGTCACACCTTCAGAACTATTCTGTGGTGTTAACATTAGCTACACTAAAACCGAAGAAGCGAAGAGCAAAAACTAGGCTAACTCAATTACTAGAGAACTACTAAGGCAGAGGCATCCCGACAACTCCGTTAAAATAAAGCCAACTATGGCAGATCTATTATAGCCTATAACTAATAATAATAAGAAATATGGATCAAGAATAAATTTCTACTATTCGCTCCTTTGCAGAAACACCTCATGTTACTTTTGACGATATAGAATTGTAAAGATCGTGCACGATCATTTAAGAAGATTTGTGTTTATTCTCTAGTGTGTGATCACTTCTGATTCACGCCCGTCATGACATTGGTGCGCGCTTAAAGTGGAAAAGGTTAAAGATAAAATGTGTTCTTGTAATTTTTTATATAATCTACTCGCCAAACGATAAGAAATGGATGAGGGTTTTCTTACAAATGTTTCCTAATTTTATAAAAACACTTTGGATAGTTTGAATTTATTAAACATTTTTATTACTCTTGTGGCTCTGGAATAATATTCTGTGCGATAAAACAACAGGTTCTTTCAAGGTTCTGTTAATGTTGAATGAAAAATTTTGTTATTGCAAATAAAGCCAGAATAGACAACAAAGAAACAAAAATTAAGGCTGGGCTGGTACAGTGCAGGCTGCTGCCTGGCAGACTGACTGACTAACTGTGCTGATTTTTCTACATGCACAGTGCCATCGAAGACTAACTGTTCGCTCGATGTTATTGTATTATATTTTTATAGAGCAATGATGTGGTTAGTGGCGGTAATTTCGGGCTTGTCGGTTGGTTGATTGTGTGTTGGTGGTTCAACCCAAATTTGGCTAATAAACGGGTTTTACAAATTCACACAAAAGACACTAAAAACCAAAAGAAAAACAAAATTTTTATAAAATAAAATTTGTACACTTTCAATTTTTAAATGCTGCCATAGTTTTGGCCATCCAAACGAAAAAATAAAAATTAAACTGGCAAACAGGCAGGCAACTAGGCTGGTTGCCTGTGCAGAATTGCTGCACTGCACTAATGTTTTATGCCACTCGTCATTGCACAAACGAGCGTAGTGCAGTTTAATAGGTTGAGGATTAAAATTTTAAATTTTAGCTGGTTACAACTCATTGCCATTGTGAAAAGGTCAAATGTCAATAAGTTTCTAAATGCACCAACCACTCAGGCACACACACACACACACATACACACTTACAAACATTTACAAAACACACTACCATAAACAATTAAAGAGGATGACGTTTTAAATTTATTTATGTTGATTTTATATTTTTAGAAAATTTATATCTGCAATTGAAAATGTATCGCTGTGCACAGACTTTTTGCATTTAGTGCATAAAAACATGCTTGAGTGCAACACACCCAATGTGAACAAATAATATGATTATTTTATAGATTTTAATGAAATTGAACATTTTAAAAGTTTCAGATACTCAAACAGCATGTAAAGCATACGAATATTGAAACATGCATATGTATGACGAGATTTATTTTGTAAGAGTTTCAGTACGGCAATTGAACAAATAAAACTCATTTATTCCCATACAGTGAGTGACAATATAAAAGCAACTTTTCGAAGCTTCGAATCATATGTGCGGTCGGTCACTAGCTGGACACATGGTGGGAAAACGCAAAAATAGTTTAAAATTGTAAAGCTATTAATATGTACAGTTTCTTTCAACGTCGGAAAAGACTTTTAAGGCTAAAGTGTTTCCTTATAAACTTATGAAGGGTGTCCCTCATATCCATGTGGCATCTCTGGTTTAGTTGCATACACAAAATGGATGGAAAAAAAATAGTTAGTGTCAGTAAGACTTCTTAAATAGGTTTTGAGTATAATTCATTTTTATTAGTTATCGGTTATAATAGCACCGCAATTTGATGGAACTATTGCGCAGCCTCGTGCTCAGCTAAAAGATTTTACACTTTTTATAAATCTCGTAATCATTGTGGGCTTTATTTTAACTTGGTTTTCTGGAACTATTTTCCTACGGCCTAGATAGTTAAGTCTGCGTCTTGCCGCTGCAGTGAAATCGCATAGAACATGTTCTGACCTGTCCTGTATTTTTTTTTTGACCGCTTCTGCAAGGAAATACACACTGTACCATTCCAATTTTATTCATGTAATAGTTAAGTCTGCAGGTTCCTAGTTACAATTCTCGGCTGAGATTTATAATAGTATCTACCAAAGCATTTTCGGGGTTAGTGATTCTTTACGACTGGCGCATGTCTATTTGAGATCTTCAGCAATCGTTTTTCCCCTCGGAAGGGTTCTGGGCCTATAAAAGGAGTTTCTGTGCAGTTAGTCAGCTTTTTTATTACCTACAAACCCCTCATGTCAGGGTACCCACATAAGAGTAACCATTCCAACTGCTTTCCGGAAATGTCGCCCTATTACCAGTACTGCCATCGTCGATCTTGTAGTCATCAGTTTACCATATCTGTGAATCCTGTTCTACTCCTGCATAGTTGCGTCAGAATATTATTCGCCTCAACTACTTGGAGCTAAGTTTTGTTCTTTGAGGCCAGAACTTTTTTCGCTCTTACAAAAAAGATTGAGGCTACTTAAGATTGGTTGGTCCAGAATTTTCTTTATCGTAACTTTGCTGTCCAAAGGCTAGCAATGGCATAGGAACTGTTCCATCGTCACCCTACTCTAGTCACTATCCGCACATCCTGTATGGTGTTAATCTGCCTGTCTGTCAGTACACTAATTTTAGATTTGCTAAATCCTGAATCCAACGGCACTAATTGGCTCAGAATTTTATCCAACTTAATCGAGTACGTTTGAGTGAGAAGAAGAAAGTTATCTCGCGAGTTGTATAAAAATTTAGGTGGTCGACAATGCTGAATTTGGTGCAGCGTACTGTATTATACCTCCAAAATTAAAAGAAATTGATAAACAAAAATCTGAAAGTTTATGAAAAGGATTTCATTAATATCAAGAAATTGAATTTTTAGGCATAAGTTGGTTTTCTTCGATAAGTTAATGCTTTTGAAAATTCCTGCACACATAATCCCACCGTTATGGGAATTGTAATATTTACCTTTATACCTCTAGGTAACATGTGAGCGAACTAATTCAAGATAAATTTTGTCGTCCAATTCCAACTGATTTGCATCGACTATAATATAATGTCCAATCAGACCTCCTACTTAAAATGCACTCTTATTCCTCAACATTGCCACGGAGTCTTTTAACGCTCAAGTGGGTTTGTTTGAAGCCAAAAATAAGCTTTATCGTTCTAGGACATTTTTCGATAAACTACAAGATCCCCTTCAATATTTAGGAGAGACCAATACGAGGATCTCTTTTTTTAATTAATTGAATCTTGACTGATTTGGCTGAGCTTTGCCCCAGCGTGTAGTGCTGCGATATTCCGTATTTCGACTTGTGTATTCTCTTAGTGGCACCTCAACATTCATCGAAGGCTCGAATTCGTCTCCTAAAGTACGCACGCTTTTCTTGTGGAATGATTTCCATACAATCAAAATTTCTGTAAGAATTTTTAAACATTTCCGGGTGATCAGATTATAACAAAAGACTGACCGCTCCCACACTACAATGAATTGTTGTTATGCCCCTCTTTCATGTGGTTTTCATCAATAGAAAAACTTATCTTCTAATAATATTTATTTTTTTCAGTAAAATTAAAGTTTCACATAACCGTGTTGTTTAAGATTTGTTATCCATTAAAATCACACTAAAATGTGTACGATTAAATGCCTAATTTTAATTGTCAGAAAATAATTTTATACTCGAAAACTTAATCTTTGACTTGTAATAAGTAGAAACACTTAATAACAAGCCAAAAACAAAATCAATAAAAATCTTATCGCTCAAGATAAATCTAAATGTTTAATGGCAAATGCCTTAATGTTCAATTTTGAAATAAATTAAATGCACTTTGAGTTTATATCGATTTTAATTTGTATGTCTGTTTGCTTTTAGGCCATCAATGAAATGCGTTTTCCAAGTAAAGATTTCTCAAAAAAAGTCGTAAAAGAAAGTGCACTACCAACCATTATTTATTAATGCTCGTTAAAGTTAAGCAAATTTTGACATTAACTTTGGCTATATGAATTCTGGCATTTGTCAACCTGTGAATTTAGTTTTGTTGAACCTTTAAGGAAACTAAAGGAGCTACCAATAAAGGCAGGCCGATGTTGACTGATATACGATGACTTGCGTCGGTACCAGAGAGGCGACACAATCCGACCGTGATCTTAGCGCCGGGTGTATGAATATGCGACCGTCAACGCCACTCTCGCATGGGTAGCAATTGAATATTATTTGGAGCTAAGCGATTTTATCCTGCAATTAGCTTTTCTATTGAGAGCCTGCGTTGCAATGCCACTCAGATTTTATACTAATCAAGATTTTTCTGCAATTTGGGTATAACCACCACGTGCACACCCGAATGAGTCTCACCAACAAGCAGTCAAGTGCTACTGCTTCATGGGGTACTAGTGATCATCTTCAGAAAGTCCTACCTTCTTTCTGCTTAAGGTCCCAGACAATCTTTCTTCACCCCTCTGGGGCTCATGTTGTTTTGTTTCCATAGCACATTATTTTCAAAATGAGTGCTTGTTTGTGCATAAGAAAAATCATATTTTGTTAACAAGCGCATTTTGGGATAAATGGTTACGTTGACCAAGGCTCTCGAAGTAGCCAAACAGCGAACACTAAAATGGGCGAACGGTTAGAGAGCGTGTTTAACTTCCGCCTGGGAGCTAAGATGCCACGAAGAAGTTAAATGACCTCTAGTTGGAGGGACATTAATTGGGCAAAACACCAGCCCAGGGACTTTACGTGCGGGTGTGCGGACAAGTAGGCGACAGATTTGTTTCGGGCTCCATCCTATATAATTCTTCCTTTTCTACAATGTTTTTTTATTGAGTTTAGCCGGTATGAATTTTTGTGTTGTTCCTGATAGTACCCAAAGAGATTTGGCAAGGACCACCCCGGACAGAGAGCACTAGCCGGTGCTATGCGCCAGCTTACCAGCGCAATCAAACGTCTGGTAACACTTTTTTTTTCACTGCATGGTAAATTAAGAGGTCTGTTTTATTACAAACCAGCTGCTAAAGAAATTTGACCAGCAACCAGATTTAAGTCGCAAACCTAAGCCCATAAAACTTAATTGAGGTGTGCCTTCAAAGTCGACATAAAGTAGTCCCTTGCTCAAATTCAGCCGGACATAGGCGCCAAAGTCATTGAAATGTATGTCTCTGGGAGTAGAGCCGCAATGCAAGTTCGCAGAGAGGATAATAAAAAATGTTTATTTAAAAAATTATTTCTAGCTAATTGTATTCCAACTATTTTTATTATATTACTCAACTTTTTCGAAAAACTTTAACGTCTTTTGCTTAAGAACCAACAAGTTTTAACAAAAATTCTTCACAACAAAACAAATTATTTGATGTTTCTTACCTTCCTTACTACGTTTGTTTAGTTGTTTGCCAACTCTAAATGCAGCTGTAAGCGGTAAAAAAAAACAACAGAGCTATGATTTGCTTTAATTAGAAAAGCTTTCAAGCTACATTTAGAGATAAAATTAGCTTCAAATAATTTTAAAATGGAATAAAATCCCAAAAATTCTTCTTTTTTTCATACACGGTTTTTACTTACCCGCCATTACTAAAAACCCCCTCTCGGATTATTTTAAAAAGCTAAAGTTTGTATGACTAACATTTTATTATTTATAAATACATTGAAGTAATTAGGAAAATATATTTCAATAAAGTTTTCATTTTATAAATACAAGTATCTAATTGTATTGATTGTCTACTTCTTTGTTCTCAATAAAATTTAATTGAACCGAAACTCTTGTCGCTGACTTTAAATTGACTTGCCACAGTTTTCGATGGCAAACCACAAAACGGTTAACACCTCTCCTTTATACTTGTATGTTGTCTTGAACTCTCGCATTTAACTCAAAAACAATCGTTAAATTTTAATTTCAATATTACAAATCATGTTTTCTTGCGGCGAATGCGACTTTAGCATACGCTTTACCCGTTGGGAGTATAGAGTAACAATTATGATTGATTGAAGAAAATTTAAAAGAAAAGTCTACTTACTCAGAAGGAGTTTATGCAGGGGAAATGCATTTGCTGAAGTGGAATTTGAAAAATTGTTTATGATTTGTTGATGCCATTCGCCTTTAGTTTGATTAAAGATTTATGCAAGGAAAGGCTGGGGCCTGTAATATTTTCGCCGAATCAGAACAGAAATGAAACTCAGAAAGATATGTTTGCTTGTGAAAGCCTCGTGGTACACTCGGTCTTCAATCAATAAATCGGGCTGTGTTTTGTCAACTTGTGCTGTAGCACGTGTCGCCGTCTTACTGGAACATTATTCATCTTGAGTCGTGGTATGAAAAGATAAGCAGTCATGTCTATGTACTTCTCATCGTTGACTATATCGTTCTGGTCTTGATAATTTTTAAAAACAAAAATCCGCCGGCCCATAAAGAGCACCTAGAGGAGACTTTTTCTAAATATATTGATAATTCAGCAATAGTTTGAGGATCAATGTCGCTCATTTCCATCGCAATTTCGCTTTAACGTCTGAATATAGTTTTCAAATGTGATATTGGAACAGTAACTCGCAATGTCACTTTTTTTTAATATCCCGATACTTGGCCGTAAACTTCCATGCCTCTTAGGTTTTAGTCATTTTCAGAGCTCTGACTACGAAGCATGTGTTGAAGTCGAATTGATCAGCTTAGTAGACCTTCTTGCTGTAATTTTAGTTGTGGTTATTAAATGACATTAGAATTAGACGAAAAGCTAAAATAAGAGTAACAAAATGCAGTCGTTAAGTATTTTTTCATACTCGTATCTCATGTAGCCTTAGACTTATCACACCTAATATCAGCAGTAAAATAAAGTAAAGCTGATATTAGTAACCATAAACTTGTTTGGAAACATATTTTATAAGTTTATTAATATTGGGTATCTCTTAATGCAACTTCAAATGAATAAGTCTTAGATAAAAAAAAATAAAAACTTCTAAACAAATATTGAGCATAGACACTTTATCTGAAGAGGGAAACCCATAAACGAAACTCCAGTCCAGCCAGTCCAGCCAGTCCAGCCAGTCCAGCCATTCATTGTTGAGAAGTTCTCAGAAACAAACCTTCATTCACTAACTAAGACGCATTTTGCGGACTTTGATTTAGCCTAAAGTTTTACGTTTTTAATTCTTTAGCTGTTGCTAGCTAGAGTTGTGCCACATTATGCGCAAGAGTCTGTAAACAGCCTTTGCACAGTCAGACAGACATCTTCTGTTACATATGTAGATCGCCCACGCGTCCAACTTTAATATTCAAATGTCTGTTTAGGTCTCTTTTCGTTGTTGTGTGGTGCTTAAAAGTAAACCATTCAAGCGGTCCATTCTGCCTTGTGCTTGCAAGTTATTTTCAATTTGTCATTGTTGTTGTTGTTATAGATTCGGCTACTGAAGTGGCAGCAATTAAAAACAATGCATTCCATAATTCTTTATGGTCTTAATATTTTAAATAAATTATTTATATGAAAGTGGATATATTTCTGAAACATTTGTTTACAAATTAGATTATAAATCTCTTCTCAAGCTTCATGTTCAGCAGATCCGCAGAAAAATTAAAATCTGAAAATATGCCCAAGTTTCAGCCAAACAGTTTTTTAACTTTCTAATACGGGAAAAATGTTAAAATGGTACGAATCTAGCAGGTTGGCTAGAAATGAAACGGTATTGTCCCTATCAAGAACGTGGTTCTAATTTTGATCTCAGTACTCTTAACGGCCGATATTTTTGAATAGGAACTTGGCCTTATTTTTACATTTATGTTTTTGTGCGTATCTGTCCGCTTTTTTCAAGTTATTTTTATAAGGTTACCATTATGTAAGGTTGCCCTCCGTCCGCTTTTCCCCGGTCACTTGGCCACTTTTAGGGCGTTTTTTCATAATGCCAACGTCAGTCAGCGGTACTGCTGAAGAGATCGCAACTACAATACTGCAAAATATGTTAAAGTAAAAAAAAAATGTTTTTCCAATTACAGCATCATTTTCACTGGTATGTTTTCGAAATTTTTATAGTAGGGGTGTTTTTTTATAATTAGAAAAAGGTAAATTTGATTCGGCTTTCATATATAAAATTAGATAAGTTATTTAACATGAATTGCGCCAATAAAGTTACGGGAAGTAAACTAGTTTCGATCACTTTAATATGAACGGAAATTGTTTTTGGGTTTTTGATAGTTGTTATTATTGTAGCACTAACTGGTTGAGGAAGCTCTTTGGAAGCCACCTTCATGGGAATTTATTATTATTTATTATGAATAACATTTGTTTTGTTTTATTTGTATATGTAATGGCGTTATTGTTTTTTTTTTTGTTTTAAATTAATTTCATTTATTATTAATGTCATCCTTTTTTGAGGCTTAAGTCCTCTTTTTCTGAAAATGCAAATGGCAACCCTATCTATATGTAGAGTCTCTATGTTTCAAGCTGCATTATTATAAGATTATATGAAGCAAAGTTAGAAGAAGGGTAACAACAGCGCGAATATTTTCGTGTAATATAAACACGAACATGTTTGAACATGGCCTGGCGCACTGCTTTTATAAAAAGTACTTTTATTTAAAGTATCTTTATATAATGTACTTTTATTAGAAGAAAAAATATTTTTTTTTGAAATTGTAGTTCTTGAAAACTTTTTATAAATCGTCCTTTTTCGAAATTGTACTTTTGGTAAATGGTAGGGAAAATGTTCTTCAAAAACGTATTTTTTAGAGAAAGTAATGTTCAGAAAAAGTACTGTAAGTAATGTTCAGAAAAGTACTTTTTTATAAATGCTTTTGCTTAAAAGCATTTTATAGAAAGGTTCTGTTTCTAAAATGACCTCTTCTAAGAAGTATTTGGTAAAAAATACTTTTGCTAAAAATTACGGAAAATTTATTACCTCCTCTAAGAAGTGCCTTTCCCGAAACTACTATTTTGAGGAAGTACCCTTTAAAAAAAGCATTTTCTAAAAGCACTTTGTCAACATAATTATCGTTACTTAGAATGCAATTTTCTAAGAAGAACCTTTTTCAAGAAGATCCTTTTTGAGAAAGTACCTTTATTGAAAGGTATTTCAAAAAGATTATTTTCGAACTAGTAACTTACCTTAAAACTGTATTTTCTAAAAAGCACACGGGGGCTTCTATTTCTAGAAATACAAGTAAAAATGTCTTGTTAAGTACCTATTTTTGCAAACTTTATTTGTCACACTATCAAAAATCTTCAAAAATATGTTAAAGTATTTAATACTTTAAGTTTCGTTGTTCTTCTCCTATAAATACTTTTTTAACAGTAGGGTTTTACAGTCCTTTTTTAAGAATCAATTCCAAGTACTTTTCTAAACAAATTGTTTTTATTATTTCCAAAACGTCTTTTCGCCTGCATTTCTTGAAACTGCCTTTCGGTACTTTTAAGAAAAGTTTATATCTGAATTTTTGTTTCACGGAAAACTGGTCTATTTTTATCCCGAGACATTGTCTTTAATTCAGTGATCATTTTGTGCCATATTTATTTGGGTATATTTTCTGAAAAACGCACATGAGGCTTGCAGGGACGTGTTCGAAACAAAAGGTTTAAGCTTCGATTACTTACACTGCCACACGAAATAATAAAGCGGTATTAAGTTTCAGGATCATGGAGAGTAATGACCAGGTTGAAAACACAAAATTATATCTTAAAAGGTTCAATAAAATAATGTTTTGCTGCCGGGTCATGTGCTGGAAATTGTTAATTTTATTATTATAATTTTCAAGACCCCTTTTTTTGGGGAACGTCCATGCTGCAATATATTTTTCTATACACTTTCTGCAGTCAAAATTTCTTTCAGGAGATTATAATTTAAATCACCAAAGGCAAATGAATTCATTCATTTTCAACCAGTCGCTCTGGCTCTTAAGATGGTTTAGTTCTTAACGCCAATGGACACTACCAACAACTATTTAATAAAGCACCCGGCTTAAGTGTAATTTTATATTCAAATTCACCAGTTACAGCTAAAAGCTGGCTAACTAGTTGGTCTTGTGATTTTTTTTTTGTATATGTAGGTACATAGGTGTTTGTGTGGTTGTATCAGGCTTTAAAAACTTGAAGAGAATTTCAGCTTTGGCTCTAGTTGTAGTGGCGCAGCAAGCAGCTCACAGATAACTTGCGAAATATTTTATGAATATAAAAAACACCATAATTTCAAGTGTCATTGAGACATGTTTGGGCGCCACATCTCGCGTTCTCTCTCTTCTCTTTGTTTAACTTTCAAGCTTTAGCCACAAACTATTAACACAAAGAATCGATAAATTAATGTGAACGCTCCAATGTAGGTACTAAAAATAGAACAGTTTTGTTTATGTTCCAGTTGTTTTTGTCAAGCCCGTGTAAATGTTACAGCAATTTGTTGTTTTTCCTTTTATGTTTTTTTTTTTTGTAATTGTGCTTGTATGCAGTGGCGTTGCAGCCTTAATAAATTGCAAACTGTTCAATGCATTTGAATTGAATTAGAATGTTTTTTTCTTCAAAAGCTTGTTGCTTCTTTTACCTCCACAAAAATATTTGCTTTAAATTTATTAAATTTATTTTGTCCGGGGGTTGTTATTTACCGAGTTTTAAAAATAAATTAAATTAATATTTTATCGTAGCAAATAAATAATTTTTATCATTTGTGGAATAAATATTTGTATTTGAGGTATTATTTTTTTCAAACGTCATAAACTGAAGTAACAATTATTCTCGTCTCACCTATTTAGTCGCTTTTAATAAAACCGTAGGTGGGAGTTTTATTGGTGGTAAATACTTCAAGTAGGATTTTGCAAGCTATAAGTTGCTGAATTTAACAGATTTTACATACATCGGTGTATACAGGTTGTATATAGGGTGTTTTTACACCCGATAGCATTTTAAATTGTAAAAAAATAATACAAAAAATTTAATTTTTATTTTTCGAAAGATCAATACTTGACATTAACATTTGAAAATAGTTTTGAGCCTTTGGTCACCGCGTCTGTTATTGACGAAGCGCATTCTCGCCGTCCAAGTTTCTTCACTTTTGACAAAAGATCCTGCATGATTCCATAACATCCAGAAAAATGTTAGGCCCAGTGATGTCACGGTGCCTTTTTTTGGATGTAATGGAATCTGCAGGATCTTTTGTTGATTGGATGTTTATTTAAGAAAAATGAGCACATCGATGAACACAATTTTGCGATAAAACGTCGGAACAGTTGATGACTGATTTTCAAAATAAATCTACATAATTTGGTACCGTTGTTCAAGCGCCAACCTAGTCATGATAATTTGCCAGAGTTTGCTGATCATAATTGGCGAAAAGTGAACGCAGAATCACAGTTCTCTTGACAGTTGATCCTTTTGCAAGTTCTGTCATGCTTAAAAAAACGAAATAGCGGTATTTGAATATGATTAATATTCTCTAAATATGATTTCTGATGTATAGTAGAATAACCGATTATTCGGCATTTTCAAAAAACCGTTTTCAAATAATTCAAACAATCGAGATATTAAAAACCGGCTTAGGTTTTATAATCATGAAAGCACCGATCAGACGGTTTTTAAGAAAACTTCCAGCATTTGCTTATTTACATTTACTGCTGATTAAAGTACACACATGCGCAAAAGTCACAATGACTTGCTTCGTCAACGTTTGCAGAACAAAATAAACGAATTGTCAATTATTGTGTAATATATTTATTTAATTTTAATGAAAAAAAAAACAATGTGACTTGTTTGGAAATAAAAAAGAAACACTTCGTATTTCATCTAGACAAAAGTTTTCGTCACTTAACATTGGTGAATGAAAAACATTTAAAATTATATTTCTTTATAAGAGTTGTTTTAATTGATGTATTTTCCTGTGGACTTAGTATCCACTTACAATCATTTCTGCCTTGAAAACATTAATTACTTTGACACTTTCGATCCATTTTTGGCCTACTCCTGTATGGTACCTCATTTCAGTGCAATTTTTAAACTTTTTATGGTGTGTCTTATCTTTTTGTTCAAATAATGACATAAATACTTAAATATATTAAGATCGGGACCATTGAGAAGTAGTGGTGGATGTGTGAGATGAATAGTGTAGACCATTTAAGTCAACAATATCTGCTGTATGTTTGATGAGCAAAGACCTGCTGAAAATATCTCACACTTACGGACAAATGTGCTTTTGAAAAGTTTAGAAGTTCGAATCTGCTGATACCAGAGCCGACAACAGCCCTACATCACGGATTCATCATTTTTTTTCGCCAAAGAACTATTAAATACGACAACTAACTCTATGGACAGAGTTTTATTCTTTAATGAGCAGCAGTTCTGTCTATATCGTCGGTTTGACGTTCTTCGGTGCGGAGGCAGGAGGTTTTTGTTTTATATGAGCTCTATTACAGGTCAATATGGTGGCGCTATGCTCTGGATCTAGGCCATTATGACGGCTACTGGTGTTTGCGGACTTGTATTTAGAGAAAACAGCACTTTAAACGTTGTGTAATCAAAGCGACGATGACTTTAGACCATGTGTGTATGTGGTGTGATGTAGTACCAATATATCCAAAAATTACAACTATGAAATTCTAAATTTACCATCTCCATACAAAGCGCCTTATTGTACAGGGTGGTATTGGTTTCATTGTGAACTTTAAACTGACTGTGACAAATAGAAGTCATAAAACAAGAAAAAAATACTTTTTTATAACATACTAAGCGCTATGAGCTGATTGTTAAGCATTTGTTTCCATAAATATGAGAAGCCTTTACACGTCTGGTAGCAAGTTGCAAAAGCGGCCAAGCGATGATGTCACCTCTAAGATTTGATTGGAAATTTCGGACCCATGCGTTTCATACTTTTTTTAATGTTTAGACAATCTACTCGAACATATAATGCCAACTACAGTTTCAGCTAAAAAAAAAAGTACTTCAAAGTTGATGCCATAAAAGCTTAATGAGAAAAATTTACCAGAATTTATGATTTTTTTGCTACATTTTTTTGATATTGTTCTGCATATTTGTTGCTGTTTTTTTTTTCTCTTTTTAATGGAAAGTTTAGAATGGCGATGTTGCTGTTGTTGTTATCAACAGTTATTATTGTTGCTGTTGTTGGTTGCTTGGTTAGCTGGTGCTTTCATAATGCAAAGAGATTAATTAAGGTGCTGTGAGGACGCTATTTAGTGGAGAGTTTTTAATTAAACATTGTGTACTTTACACATAATAAATACTGTTTTCCCGTCATTTACACTCGACGGCAGGTGAATAGATTTAGTGGACAACAATTGTTGTTAAAAGTTTAGGTGCGAAATAAAAATAAAATTACTTAAATTATATTTTTCGAAATCAGGCAATTGACCTCGTTTGAACACAGTTCTTTTTTGGTCTGCTATGGCACCTGTCAACAAAAGGGATGCCAAATGAGTCGTTAATTGAAATTTACTCATATCACAAAACAGGTCGTTAATATGAGAGAGGAATTTTTCAAATATCTTTTTTCTTCGCTTAAAAAATAAGTTTTTGTAAAAATGATTTTTTTGTTCCAAAACAGCGTTTTAAAGCTTTTTTTAAAGCGTTGTTTTTCTTATAAGCGGCTTCTTACGGTTTTTTTTAATAAAACCTGTTTAAAAAAAAGAAGCCCTATGAACAATCTTTAATATGTGTTTGAAAATCTTTAAAAAGACAAACAAATTGTTGCACCTTCTTTATCTTCGAATGGGTTTTTAACGAGAAGTTTTTTGAACCTCTCTCTAAGCGGGACGGCCAAAGGCCACCTTGGTGAACTCACATTCCTAACATAAGATAACTGATAGGCTATTCAAGCTGGCTTTAGCATCTATTTAACATCGGTTACGAAAAACCCTATACCTGTATTTTAGTATGACAGGCTTACCCATACGCACGGATGTGTTATCAAAAACACTAAGCCTATTACCTGGGATATACTTGCATAAAGAAAGCTTTTTATTAAAATATTTTGCTGACAAAAACACTTTCAATCTAAAAACAACTTAGCTACAACTTTGCAGATATAAATACATTTTGATCAAAAAGTACCCGGTACTTTTTAGTGAAACAAAAACGCTTTACTTATTTCCTTTTTATCGTTATATAGACGAAAGTAGTTTGTTGGTATAAGCACCGCCTTTGGTCGAAAAGTCATTTAAATTCATCGGAATATTTTAGCCGGTGCATTGTTGTGAAAACGAAGGAATCAAATGATTGAGTTTGTTTTAACATTTGAATAAGATATCCAGCTTGCCTGGGATCTATCTGATGCTTCAACGATTAATTTTCTTAACTTTTTTCGGTATTTTCATCGATAAAAGCGGTACGTATTAAATTGTATGCAAAATAATCAATACTTCGTCACATGCAAAGGAAATCATGGTTTTGGCATGGTCACAACAAACATGCTATGATCTTTACATCACTACATTGTTGTGGCAAACAAATAAAACGTTTTCTGGCCAGACTTTTCGCGCAACTAATTTCGGTGTTGCGAAAATTGCACGAGGTATCAAACAATGTCAGATGGTTATCGAAGAGGTGCTTTAACGCCGGGTGCTTTTTGTTTGCAGTTATATTTGCGAATGTTTCCGCAAGGTCATTTATCATTGTGTTGCATATAAAGGGCATCCTAAAATTGTATTAAATAGAAATTTAGTTTTTCTCATGCACTAACTCAGTGTTGTGTTTCTTTGAAAATGCGGCAACTATTACGATTACTGAAGTAATCAAAGTTAACGTAATACGTTTCCGAACGGAAGGTATTTTGTAAATATACACTGTGAAGAGCTTCTTGAAATTTGCAATTCCTGTCCATGACGCCAGATTCTTGTCCCAGAACTTCGATAATAGCGCTTAAATCGCTCCTTACTGAATTGAAGTGATCAGTATTCCTCTTAGTTGTAGACGAAATATTGAAAATGTTGTTCAACAACGAAAAGAATTTAACATCACTCCATTACACAAATGCAAGCAAATTTAAATATGGCCTGAACCATGAGACACCCTTTAACTTGCTGCCGTGTTTTTTTTTTTTTTTTGCAAAAACAAATTCCAAATAAAAAAGTCGACTTGTTGCTACTGGCTGAAAAATTAAAGAACTTAAAACTAAAACTGATAAAACTGTTATGGTTTCCAGATAAAAAATAAACGTATTTTCCAGCAGTTTTATTTTATCTCAGTGCAAAACTCAAAAAAAGCATTAAATCAGCATTAAGATAATCTTTATAATTTTTATTTATATATTTTTTCTTACTTAATTTAATTAAATTTAAACACAAAGAAGGACCAAAGCAAAGCAAAACAATATTATAATAAAATAAATTATAAAAGTCTTTGAGGTTTACACGATAAGCAAAAGCAAAACATTTAAAAATTCATAGAATTTCTTTGGGAAGTGAGAATTAAAATGAGATTTTCATTAGAGCTAAAACTTTACTTCTAAAAGTTGTCCATGGGAAACATTTCATTATGTGCAGCTCTGATTAGTTTAGTTTAATAAAGTTAAACTTTTTCTTTGCAGAAATTGTTTTGGTAATAAAAAGTTTTTAATCAGTTTCTTTCCAAATTTAATTTAATTATTTGCGCAAAAATTACTTTGAAAGGTGTGAAATGTTTTTGTGATTAAGCATTTTATTCTCTGAAGTCTAAGTTGTCCTAAGCCCATTAAGCGGGAAAAATTATGTTATAAGCAGGGCTAGGATTTCTATGTAAATACATGTTTGCTGTCGTTTGCTTTAGTTCAACAAAATCAAATATTGTTTCAAAACAGCAAATTTGCAGTAAAATAACATTGACTTGTTAGTGCATATTTTTGCATATTTCACTATAAATGCATATTTTTAAAAATTGTTAACAAAAATACATATTTTAAGTATATTTTTCGATTTTTCTATTTTCTTTTTTATTAAGGTCGAGACACATAGAATAGAATCAGTCGTAAGTTATACGTCGTCTTTTTCAACTGACAACAACGTTGAAACACAGGTCTTCTTATGAGCTTTTTTTGCATTCGGTACGCCTCCGTCAACGCAAACTACTAAAGTTGGGCAACTTTTAACGAATGTACAGGGTGTCCGCCGGAAAGGTATACTACTTTGTTTGTTTATAATTTTTGATTAAATGAAAGAGAATGGATCGTATGTTGATAAATGTTTTATTTAAGGTCGGCAATTATGTATGGAATACAAAATCAGATAAATGTCCGCCTCTGTTAGCCTCACAAATGCGACCCCTTTTGAACACATTTTTCATTACATTCTCACAAATATTTTGTTTGAGTTTGCATAAACCTTGCTATTCAGATATCCCCAGATATCCGGAGCAGTCAAATAACTTGTTGTGGAAAGAGGACTCGCAGTAATTCCATTGTAATCTTAGCTGTATGCGATGTGGCACCGTCTTGAAACCTCATGTTAGTCCAGCCCAAAGCATGCAGTTGTGGCGTTAAAAAGTTTCCAATCATATCACGATATCGCTCCCCATTGACAGTTACCGTTAAGCCGTTTTCAGTTTCAAAGAAGCAAGGTCCAATGATTCCTCCTGACCAAATTGGCCACCAGGCCGTCACTTTTAATGGATGCAAAGGTGACTGATGAATAATTTTAGTGTTTTCCATTGCCCAGATCCGAATATTTTGTTTATTCACACATCCATTCAAATGAAAATGTGCCTCGTCACTCATTATGATTTTTTCTTGAAAATCGGGGTTGTCCTGGGCAAGCTGTAGCATCCTGTTGTCATATGTACGGCGGCATAAATGGTCTTCTGGAAGAAGCTCTTGTCTCAACTGAATTTAAAATGGAAACAAATTCCAATCTTTGTGCAACATTGTGGCCAAAGTTGTTTTTTGAAGACCAAGGTCCTGAGCTCGGTGTCGAATTGAAGTTAATGGATTGTTTTGAACACTTTCTTCAACAGCAGTAATGTTTTCAGCCGATCCTGCAATACGTTGTGGTCCATGTTTGGGCCTATCAGCTGCAGTCCCTCTTTCTTCGAAATCATTCACTACACGATAAATAGTGCGCCTTGTTAGCACGTTGTTTCTCGCCAAAAATTTAACGTAACTTTCTCATCGTCACAGTAATCGATGATTGATTTTAATAAAATTTTTTAACGATTAAAACACGTTGGTTTACCGAATATTTTTCCATAATAAATTTGCCACTTCTCTACTTCACGACTACCAAATATGAACTGTCAAGACTAATGTTTACCGAAATGGCGGCAAAACAAAGTAATATACCTTCCGGGCGGACACCCTGTGCCTTAATTCGTTTGACAGCTATCAGTTGGGTTTTTTGGGCGGGGCTTAATTCAAGTTGAATACGAAAAGTATTCTTAAACATGTAACATATTTTCAATGTAGTTAAATATACGAAACTGATCTCAAAGGACTTATCAATAACTTTACTTGCTTTGTGAAAGCACAGTTTGGTACAAACCTGCTAGTCGGCAGATTTAGGAAAGCGAAAAATTCCGGAGATAAGTTAAGAAGAAGTGTGAAGTGTTAGAAGTTGTTGGGAAGCACCGGCCTCCTGAAAAGACACTTGTATCGTTAATATGATTGACTGACGTCCCATAGTAAATAATATCCATCTAGCGTCTTTCGGGATGGCTAAAAACGTAACAAATCAACATGACTCTTACTAGAAAGTACAGTCATGTCGGCAAGAAATCATTGTAAAGGGTTGGCATTTTTGATGTAGTGTAGTCTCGACAATGTTTTGAAGACAATTTTCTCTTACAATGTGACCACTTAATTTGTTAAGGTAAAACTTTAACCTGAAATTAGCTTTCGCAATGAATTGAGCTTTCGCAAAACTATTTAGGATCGCTGTCGAAAAGGGACCCGTAAAGTCAGCCTTCTGCTTCGAGATCTCTCCGGCACTAATAATAATATTAAGGGTCAATTCACTTCACATATGCCGTGCTCGTACCTTCAGTTCTTGCACGAGGCGCATCAACCAAACATTTTGCGAAGAAAAGTAAAATAAAGTAATGATATGGGGATTCGATGGAATCTTCCTCGATGGAACATTAGGCGAAAGAATGTAACCATTTACACTAAAAGTGGGACATAATAAATCATCTAAAAGCTTTCCATATCGCTAAGCTACCACTTTAAAGTTCTATGCATGTGAAAAAAAACACCATCTAAAATGGAACCCCTTAATTATTTTTTCTATCACATATTTTGCGTAAAGAATTAATTCTCCAGTATGATATTTCAGTTGAGGTCATCAGCAATTTAAATTGGCTCAACCACATTTACAAAACAAGATGAAGAGGAACTTCATTAAAAGAATTTCAAAGAATTTTTTCCTCAGATCGATTGTTTTTTCCTTCAAAACTACTCGCATGTGGCTGGTTAATTTTATTTCTTTTGTTACTCTGCTAGGCAAGACTTAATGCACTGAAATTAATTACTGCCGCATGCTCAAATTTTTTCGTTCCATCCGCTTGTCTAGCTGCGTCCTAAAGTTATGTTTTCTCATCGTGTTCATCAACGGTCGTTAACGTTGTTATTGTCACAAATGCCATAAAATATTCATAATTTTACTGGAAAAATAAAAATAAAACAAACTGAGAGCAAAGGCAAACTTCTGTTTCTATAACTAAATCATTTGATAGCGGATTTTCTAATCAGAAAAATGTTTTTTTTTTGTTCTTTGAGCTTTTTTTTATTTGTTATGTCATTCCACTTAATTAAAATTGTTTTTTGTAGCAGCTACAGTTTTCGCTACTTTAACTTTAAATGCATACATGACTTCACGGTGACTTCATTAGTTTTACTCTGCTGCTTCTAATATTAACGTTCGAGCAGACACAGTACTGTGCGGAACGTAAGCAACAAATGTTGCCAGATTATTTGGAATAAGAAATTTCCAAAACAGGCCTATTTTAGTGACTTTAAAGAACAAATTAAATATTCTCCATTTAAAAAAAAAAAAACAAACAGCCTGCAAGTGGTTCCATTGAACTACTTCAAGTACTAGTACTCTTCACCACTAGTATATCTAACCCCGTCTGCACTAGTGTTTGCTTTTCTAGTAAGTGTTCTTGTGTCTCAGACAACTGACGCTTAATCTCTTGCAGGTTGTCTTTCGAAAGTCAAATGGAATGAAACCTGGCTCGACTTTCACAAAGGCACGGTTAGGTATGTAATCGTATGTTTAGCTGAAAACGTCATTGGACTATAACTCCTTACTAATTAGGCTCACCAAGCAATTGCGTTTTAACAAGACATAATACCGTACCGATAAATAGCTTGTGAAACATTTCAGATACTGCATTAGACATTTCATGTATTCTCTAGTTTCTTTGATCAGAAGTGGTTTATGTAAACGAGCATATATTATCTCATGCTATGAAGAAGGAGACTTAGCGTTCTATTGCCCATTTTTGTTCTTCTTATACGATCATTATTAAGGGGAAGCAATGTTTGGAGTTGGCACAAAAAAAAAGGTTTTGGGAAGGCAAATGACAGGAAACAACTGCAGGGAGTTTCGCTTACATACAAACGAGTGTGTTGGGAGGCAGAATCATTACAGCTTAGTGTTGTTGTCCAGGTTGGGGCAATAAGTATCATATTATTTCAAGGTGCTGTCATTTTTGCAAAGGGCATGCTATTTCAGTTTCGTGTTGACATTCATTAAATAGTTGTACCAATATTTGCTCGAAAGAAGATATGGTAGAGGAGTCAGAAATATCCACAAAAAAGTTGCTTAATTGATGTACACTTCGAAATACATGCCGAGGCATTTTGATATTGAACCTAGAAATATGCGAATATAAAATTCAGTTAGTCTAACAGTTGATCACGAGCGACAAGGCTCATTTTTAATTTAGCGGACATGCCAATATACAAAATTCTCAGTTCTGGGGGTCGGAAAATCCACGCATAAATTATGAAGCACCCTCTCAAAGTCGCAGTGTCTGTCATGTGCAGCTACATGGGAGAAAGTGGCTGGAAATAATTTTTTCGAAGAAACCAATGGCAACGCTATTATGGGGAACGGTAGCAGCTATAGAACCATGCTGACTGAATTGTTCTTAGCGGAAGTTTACTATCTTTATTTGGAGGACATGTCGTTTCAATAGGTCGTGGCCACTTTTCATACCTCATTGCACCTTCTCCATGTGTGTAATCGTGTTTTACGGTGGTTTATCTTGGCCAACCGGCTCTCCCGCTTTTACTACCTTAGGCAACCTATGAAGATATTTGATGACGTTGGTGTACGCGACAACCCCATCACCTTGGAGGCGTTAAACAGCAAGATTTGAGCTTAAACTGACAAGGTAACCTCGCCATCTCTCGCACTAGGTCGAAAAGCTTTAAAGGACACTTTAATGCACCGAAGCACACATGGTTGCCCTATTTCATTTTGGATCCGATGCAAATCAAAATGAGATCTTGAACAGTGTTGCTTGAATGATTGAAATATGTGTGTTGTCCATCAAATATCACACCGGATTTTCAGGCCAAGCACATCAAGAGGTTTCTTCTGCTAAGCCCCTTCAGAGTTTGTCACAAGATTTCGATTTCGGTTATAAGTAACCGTCCAATATTGAGTACTAAAAGCAGAAAATAAAAAATCGCGTGTTCACTTATCTTCTGTGCTAAGTTTCTGCACAGTACTGTATGAATATTTATGTCACTATTTCAATACATTGCGTGGTTGACATTATTCAATGGGAAGAGTACAGTTTTTTTTTTTGCAGGACAACCTTGCATGCAGCACAAGGAATAATTTTCTAATTAATTTATCAGTGCACTTTCTGATTGACAGATATATTTACGACTGAAATATCCTAATACTGGATACCATTGAATCGAATTTTAGTACCCAGCTTTAAAACCCGGTCATATCAAAACGGTTTTACTTCAAAGTCATTAAAAACAAAGTCATTGCTTTGATGTGATTCGCTTGGAAGTGGTTTAATTTTTATCGGGTTATTAATTTTGTTTCTTATTAAACGGAAACTGTTTTTTCTGTTCATTTAACAGTGTTTTTGAAAACAAATATATTCACACACATACACACTTGAACACTGCATACACACATATATTTCTTGTCGGTTTTTCTAATGCCCTTTTATTAATTTTCTGCGGAATTCTATTTGAAACCGGAAGCCATTAATTGTTGTTGCTCCGTAATAAAAACAACCTAAAACTTTAAACGCATATTAAAAAAAAAAAAAACAAATACTTACATGCAAACTGTAGCAGTAACTTTCAAAGCTCCAACGTTTTTACAACAGGACATGATTAGGTTTTTTTGGATTCCCAGTTGCGGTGTTTTTACATGTCCTTAACGTCCCAATACGAATATCAAATCTAAAATGTGCTCATAAAATGTGGTTGGTTGTTTGCAGAACAAAAGAGGCCACGAGTTGTTTTATGAACTTTTTGGGGAGTTTTACAAATCGCTTTGTGCTAATAAAATTAACTTTGACATTTTAATGCTAACTAATGAATATTTAAATGAGTCATACATATGAGTAAGAATTGTATTAGTCATACTCGTACTTTAAATATCCTCTCGAAGGGGAGGGGGGAATTATACACACTACTAGAGACAACCAGGTGTGCTTGGCTACCCCTATCGCAATGCAAAAAATAATTTCTATTAGGTTGGGTGAATGTTTGCGCAAGAAATATGAAAGAATTATAAATCCATTTTTGCTTCAAATAATATAACAACATGTTAGATCTCGGCAACAGCGCTATTCCTTGAAATCGGTTGAATAGTTTCGTTGATTAGCAGGTGCAAACATCATGTTGCGTGAATTTTATACATCAGGAAGAAGGGGAAGAAAGTTGAATGTAGTCGGACCAAGAACACGTTAGTTTGTTAAAGGTAAATCTTTCTTTTGACCAGTTTACTCCGCTGTACTAAAAGCTTTAGTATGCCAAACCCTATTTCTCTAATGCGGAGTTCGTCAAGTATCACATATGTTTGCAGCGATAGCAAAATAGTTCTCTGGCCCTTTAATCCGAATGTTCATTTTGCATTTATTTGGAATGACACCTAAATTGATGCTAAACTGTTCAATTTGAAGAGAGAGGGAGAGAGAGAGAGGCTAGTTTACTCCAGTTCCAGATTCAGGAATCCAACCAAGAAAATACTACTACAACATTTTCAACTAGTTCTCTGTGAGGTCTTTTGAAAAGCATTCTGGTGGATGAGAGACAGAGTTCGCAGATGAGTTGCATTGTAAATCCTGCCAATGCATACAGATCAGTAAACATTCTATTTGAGCTCAACTACCAACAAAGGCAAAAAACATGATGAAATGCTTTTAAGTTTTATTCACTGGTGCCAGCTTCTCACACGTTAGACAGATTATATTCCAGGAGAAAGGATAAATGGATATTTTCCGCCAACCCTCTCCAAACCAATTAAAAGTATCTGGTGGCTTTTTTTTTGTCATTATTAAACGTTTTGCCAAAAGCAAATTGTCTGGTGTCGCAAAGCGGCAGACGCATTGATTTCACTTGGCTTTGTGGCCTCTACTGGGTTAGATCATCGGTGCAGGCAACCTTGAACGTATCATAAAGCTCGTTTTTTAAGGGCAAAAATTTCAGAAAAACTAAATTTTTTAATTAATTAATCCTAAGCAGTGTCAAATGAAACCAACTAATCGATTCAACTTTATCTATAATAAATTGCTACGTTTTATTCTTCTTGTGTTTTGAATCCTTGTTCCAATTTATTGAGCTCGAACTATGTCCCACAATATTTTTATATTTCTGTGTATGTTCTTTGTTGTTCATTTAAAACAAATGGTCATTGTAGGCCTGCAACTTTATCACCAGATTTTTTTTTTCTTTTCTTTATTTTCCGTTGCCAACTTTTGTTGTATTTTAATAAATTAGGCCATTTGAGGACAACAACAATTTATCCATTTGTTCGAGTAGTTGTTTATTTGTTTAGCCGAAACCCCAACACAAAACAACACATATGTGCCATGTATTGCCGTTGTTGTTGTTTTATTTTGCCTCTTATCCTTAATGTTCATCCAGGTTCGTCTTGGCACAGTTATGTCTCTGCCAAAGTTATTTCATTTTTAATGTTACATTTTTTTGTTTTACTCAAAAACTTTATTAAAAATACTGGCTTGGGCAAGTTTTTCTATTACGTAGAGAAGACAAATTTTCTCTGCTTCATTTGCGTCAGTATGGCAGCGGCGTTGTTGTAGTTTAGTTACTTTACTACCCACCCACTGCTCAATGGCTGCCGTACATACGTTTGTCCAAGTACCGAGTACTTTGAAGCCAAAAAATAAATAATATAAAAAAAGCACAAGTAAACATGTAGTTGTAACCTCAACAAATTTATTATTTTGTACAACTTTTTAAATGAATTACAATCGGTACAGGAGGCCGACGACCTACTGCTGTGCGTTTGTTGCTACCTACCATTTATTCAAATATGTTTAAACGAATGAACCTCAGCTTGGCCCATTCATTATATCACTTTTATTTAGGAGTTTTACTAAAATTTTTGTTAAATGTGTTGCCCCCAAAAGAATCCAGAGAATGAAAATGTTTTATTTTTTTTAGTAATTTTTAACTCTGCATTTGGCCCTGAAAAACGGTGGGCATAGTTGAGGAAAAGTATTATTTAAATTACATTAAATTTTGTAATTAATTTCAATCTTTAATTGGAAATTTCGAGAATCGCGAACAAAGTTGGTTTGAAAAGGGTGTCACATTCTTATAGCGACACCCTTTTTCTTTAGAAATAAAACATGCATCTTTCTGGCAAGTTATAGCATTTTCTTGCATTCTAAAGTAGACGTGTTTCGATTAAATGTGTAACGCAGGTTTATTTCCCGCTTTCTTTAACACGTAACTGTATGAACATAGCTATTTTGTTAACGAAACTATAACGAAGAATATATACTCGTGAACAAATACAAGATAATTTCAGAAAATCTTGTATTGGGGCAAATGCGGGAAAATACGAAAATTATGAGATAATCTCGGGAGACCTTATATTCGCAAAGCATCTAAACTACGATTAACACAAGGTAATTGCGAAGGATCTTGTATTCGGGAAAATACGTTTAAATACGACGAATACAACATTATTTCTTGGAACCTTGTATTAGGAAAAACTACGATCTACGATTCTACGGGCGGAACATAAATCGTTAAAGTCCTCGGACTAAAACTCAAGTGGTCTGCCTGGAATAATAGTTCATACGGTAGCGATAACTGTACTAATCTAATCCATGGCGTAATCTAAACACTATGTCCAGTAATTATTATAAACTAAATGAGAATTCTAACGTATCACCAACGTGTATTTTATATTTCTTAGTACGATGACATTGTATGTGTGTGTTACCTACTTATTAATAATGTTTGTGTAACGGTTTGCACAGCGGGTGTGAGTTTGTGTTTGTAAATTTGTATTGGCATGTTACAAATGTGGAATAAAAATCATTCGGCAAATGGCTCTCGCGGTTCATATGCCAGGCCTTTGCTGTTTTCATAAAGTGTTCTATCGGTTTTTGCAAAGCTGGTGCGTGCAGTATCTTATCAATAACGCGTTGAAATCTCTTTCTTGAACTTAACAAGTGTTTTTCGTTTTATCTGTATAGACTCAAGAATTCACATAACCCTAAAGAAAGGATGTGAAAGGGTTACGTCGCCAGGGACCAGTTAACATCCATTTTTTGTGAGATGATATGGTTGGAACATCGATTGTTTTATGTACGATTACATGCCGTCCATATCCATACCGTCTAGTTGAAGGCACAAGAATTACGTTATCATGTTGCTGTAACAAATTCAGTTTACAGTAAGATCCAAACATGTCATCTAACAAAATAAAACACCGTACACTTGCTAGTCGTGGATGAATTTGTGTCTTGTGTCGGGTGGGCTGAATCTTGTACGAGTAAAAGTGGAAGCCTTTGGTCAAAATAAGGCTTCGTGACATATGAAATTAATGGGAACGATGCCGAATGGATGATTTCGAGGTTTGGGCTGCACTCTTATTGATACCAACACCGTTTTCAATGGTAAAGCGACTTACTATCCATGATTTTTGAACCACTTTTTGAATTATTGACTTACTGCACTTTTTCGACTGAAAATTCCGTAAAGTTTCCAATCAGTCACAGCGTAATTTGCCTCATTTTAGCAATAGATTTTTATGTAGTCGGAACAATCATACGTATCAGCTGTTAAATATTAGAGATGCCACCTGTACAGAAAAAATGCACTTAGTCTTTGTTGTCTTGATTATATTATATTCGTGTCAACTGACAACAAATTCTGGGTAAAATTTTAATAAGAATTTTTATATTTTCCAGTGGAAAAATCACCTGTAATCTAACAATTGTTAAATCTGCCAAGGCTCACCATATGACAAGTTAAGAAGTTTTAGCCAGCAGGAATGTAGTTAATTAAAGCAGACAACCCTCTCAACCGGTATCGATTTAATTTTCAGTGGACATGTAGCTTTTATTTGATTGTATATTTTCCAGTAGCTAACACTTCTATAATTTACCCCTTAACGAACCTGGTCATTTGTGAGTTGATTTCACGGTCTCCCAACTTGGCATTTACAATTATAGACTTGAGATTGGCTTACTTGATTTGATTAAAAAGAAGGACTCTTTTTTCTTAACGAAGAAATTTATTCCGGAAATTGGGTCATTCCACAAGCTGACTTTTGAAGTTTTAATTGATTGATAACCCGTCTTTGATCTCGTTTAAAACTACTCGTAAATACTTTAATTACTTAATTAAACTTTATTTTAACCCACTGTATGTCTAAAATATTTTCCAAGTGCATTATGTAACTTTAAGGCAGAGGTGTTGAGGTAAAAAACAGGTAGTCCTTCCTACACAATGTGTTGCAAACCAGGGCAGCACACAATAGTAGAGAATTAGTTCAGATGGTTCACTTAATGCTGTCTCCCACGAACAAATTAAGATGACCTAAGTGTCAACTTCATATACGGTCGGTCAAACTTGTTGCATAAGGCCAGGCTGTGTTTTTCAGTGTGTCGGAGATGCAGTTTTTCATATTCATCTGAAAAGCTGCCTCCCTTTTCCTCACTCTCACCTGCTCTCATTCACTATTTCCATTTATGTTCAGGGTACTTTGTAACACATCTTTCGCATGAAAGACATAATTTAAATGCAGGTGATGGCTGTATTACAGCCTAAGAAGAGATGGTCATAAATAAACTGTACAAAAAACTAAAATTCAACACAAAAAGTTAAAATCATAAAAAAAAATTTTTGCTACACTGTTTTAGCCAGGAGTAAACAAAAGGTGTTTAAAATTTGGCATTTGAATCACGCAGAGCTGGCTACTATGAAATTTCTTATAAAAAATACATTTCTCTTGCAGTGTCCACTTCGGACACGTAGCTTCAACTGTAAAGTTCGTGTAAAATTGTCCAAGAGTGTTGCTATTGTTGCCGTCTCTCTAGTTTTTGCTGCCACTTTATAAATTCAATTTGTTAAAGACAGAGAAGGTGGAACAGCAACAGACATTTATGGAATTATGTTGTAAGTAGTATGTCGTAGAGAGTTAATTGATTGATGGATTGCGTAGCACAAGCAAAGCCTTCTATTAAAACCTGACATGCATACATGCAACATTATTTGTTAGGCTAGCTATGCGATGATGGGGAGTGTGTTAGATTTGGTATTTGGTTGGTAGTAGAAGTGGAAAAACTTTAAATCTGGAACCCCAAAAAGAATTGAGAACCGAGAACTATTTGCATTTCAAGATTATTATTCAGCATTTATTGGACGAGATCAAACAAAATAGCTTGCTAGTAAATCTGCTGTCAGGATTTTATTGAGCCAGATTATATATGATGAATAAATCTCTGGCTTATTGATATGAACAAGGAATCTTACATACTCCCTACATTGCAACGCATCATTTAGGAGGCGACTTTAAAGGACCTAGAAATATATTACGCTGCAGGTCTTTTCGAAACCTCAGCTCATCATCTTATGGCGACTTAAGTCAGGCAAGGAAAAGCAACTGATCGTTGATATATGGCGGGCTTCGATGACATAAACATTCTGCTTGGCGTCGTGTTATAGGGAAGTAAGACTCTTGGGAAGGGCTGAGGAATTATTGTATTTTCGCTTTCTAATGTAGAGTTTCAAATGGAGAAAGGCAAGGGTTCAACTCGTAGTAATCGGGTTTCAAAAAATTAACTAATTTAGGGCTTTCGCGGTGTGATCTGAATTCCGTTACGGGTTGAATTTTGAAAACCCAGAGACCATAACCTCACATAAAGAGATATGTTTGTATGCCAGGATTACAGTAAACTTATTCGTGTCTTCCTCTAAGTTACATTAGCAATATCTTCTGCGCACTAAACGCCATCTCTAAGGATGCATTTTGTCCATGTCAATTTCCTTTAATTGGGATTTTAAAGTATCATAAGAAGAGCGCAGTTGCAAAGTTAACTTAAAACGTTAGCATGGAAAATTTCTTTAAAATATCTTCATTCCCATTAATATTCAATAACTTTTCCTTATTTTTTATAGGTAGAACCGTGAAGATTCTTGAAGTAGTATCCAGCCGCTGACTTCATCCTCACATTGATAAAATGTTATATATATAATACCGACCGGTTTTGTTATTATGGAATGCTAAGTTTATTATTATTATTATCATGACACCACGAATCTTTTATGCGGCATTTCTCTCTCTTGGCACAGATCGAGGCTAAGAGTAAAGCCATTTATCTTGTCCAGTTAGAGACCATATGCAAGTCTTGCACCTAATTCATGCCAAGTACCTTATTCCATGAGAATCGAGAGCTGGACAATCGCAGAACACATGGTCAAATATCACATTATTCAGGTCTACATTTGATTCCTTAACTTAAGTGGATGGGATCATAGACCACAGTGTCCGTTAAAATATCTCGTAGTTATCCTGAGTTCGTTTTTATCTAGCCTCAAAACCCATTGGAATTTTCCCCGAAACAGCGTAAATAATCGCTTCGATTGCTAGAGCTCAGCTATAGCTCACTAATGCTGAGTAAATTTCAAATCAACCCTGGAACCAGTTTTCTCAATAGTATAGCTAATAAATAGTAGCTAAGAGAAAGATATAGATCTACATTGAAACACCCTGTCGAAATATCAAATCAAAAATTAAGAGAAAGATTGCGGTCCTACGAAGGCACGATGGGATCCTCTGTTTACTACGTAGTCGCCCCACTATGTTCCTCATGGCATCTTACCTAACATAATGTCATTTTATTGCGGGTTCCAAGTTATATATAGACTTAATGCATTTCATCTAACAATAAATTTTAGATACTGGAGCAGCCAATGATGATATTCGATTTTCTTCACTTGAACTCATTTCTCATTTTTATTATCAGTAGGTTTAGGGGTAATAAGATAAAAAGATTTACTAAGTCCCCGGCTTTCAGTCCTTCATTGTTTTAGATATGAAAGTTATGGATGACAGTATCTGCAGGACGCAACTGTCTAGAGCCTGACTTCTAAATTTCTATGTGAGCACTTTATGAAATATCTTTAAGGCCTTACAATTCTCAAACATTGCTCTGGGGTAAACTAAATTGTTGCGTTTGTTGTTGAGATTGCCTGAATTGGTCGTCCATATCGATGGTCGTCCGCAGGGTTCGCTGTCGTAAACGAAGAAGCAGGTTCCCTAAGGAAGATCAACAGGTTTTAAATACATGTGCTGCCAGACCCCCTTATTATGAAAGTGCCACCATCATGTCAGATGGGACATTTGTATCTTTATAAAGCACCGGTCAGGTCGACCTAAACGTCTCTGTGTAATGGCTAAAAAGTCTTTGACTTTGGACACACTCCCTCTTTAACAAATAACTATAACTATGATTTACTATTAAATTCTGTCTGTCTGTGATTTGGACTAACTGGTCAACAAACTCCAGCAACAACAAAAGGGGGCCATACATCAATGTCTCTTATGAGCATGTGTCTATTTATGTATGTAAGTGTGTGTTTAGCAATATTTTGAAAGATGTGTCTGTTTGCTGAATAATGTTACGTACGATTCTTAGTCTGTCATTTTCATAGTCAAAATAATGAAAGCAACCAAAACTCTGGCTTCTTGCTGTTGATGTTCGTCTACTTGTTTTGGTTTAAACACTAAATTAAAGGCTTTCAACACACAGTTTTAAATGAAAAACATAAACTTTTCTCAACATCAACCTTTTTACAATTGAAAGCCAACTTTTGTAGTTTTAATTCACTGTAATCAAGAAAAAAAAAGAAGGAAACACCATGAAACATTAAAATGGTTTTGCTTTATTTGGTAGCTTTTTTGGTTTTTATTACATTTAATTACGGTTCAGATCAAAACTTACGGCATCATGCATTTAATGTGTTTTTTTCCACTATTTTAATTTTATATTTTTTATATTGAAAATCTCACGCTGCTGTTATGTTGCTACTACAGGCGAATGAAGTTGGGCATTCAATGCCTGCGCTGTTGTAGTACCCGAATAATCAGAGTGTTTTATGTTTTGAATGTGTTGTAGTTGTATATTATAATTAAATTTTTGTTATATTCTGTTAATCGATCATTCTATTAAATGCTCTTGCTATTATTGGCTATGGGAAAAAGTTATTTCGTCGGTCAGAATTAAGGCGGCTTGCAGCATTATTATCGTAGTTTATTTTGGAGTTTTTTTTTGTCTTAATGCGATTGAGCTGAATTTTTTACACTCTGCACCTTTTTATGGAACAATAATTTAAGGTTTCGAAAAAAACTGTTTTTATTTTTTTGGAAACGCGGAATTCTCGTCACAATATTTATCCGACTTCTATAATTTCAATATGATATTTTTGGTTATTTTTTTTAAATCGTTTGATTTTATAATTTATTTCGTTTAATGTTTTAATTTGGAAATCTTTTCAGCTCTTTTGTTTTAATTTTCCGTCTTGGCTGTTAAGTCAAAATATTTCTGGTGTTATTTTGAAGCTACATTTATGCCATCATGTATGCAATAGCACATCGTTCAAATGGTCGTTTGGATTTGCTGCCAGTTCTTTAATCTGTCGGTCCTAGCCTTTATGACTTGGCGATAATCCGGCAATAGCGTCATGGCTTCTAAACTTAAGCTCGTTAAAAATTACTGGTATATTCGCGTAGACTAGTGACTTGACGCAGGACCGGAGAATGTAATCAAGGGCGCGCCTTAAGATAACCCATTCGCCAAATTTTTTTTTGCACAACTTTGGGTGGTGTGTCGCTTCTATGGGTTATAGCTACGTCTTTTTTGGAACCACAATTCGGTTATATCGATATTGTCGTGCTCTAGCTGCAGAAAGTCAGTTAACCTGCTTTATATAGGATGGGCCGTATCCTTCAGAATGCAATGATGATTGCTCGCAGACAGGTCGTTACCTATGCAGGTCCGGCGTCACTTCTGGCGTCAGCGCAATCTCATACGGATGTAGGCTCAAATTCGACTGCGAAATAGGCTGGGTTGACTCTCTGGCGAAGCCCAATGCTGCTGATAGATGCCAAATCGGTATATATGATTCTTCTTCAATATTGGCCGCAACGCCAGACCATGTTTTTTCGCTTCGCACCAATCGGTGTCTCCTCGGTAGCTCAAGATTTTCCACGGGGATCGAATTGCCACGAACTAAGGCCATGATGGCGACTAGCCTCACAACTTTAAGTTGCGTTCCGTTGAGCCTGGATTTCGATAATATTGTTTAATAATGGCCGCTTGTTCGGTAACTTTGACGGCTTTTGGAATATAACAAATACTATCATTACTATCTGGTCACCCTATATTCTAGTTGTAGGCCTTCAATTAAATATTTGAGTGCCAACTATTTGAATTGTTTACAGGTTTAAAATTTTATATTACTGATCTCAGCATTTATTTTTAATTTTAGCCAAGCTTTCCTTCAAGCTTGCGTCCAATTTCGGTTAATAGAATAAAGAAGCTTATTTCAATTTTGGATGTTTGGTTGAATTAAAGGATTTTTTTAAATTTTGTGATTTTCGAAACATTAGTTTCAACATATAAAACAAAACATTATTTGTTTATGATTTGCTTTCTACCACCATAAAATTTTTTTCAAGACTAAATAGGAAATAACATTCTCCCATCCCCAATATTCGTTAAAAATTTTCCTTTATTAGATTCGTAGTTTCAATTTCTGATATTTAAACCATTTTTTTTTTATTTTTGGGTTTTAAAAGGAGGAATATTTATTTCCTATAAAAGAAACAGGGCGATAATAAGACTTGTAACTGTTATTGCTCTTATTGTTGTTTTGTTGTTGAAATTATTTTGAAAACGTCTTGAATTCGTTCATCAACAAATCCTTAATGCTGTGCAGGAAATAATTTCGAAAATGACAAAAACAAACAGCGTAGTGATAACAAATTACAATTAGGCCAACAGAAATACACATTAATTCCACGTTTTCATTAACGGCTACTAAAGAATATTGGATAGACATATTCGGATTCTCACCGACAGCCGTTTGCAGATAGGTCACCGATAAGTGTCTTCTCGATATCTTAAATGGCTTAGAAATGCTGGAAAATCTTATAATGGAGACATTCGAAAATCACCCTGTAGACGGTAAGCTGACATAGAGGGGAGAAAGGCTGTGAAGCTCGCTTGACGTATATGGTTCAGGATAGGTCGCGGGAAGAATCCGCAGGAACACTGTGTGGCTCAGCTTAGATAGAGTTCGAACCTGCTCAGATTTCAGAAGACATAATAAAGAAATATTGTGGCAGCGGTTAACGCACAATGCAGATTTCACTACTACTGTAGAAACTATCACAATGCGGAAGAGCTGGAGACAGTATTAAATCTCTTATACTTCTGTTCTGCTTTAGAGGAGCAATTTCAGTTTTACATCGGGAGAAGCTTTAAGTAATGCTATATTGGCGCAGAGGTGCTGCGACACTCTTCTAAAAATCAACATAACGAGCAATTGCAGAGTTGGAAAACACTGAAGCTTTTCCAGTCCTTTATTTCACTACCTATCAACTCTCATCTAACCCCTGTCCAAAGAACATATCACAATTATTAAACAAATAATTCGAAGGCACTAGTTTATTAACAACAACAAAAAAAAAAGAAAAGTGAGAACTTTTAGTTACAACAGGGATAAAACATGAATACACATTTTTATGTGAGAAATCAGTTGGCATATGACTGCCAACCATGAAACCAAGCAGAGGAATAAATGCTTTTGTCAGAACATAATAACACTTCAATTATTCAGGGCCTTGCATAGTGCTGCCTAGGCCCGATTTGTATTTGGCAAATCGTTTCTACTATATTTGAAAATATTTACATCGAGTCAATTCTTTACTTTGGAACAACCAATTTTAATTGCCCAACGGCAGCTAGGTGAAATTTTAGTGCGAAGTATAGAAAACGAAGCCGTCATATCGGTCAGTATCGTAGAAAACCCAGAAGTGGCGATTCGCCGGCGCTAAGTTGAGTGTAGTCAGAGAGCTAGAGAAGCGGGATTCGTTCTCCAAAAATGTCAATGCAAGCCGAAATCGGGTTATTTTTAAACCAAACCTGACAAGAGATAACGGAGACTCGTTCTACATCAAAACCAGAATTACTTTTTAGCTTATGACAGTACACTTAGTTAAGCCCTGTGACTGAATAAAACACACAATTCGCTAAAAAGAATTATTGGAATTGATTCCCTAAATAATTCGCTAATATCGCAAATATTTCTCGAATAAAAAAGTTTGTAAAAAATTAACTTGAAATTATTTATTTATAAACTACTGCAATGACAAACATAATATTTTTAATGCATTTTAAATTTTGTTTTATTCTCTTTGTGTTTTAATTTTGTTGCACTTCTGCAAATTGCTAGTTTGGCCGCAATTTGTCTCACCACAAGGGGTATTTTAAATTATTGCCCTGCATGTAAAACAGCCCACAATATGAAACCCAACAAAGCGAAATTATACACAAAACCAACCATTTAGGAGGATTTAATTATTCAACAGACTGAGAGATTTTCGTTTGTCAATAGTTTTAGGAAAAAAACCGTGTGTTCAACATGGAGCCCTTCGACTGAAATAGAAAAAGCCAAAAAAATGTACTCATATATCGAACTTATTGCAAGTTTTACTAATAAGTTAATCAAAGGACATAATAGCAAACACATTTGAGTGGATGCTAGACATAGGGTACTAATCATAAAGAGCGCACAATGGCATACAGCAGAAGTCTGCAACCGTTTTTGGCTGGGGTCAAAATCAACAAAAGTGTGAGTTATTGAAGTGATGTTTGGCGCGCTGGATATTTTTGTTATAAAACAGTCTTTTGTTAAACGATAAGATAGGAAGTCTTAGCACATCCACTGCGATATTTTGGCATGGCCAATCATAGTTTTTATGGAGTGACACCGACTGCATTTTAAAAGAACTGTAGCTACGACTTTGTGGACCAACGGACCCAACTTAAGTTTCCTTGGTATACATTTATGCAAAATGTGATGTACCCATTCCGTTGAGATACCCACCCCATGCATGTCCGTGTTCATTATCCGATTGTCCATATCATTCCATTGAGTTTATGGAGTATTTCTGGCGTAACGACCTCTATTGGGCGACATGCACGTTTAGCATTCAGTAAGTTCCTTCATACCCGTTGAAATTGATAGTGCAAAACCCCCAAAGTATTAGGAGTCCTCTTCATGGCTTCGGTAGTGCTTGTTTAAGTAGAAATAGTATTTACTCAGCGCACAATGGCTGACCAGTTGTGCATTTAAAGTTACTTCGCTGGATATAAAGAAGTTATCTAACTTCCCTGGCATTTATTTGGACCTGAAAGATTTTATTTATATTTTCAACATAATTCCACCGTTTAGGGCTACGACTTTTTCTATGATTTTTTTAGACACTTCTAAAAATGACTCCTTTCTTGACGGGTGATTTCTTTAATAGCCTTGAGAGTTTATTCATATAAACCCGTGATTTAAAATGCCTACGGAAATAAATATGGCCCGGTTTCATCTGGTGACTTTTGCAGACAGTGAATATCACCAAAACACGATGTTTCTTCGTTTCGATTCACCATGCCTGGTATTTTAGTGTAAATTATTGAAGACTGCCCTGAGTGTGAGAGCGAGTGGTAGAGAGAATGAGAGAGAGAGATTTTAGTTATTGATTATAAAATTTGTGTTTCATTTCATGTGTGTGCTTTTTCTTTTTTGTTCATTTGTTGCAAATTAAATTTACTTTCGGTCATAAATTGCTTCCATGCACAGATAATTAAAGTTACAAATTTATTAGGGTTTTGTTTTTACTATTTTCTATGGTTGTTTTTGCTGCTGCTCAGGCATTAAGCGAATCTAAGCGACTTTCACATAAGCCTGGATGTCCGTCCATCCTGCATGTATCTATGTGTAGCATGTCATATGCAACTTTTATTTTTAATTTTTCTGTAGGGATGTGTTCAGTGATTGAGTTATAAGCCAAGCTAAGCTAAAATGTTAGTCACAAAATTCTATTGCAACAAATCTGTGCTTTTGTGTGCTCAGATTTCAATGATTTAATGAACGCATATATTTGCGTGCATCATGCGGTTGCATTGATTTAAAAAATATACATATTTTACTTATGCGATGTGTCTTTGTTTGCGGTATTTTTAAAATTATTATTTAGGGGTTTGTGGTGATTTGACAAGTTGGCTAAAAGAGTAGAGCATAAACCTCCAAAACAAATCACGAAAAATGAAACTTTCGATGAGTCGATGACTTAGAACAGGCTTCTGCGTTTGTTTCGTTGTCCGTTACAATGCTGTAGTACGGATTTTATTAGCATGGGGCTTTCTAATAAGGGCGGTTTATTGTTAATAGTCTATGGCAACCACGTAGTTTTAGCGGCGTCTACCAAGTCTGTTGTTTATTACCCAGTCACTGATGTCAATTCACTATGGCAAGCTACACCATTGATTTACACGTTCGGGGTGCTGTCACGTCAAATAATCGTTTGATTGCGTTGAGCGAGAAAGTCACAGATTCATATTTTGTTTACTAAGCCGAGTCCTACTTCCCCGCTCTACTATTCTTCCTTAAACAAATCACTGACTCGCTCGGCAGCTACTCTCCACTCGGTTGAGAGTCTTATTATGTATGAGCGGTAAAAGCTGGATAAAAACCCCTTTAAGATATTGTTCTCCGCGGTTCCTTTCAATTTGTCACGGCAATAAAACTGAATTGACTCGCCCCACAGCAAAATAAATTTGAACACCTGCTAGCTTTTACTCACCCTCCCAACTCTCTTTGCCCAGCACCGTTTTACTTGTCTCGCAACTCTGCTTGTTACGTGTAATCAGGACGTTAAAATGTGCAGGAGATCCCGAGCCAGCCGAATCCTCGCCGCGCACAATTACTCTGATTTTGGAAGAATTTAGCTTGGCCTATTTTGCGTTCGAACTTGGGCTTGATCGGACTTGCTGAGGAACCGAAAGCTGTGAGGGATTCGCACGTTTGGAAGGTAACCGTATTTTCGGAAGAAAATTTCTATTACCGACGAATACCATTTTCGGTTAATTGGGTACAAGTCGACGATAACACACACAAAGTTCACCAAGTGCAAGTACAAAAAGTAACTCTTTGGTCTAGATTTTGAGGGGACAGCATAATTGGTCCGTCACCATCAATGGCGAACGCTAATGATCAATGATAACTAATTTCTTCATATACAAAAAATTTCTGATACCCAGCTCATTTTATTTCATTTCAACTTCAACCAGCCATTGTTGGAAACCTCTTTATATTGGTGTACTGATTTTCGGCCACGAATTTTCATATCGAATTGCTTGAATATAAAATTAAATCTCTTGTAATTTGTGGACTTTTCAATTAGTTGTTTGTGATGACACGTGGATACCAGAACCGGCCCCGATAATTCGGGTATGAATCCACAATCTTATAAAGGTGTAAACAGCTTTATTGCCTCATATATAATTAATCATGGGGAAGTACAAATTCAGGAGGCCGCTTAACATTTTACAGGCCAAACAGGGATTTATTTAAACAATTTTATACACGGGCCGACAACGGACTGCCTGTCGTTTTTTAGAACATTTTTTTTAACTTTCAACTTTACATTTCCAAATCATTGAATAATTTATGATTCATGAGTTTTTAATCTAATGAAAACAAACCATTTCTCCCCTCCATCCCCAAACTGCTGCTGTCGTTAGTATTTGACACAGTCAGCCATATTGGAGAGTAAATGAACTCATAATTTTAATGATATTCTTGTATTCATCCATTTCATTATTGACGTTGCTGTTGTTCTTACCAACAATTTCTCATAATTTGTGAAAGGGAATTTATGAATGAAAATATAAAAATTTAAATACAAATAAATTTTAGTCGTAATTTGTAGATTTTATTACATTAAAAACTTTAAATCATTGTTGCTGTTGGGAGTTTATTGCGGTGTTTGGTGACAATGTTCGTTTTTTTATGAGCCACCACAGCATCCTTGACAACAGTGAAATGCCGACATACAGGCAGCTCTTCTACGACCATCAAAAAGTCACCAAAAATTTGTTATGCTGTTTTTTTCTTTCGTTGCTCATTTGTTAGATTGAGGAGAAATTTTTGGAAAATTTTGTTATAAAAAAATATAATTTTCAAATTGGGCACCGAACAATTGTTTGTCAGCGGTTGTTGGTTTAATGATTATATTTGTTTGGGGAATTTCGAGTGGTGGTAATAAATTCAAACAATTAAATGATCGTTGACATTTTTATTGGCTTTTAAATAAAATAAAATTTTTAACTTAAATCCTTTTCAACGGAAATACATATTTACTGTTTGTTTTTTAATGTGTTTGTGTTTTAATGTTGTTGTGAGGACTAAAGAGCAGAGATGAAGATGGAAAAAAGTAAAGATTTATAGAAACAAATTTTTAAAGTTCAGGAAGCGTGAGGTTTAATATACTATAAACTCCTGACTTTCGTGCAGCACATGAACGCAGGGTTGGAAAAAGCAGAAAGTGAGGTCTCAATACTGCTTGATCAAAACTACTTCCAAATGATTAACGTTAGAACTTCAGTAAGCGGCAGTCATGAACTTTTTCGCATTGGAATAGAAAAGATAAACCTTTCTAACGAAGGAGGGCGGAAAAAGTTCACTAATACGGTACCCTAGTATATTCATCTACAAGTTAACTCTAATAAAAGGAAAAAAAATTAAAAATAAGAATATGACTAGAAGAGATTGGAACAGCAAAAGTCATGAGAACGATAAGAATGGTACAAAAGGGGAAAAAATGTTATGCTATCCCATCCCATTAAAACAAGAAATTGTGTTATTTTAAGTGAGTCAATAATTTAAAGAATATTAATAGTAGGTCCCTTTTGCTTCGACGTTCTAGTCGGTCTCTTGATAACATTGTTGCTTAAAACCAGAAACCGTCAATTCGATATCGACTCCGAACTGCTTTCGTTGCAGGAATATGAAAGTTACACTCAAGCAAATACTGCATACTAATTATTTTTCAATAATTGAGCATACTTCCTTTGGAAAGGAATAGGACTTGAGAAGACCGGTAGTGATGTAGAGACGGCAGACAAGCGCGCGAAGGGAGACGCTGCGATATATGAATAAAAGCTTGTACACATCAGAAAAATTTATGTTGCTGATTGGCAGCGAAGGAGGCACGAACCAGGGAGAATACAGCCAGCGAATGCCTAACAGTCAACGCGCTAATTACTCCAGCCACAGCACACTGGTGCCATGGCGGCAACATATATCGCCCACGTCAACACCGTTCAATTCGAGTTAAAATAAATTGGTTCGGTTCCTTTGTTGACGCCGCTTCCAAGTTTTCACTAAACAGTCACTATTTGTGCATGCATTATTACTACCTTTAAGCATCGTGTGAATTGGCACAGAGCTATTCTGGGAGTTTTGTATGTTAATCTACCCACTTATTCAGAATGTTGTTCGCCACCAATGGTAATTATTTACCGACATTTTTATAACTGACAAGATATTTAAAAGATGCCGCCAGTTCAATATAACCTTCACAGATTTGCAAAATTGGTCTGGCCTTATAGGCAAGCCCTAGTCAGTTCTTTGAAGTTTTCACAGTTTTATGATCATATTTCATTAGAAAGGACAAACGGTGATGGTGACGGAGGATGAGGTTTGGAAAGGGTGCCAGTCCAAATTTAAGCTGCCGAAGCAGCCTTGGTTTACGCATTTAAGCTAATAACATGATCTTGTTAAAACTTGAGCCAAAGTTGTTGTCGAAATTCGCTGAATCAGTGACTTTGGTTTTCCCGGTAGAGTAAGATAGGAAACGATCCATATCTCTCCTAATTTTCATATTCACAGCTGCTGCAGTAATCACTGTATCAATCGCTGTCTGATCCACTATGAAAAAATGCCATACATGCTAGAGAAAATTATGTGAAAATTATGTTCTAGACCTAAAACTTTAACAAAAGTATTTGAAAGCTTGAGGCTAAAACATCTGATAAAACATCAGACTTAGGGGCTTGTCTGAAGCTGAAAGAGTTTGGTTTACAATGCGTGAGGGTAAAGGTGATAGACTTGCCGATCTGGTGCCAAGGATGTCAAGACGCTTATAGGCTATTGGACCTGATCTAACATTTAGTTACACCCACTGTAGTGTAACGTGATTTAGATCAAAAACACAGTGAACATTTCGAGAGTGCGTCTGGAGTTTAGATAATCTAACAATACCAAATTATTGCTGTCGGCAATCCTGAATTATTATTGCCACCTGTTTCCTACATTATACACAATGTTACTAATGTGCATAATTGTTCATATTGAAGGCGGCGAGGTAATTGAATATCTGCTATCAAATATGACTTACGTTCTACATAAATAATACATCCCGATGACTGGTAATCCTACTTATTGTATTCAAGTTCACATTTATAACTCTTCTCTTCAGTTTTGCGCCAAATTTTGACTATTGTTTTCCTGTGTCTGGTTTTGATGGCAATGGCTGAGATGCGATACTTTGCTAGTGAACCAGATTCTATAATCATTAAAACGCAGCAGTACTTTAAATGCTTTTGTTTCGCGTAATCTACACAAACGCCGACTTTCAGGCATTGGGTCACGTTGCTCCTTCTCAATAAATATTTTAGCTTTTAGCCCATCATAAGATCGGAGGTTGCTTTTCCTCCACAACTACTACCACCTTTTTCTCAGTTGCTTAATAGTAGTTCTAAAAGTTTTATCTTGGCTACAGATTAAAATCATTTTAACCCTTCGAGTTCCTGTTGAAGTTAACTCATCTCCATTCATACTTTCTCGTATTTTATCATCCAATTAATTGCATTTAAAATATTCTTTTATTGCAAATAGTCACATGATAATGTCATGTAAACTGTCACCATTGAAAATCTTACTCTAACACAGGTGTCGCCTTACAAGTTCAAGAACATTCAAAGGTTCAGCGTTCGCTAAAGTACCCTATCCGACCGAGCAGACAAACATCTTAGACAGCAGTTGCAGAGGAATCTCAAAATGAATAGAAAATACTTTTAGAATATATTTTTTTTATTTCTTTGTTTATATTTGATTTGCAATTAATTTCGTTTTGAAACTTCTTTTTCTGATTTTTTATTCAATGAATCTTGAAATTAATCAATTTGAAAAGAAAAAAATTATGAAATTATTAATAATTCATGGCACGTATTCATGACGACCAATGCTGAAGTGAAAACATGAAAACTTAATTTAAAATCATACGCAAAAATTTTTAAAAATAATAAAAAATTAAACGGATTCAGTTGTATTTTAATGCAAACAAATGGCAGCGGAAAAAACCCCCGAACGTTAATTATTTATTATAAATTTTTTTCTGTAACAAATTTACTCGAATTAACGAGAAAAAATGTTAAAAGGGACAATTTATTATGAAAACTTTGTTTCATTAAACTGCTCTTTCCACTTTGTAATTTATGCTGTTTGTTTTGTGGTGCTTATGGTGAACACTGAGTCCTTTATTGACGGCTCTAAAGATGTTTGTAAATTATTTGTAACTATTCGACGAAGATTTTTGTGAAAGTGGAATTTTTGGGTAAAAAATTACAAAGTGTAAAAAAGGAATGCTTTTATAATCTTGAGAAGAAGTATTTAAAAAGTAAGAGAGGCAACAGACGATTTCAACAGAATTTAAATTGATTATATAGAAAACATTTTTTTACAAACATCGTGATTTTTTAAACAAGCGTTTAGTTTTGCGAAAGCGGGTGCTTTCCACAAAAGCCCAATTTTTAAGTTATTTAAACAGAATTATAAGTTTATGTGCAGAAATCGTTTTTTCAAAAAGCGTGTGTTTTTAAAACAAGCGTCCTTCTTTTCCGTCAAATAGCCGGTTTCTTTGTGAAAAATTTAGTCAGTGTTTTTTTTAATGTTGAAACTATTTTTGTAAAGTATATTCTTGTAAAAAAGTGACTTTTTTGAATAAGGCCAACGATTTAAATGGATTTAATATTTTGTTTGAATAATTAAAAAAAAGGGATTTTTTTAAAATATTTTTTGTGCTTTAAAGAAAATTTACTGAAAAATAGAAAATAAAATAATAAAAAATAAAACGATTTATGAAAAATTTATTTAGTAACTGTATACAGAGTTTGATGCAAATGGTCTTGCAAAAGTGAAAATTCAAAATATCGTAGCTTTTTTAATAAAATTCAATAGAGAATTCCTGTATTTTGTAGTTGGCTTTTATAAAAAGCTACGATATTTAGCATTAGCACTTTTGCTAGACCATTTCCATCAAACAGTGAATACCGCTAGTGTAAAAAAATATATTTTCTAAAAAGAATTCCGCTAAAGGAAGCTTTTATATTCTTGATGAGAAATGACTTTTTGTAACAAAAAAACGAAAAATGATTCAAACAAAAGTGAAATTTTTTGGGATGAATGCATTTTTTACGAAAATCGTGATGTTTGTTTTTTTTTCCAAGACTATAATTTGTAAAATAAAATATTTTTACACGTGATTTAAAGAAAATTGTCGAAAAGGAAAATTTTATGTGAAAAAAATTGTTTACAAGAAAATATTTTAATTTTAAAAATGGGATTATTTCTTTAACGAAACAGGAAATTATTGAAAAATGTGTTTTTTGTGAGAAAAGTGAATTTTGTTAGAAAAATTTTTGACAGGTGGCAATAATGACATGAGTTAAGCAATAAGAGAATTTAATGAATTTACTATTTCCTTCCCAAATTCCGAAATTTTGCTGAAGATCATTTTATTTTTGTGCCGCAGTCGAGGTGCGATAGTAACTAAAGCAGAGCACAGTCAGAAAGACAAGGTGATGTCTGACACTTCGTGTCCTAACTGGCCTTTGTGCAAGAGAAGGCACAAATTCGGAAGTGAAATTTCCCGAAGGGGATGTCTGCTAAAGCCCCATCTTCAGGGCTTAATATGATTTTTCTTGTACACTTGCGATGACTGCAATAAATTCTGAGCCATCAAACGTTGAATATTCAACGATCATGTAAATTCTAAAATAAGCCCAACACTTGCCACTACAGAACATCCTATTTGTTGATAACCGTTGCCTGTGTAATTTGTGTTTATTTATTAAGAAAGTCTTTATAAAGAAAATATATTTTATTTAAATTGTGTTACGTAGTGTCAAAACTCTTTCCATCAGCTTTGTCTCCCAAAAATATTTAAATAGTCTACGTGCTGCGCTTCAAATCCGTTACAAGAATCTTCGAATTCGAACCAATGAAATATTTCATTATTTATCTACTTTAAATAATTTTAATATTTATGAGTTGATGTTTGCTGTATCAGAATGTTGATAAATAAATCGGGTTTAACATGTGTTAATTTATAATTTTTCTTAAAAATCTTAAATAAAAATAAAAAATAATAATAAAATATAAAAGGCAAAATGAAACCTTTTTGCTTTGTTTGCTTTTGTTTAATTTTTTTATGCCATTTTTTTTTTTTTTTGTTTTTATTGTTTATTTTGTTCTTAAAGAATACCTAATGATATGCAAATAAGTTCATGTGTAAGTTTCCTTGTCTGTGCTTAGGTGGTGGCTCGGTTGGAAAGTCGTAAAGAGAAAAGTCAACAAGCAGCAAAATAAAATTTGAAGACTTTATCATGCAAAAACGTATGTGATGTCAGGTCATTATCCTTAATAAAAAAGATTCAAATTTTATAAAACGTCCTAATCATTCTTATTTCATTTCCAAATTAAATTTAAATTCATCGACCGGTGGACTTAAAAACAGAAGTCTATGTATCAGGTGCTACCAAAAATTAAGTGCAATTTATATATTTCCCTTTAACTATTCCTTATGCATTAAAAACGTCTTCCGTCTGGGACTTTTTCCATTTTGAACCCACGTGCGATATTTTTCTCAGCATAGCCTCTAAATCCTCAGGTGACTTTTCTTTATAAAGTTTTCTTCATCCTCCGAAGCAGAAAGAAATGAAAGGTGGTCACGCGCAAAGAAAAAACACAGTTTAAATCACAGAATATAAACAGAATACCCAACAATGACGTTTGAAAAAGCGTATTATCAGGTGTTATGTGTTTTTACGTACAAAATTTTAAGTTAACCCGATTATATGAAAGAGATAGGTAAATTAGAAGCGATAAAGTTTTTTATCTCTTTCATATAATCGAGGTAATGTTGTTGTAAGTTGTCGCGTCTAGTTAGTAGTCTATGGTTTAAATAACTGAGGTACGAACACAAGCAACTAAAGCCGTCGAATACTTATTAGTATTCGTGCTAACCACTTAAGCTCCATTCCCATTCTTACTATTCGGCGATTAAACACCAGGAGAATTTTACATATTATTTTTACCAATACCATTTTATGGTTAAAATACTCTGTTTGTGATTAGAATTTGAGTAAAAATTATACTGCTGATCCTAATTATGTTGCAATTTTTATGGCTTGAAATCATTTAATGCTCAAATGTAACCAGTAACTTGTTTATCCCAATAAAAATAATTTTTAAATTATATTCAAATGACCATTTTGCCACAACAATATATTGCTCTAGGGAACATAACATGGTTGCCATAGTCATGGCACAACCATGTTTTTCATGACTTGTATGAGAGTAGAGAGAGAGCTAAGTATAAGTTTATACGCCTCGTATGGCTTCGGCTACTATTAATTTGGAATTGATTGGAATTTTTTTTCACAAAACTCTTGTGGTTTATTGTGTTAAAAATATCGATGTTTGTAAAAAAAAACGTTTGCGGAAGGTTTTATTGTTCTGTTTTAACTGGGAAAAAAGTGCGGCAGAAGTTTAGGGCTCATCTTTGCCATGAACAATAACATTAACACCAAAGCCGAATGTTCCAGGATTGAAGGTGGTAGGACCCAAAGGGCATTGCATATAATCTGCTCAAATTAAGTGATTTCAATCCGCGGCTATGTCCAGCCTGCAACCGAGATTCACAAAGATATCAAAATACAGCCTCACGATTTGATGCGAGAATTGGTTCCAGACAGAGTAAGGTGGAATTTGTAAAGAGGATGGACAAGTATTGTAGCCACCGATGAATAATATTTCAATGATTCTGTTTATTTATATTGCTTTAAAATTAATAAAAAACACAGATCGTATAAATTAGTACTCCAAATATAGAAATAATAAGCTAAATAAGATCACTCAGCACACAAAGTTTAAAAATATAATACATATCCAACATACCCTGTGCTAAAGAAATGGAATATATTGCGATGGTATATTAATCTGATCCTACAATAAGTTATTCGAGTTATAGCTCGATCAAGTAAGACATAAAAAGGTCAATCGAAGCCAATAATTCCCGGAATCCTGAATATTTAAATTTTTTAAATTATTTTTTTAATTTTTTTGTTCTTTTTTGAATTTATAACTCCAGAATGGCTGGTCTTTGAATAGTTTTTTATCAAGAACCAATTTCCCCAATTTGCAAAACTTGAATAATTATTTGCCTTGATTTGTCTAATTTGACCGGGCTAAGTGGTGCTAAAAATTTTGACGAATTGCCCTCTTCTCAGTCTAGTCGTACCATCAAAGAAAAACTCTCTTGTCAATGATTTAAGAAAGGTCATTCTTTAGCAGAATCAGCTGATATAAACAAAGTACAGCTGATTTTATTTTTGAAATTGTCTAACTCGTATTTCCTTCTAGTATTTCGTAATTACTGAATCAGCGATATCAGCTGGCTATTTTATTTCATTTTAAACACGTATGTTTGGTATATGATATACTTTCAAATGACCACTGCGGCTTCGTTGGCATGGCACAATTCAGGCTGAAGTTGAGTTATTGCATAAGTTATACTGAGTTTGTGGCTTATTGACGTACACTTGAGGTTTGAGAAGAAAATCAATCCAAAGAAGCAGAATGGCCGATGGACGCGGTAACTTGTTCTGCTCTTCTTTGATAAAAACCGCATGTTTTGGACTTATTCAGATCTAAAAGCGAGCATTTTGGTTTGACTGTCGATATATGCCAAAAATATGTTAATTATTTTATGTTCGCAGGCAAAAGATGGACCTTATATGCAGAAAACAGACAGCTGACAGACAGCTATATTATGTTTCCAGCGAAATTATATGGTTTTGGCAAACAAATTGTAATCAAATCAAAATATTGGAAACTGTATATTATTTACTGCAACGTAATTGGACAATATATTTTTTACTAAAATCAAAGTTTCTTAAATATGTAACATAATATAATATTTCTGACCATAAAATAATATTAAAAATTTAACTTTTTCTTCACCTTTCATCAAAGTATGACTAAGAATGAATTAACTAGTTTTGTTTCTAATAAATTTTATTCTGTATGTTGATTGAATGCTTTTTTATCCCTTAATATTTTTGCTTTCTTGGGCAATCCATGTATTGTGTATATTTCGTGTTGCATAAATCCTCAAGAATAAAACCTAGTCAAAATAATTCAAATAAGAGGTATCATATTACTATGCGATATGAAATACATCGGTAATAAAGCTCATAAAGCGCATAATAGTTGACTCCCGATATTTTGATTATTATTCATAATTTTTTTTTATTTATTAAAAGGTTAAGGCTTAAATGTAAGCATTTTTTCTGAATATTTCTTCTCCGAATTTCTTTTTTTAAACAAATTTAAATTCGTTTAATTTTTACATTAAAAACTTGGTTTTCGTCCGGGTCTAGTAATTTTCAATTCACCTACCCATTTTTCTGATGTGTTTTTTACATAAGTACGTATGGCCGTCCTATATGCGTAAGTATGTGTGAAAATGCTTTTGTTTCTGTAAACTTCGATTTTAAATATTTATTCGATTGAGAATGCAATAAATTATTCAGTTTATATATTTCAAAAATATTTACGCATAATCAATAGGAAATTATCTTAATTTGATTTTAAATCAAATTAACCTAATTTATAATGCTGAGTTGTCTGTTGTTGCTTTTTGATGCTTTTTCACCTTTAAGGTTCATTTTAAACTCAATTTACATTTATTTCGTTTTATCTTTTGGTTTCTGTTTTTTCTTTGTAATTTTTTAACCCGATCTAAAAGATATAAATCTATGGAAATTGAATATTAAATTTTAAAATGATTATGAATAGAAAGTGCAAAATTAAGATTCTTCTTGGAAATTTGCTTTGGGAATTTAATAAGGTGAATTAAATTCAGTTCTAAAACATTCGAGGTCGTTGTCTTTCTTGTTAAAGAGAATTTGAAATTTGGAAGCGGTTTTGTTTTATCAGGTCAAAATATATCACAACTAATTTGAGCAGGTAGTAATGAAACTCATTAATTTAAATTTCCGTTCACTTCCCATATTCGCTCAACAATTAATTTCCTGTAAGATTTCTCTAACTTCAACTAGTGTCTACGGCGCAACTTGGACTGTGGACATGCTGGTTTACCGTCAAAAAAGGTCTACACCTCAAAAAGAAGTGCATATATTTAAGAAGGATTACTTAAAAGAGGAGCCTTAAAAAAATTTGATTTTAATTTTCTTAAAAAAATACATTTTGAAAGAAGTACCTACTTAGAAAAGTAGTTTCTGAAAACAAAAGAATTGCCGTCTGAAAAAATATTAAAAGCAAATTTTATTTTTTTAAACACTGTAGATAAGTACTTTTGTAAGGTACTTTTTAAGGGTAAGTTTTTAAATGTATCTTTTAAAAAAGGTTTCTACTTTTACTTTTTAATTTTCGTAATAAGGCCTTTTAGAAGGTATTTTTTGAATGAAAGCGTGTAGTATTCTTGGATATTATGATTGTATGTCTTTAAAGAAGTACTTACTTTCAAAAGCTACCTTTTCAGAAAAGTATCTTTTGAAAACGTAAAACGTATAAATATAGTACTTTTTAGGGTTAAGTTAGGGTACTTTTTTAAGGCAATTATTTAAGGGTAATTTTGTAGCTTTTAAAACCGTTCTTAATTTTAAAAGAACTGCAGGTACTATTTTTGTAAAGAGTGCTTTCATAAAGTACATTTCACAAAAATTCCTATAAAAAATGTGTGTAAATTAAGACAAAAGCAATTTTAAAAATAAATTATGAAAAGGTTCATTTTCAAAAATATTCCTTTTTAAAAAAACGACTTTTTTAAAAAAGCACCTCTTTAGAACTTCAGTTAAATACAAAATTACACAGTAAACAAAATTCATTTGAAAATCTTCCTTTTAAATGAATGTCTTTCAAAAGTCACCTTTTTTAATGCATTGTTTCAGTGTCTGTTAAAATACTAAAAAACCACCTGTTTGAAAAATAAAATAATGAAAAAATCGTTGACTCTGTCACTTTCTTTAATACGTTGTTAAAGAGCTGAGAAATAAAAAAAAAACCTTGTCGAGGAGTTAACTAGAGAACTTCATTCCTTTTGAACATTTAACCCGGTGAACTTATTTACCTGTTGTGTTACAGTTGTTCGTTGTGCCATGTGCGGTTGTTTGTTTATAAAGATTGTTATCATCGATCGATTTTGGGGTCCGATTACCTTTTTCGATTAGCATATCCAACACAAGAAAACACATACTTGGCACACATACATACGTGCCTCCCCAGTGTAAATGCAAGTTTAGATAACTTTATGTAAATATCTTGATGTTTGTTAATCAAACTATCATGAACATTTTATGTATGGGGTAACATGTGGTAAACTTATGGACTAAATAGCAACCAGAACAAATAAAATAACCTTGTGGTGGGGCCTAAACCTTCTGTTTTGCCTCCAATTCCTTTAGAAAATTTCAAAAACAAACTACATGGACATCATATTGTATGACTGACATGCCACTGTTTAGCGATTCTTATCACGTTCGCATTTATCAGCAAGAAAAATAACAATAACAAAAACACTCGTACAATAATAATAATAAGAATAACACTTACACACACACATACACCTTCAAGTATGAAGAACATTAAAAGTGATAAAAAAAATAAAAACAACAACAAACCATTAAAAGTGCTGGAATATTAAAACCAACAAATTCATATGTATTTTTCCAATCAAATAAAAGTTGTTTTTTTCTCAATTATATCCCAGTTTTTTTTTTTTTGCTTTTTATCGGGTGGTTTTTCACAGCATTGGGTTTGATATCAAAAAAGACCGATAAAATTATATATGACGCTTCATTATCGATAACGTGACGTAATCCCACAAAACCCATTAATATGTACCAGATCAGCTTTTATACTTTATTTATTGACAAACTTTGTCAATGTCTACTAAATTATATTCTCGACCAATACTGAGGGGAAGTCATCGAACGATAGCATGTCATTCGCGACAACGTTGTGCTCATCGTTTTCCATACAAATGTTTTTAGTAGTCGTGGCCAAGTAACGCAATCTCAATTTTCATAAACTCTACGAAAGCAATATTCATTGACGTTTATTAATAATACGTTTCGAATACTTGTACTGCTAGTTAGGCTTTCTTTGGTGACCAGAGTGCAAATGTCCTTGAAAATAAGACTCAATGAATTATTTTTAAATCCTTTTAAGCTTATACTTATTAATGTAGGGGGGATATCGTAGCAGACCGTTTACTTTATGGGTGACCTTATTGACGACTGTCGCCTGGTAGCTGTTGGCATTTTTCCTCATTGGGAGTCTCTTGTAATTACTAACATTTGTCTAAGGCTTCGATCTCCCATTATGCCAGCCAGTGCTGGACATTCACTTACTATGCTTACTTAACTTTGGAGAACATTTAATCTGGCGCAGCTTTTCCACCGTGGATTAGCGACTTTTATAACCTTTTATAAGAGAATTTTAATTTCTCTCAGACTTTTTGCAGAGGCACGAACCTATTACCGGCCGCCAACACGAGAAGGTATACGTCAGAACTTCTAACAGTGCACTCAGTTACGGCAAGTCATACATTTGTGCCTACCAGTTGACGGCTATTTCGGACTTAAATATTCAGTATTTCGAAATGATATTTTTAACTACTTTTGTTTTGTCACCTTTCACAAAGAAACTTAAAAAAACTACATTGTAAAACCGACCTCTAACAAATTCACCATGTATTACATCTTTTGATCCCTTCATTTGTCTTTTTTATTTATGATTTACATTAAGATCTTAATAACGACTTTGGTTACTTTTAATTTGCTTCAAATATTTCTTTTTGGTTTTAAATTTCTCTTAATCGGGGATTAAACGACTGTGTCTTTTAATTTCTTTAATAAATGTGGCCGTATTTAATAAATTATTTAAATTAGCGTGAGAAAAGCATAAAATTTTCTTAGAAAAACTATTTGTTTCATTTAAAAGTCACTTGCCTCAGTTGCAAACGAGTGAGTAGCTGGTCATATGATTGCTCTAAAATATGTCTTGGGTCAGTTCTCTTCTTGGTCTCAGCTTAATTAACACAAGTTAGAGTTTTTGTATTTCAAAATACACTGTAGAAATTTTCAGTGCTGGAAAAGAATTAAATCGTTTGGTTGCTTGTATAAATTGATATTTAAATATATGTACTTTCCAGGAAGTTTCTTTTAAGCAGCTTTAGGTTTTCAAAATATTAAAATTTTTTAAGCTCCTGTTTTTTAAATAGGTACTTTTTTAAAGAAGCTACTATAAAATTTGTTAGCTTGAAAAAGATATGTAGTTTAAAAAAAAGCAATGAAGCTGCATTCTTAAAGAAATAGTTTTGTAAAAAGATAGTTTGAATATGACATTTTCCTTTAAATAGTACTTTAGTTTAAAGGGAAACTTTTATAAAAAAAGGTTTCTTAATTTGCTTAAAGGATGGGGTTTTTAAAAGGTACTTAGATTTCTTGAACGTCCACTTGAAAATGGTATATTAAAAAATTCTAAACAAAAAATAGCACTTTTATAAAAAGTACTTTCGAAAGAGCACCTTTAAATATGTGTCTTTAATAATGTATTGCTTAGTAGTTTTGTACAGACAAAAGCCACCGTGTCGATAACGTTGGTCGAAAAAGTTCCACAAATCTGTGTACCTATTAAAAAATTTCATTGAAATAATCACTTTTCAAAAAGTACCTTTTTAAAAATCCGTCATTTAAAAAAAATTAATTGTACAATCTTTTCAACAAGTATATTATAAAATCAAGTAGCTTTAAAAAAATGAGATTAAAAAGTACCTAAAAAAATATCTTAAAAAAGTACGATAAAATAAAGTACCGTCTTTAAAAAAAATTAAATTTGAAAAAATCTAAATAAATCATCTTTAAAGTAGTGTTGTTGGTTAAAAAAGAATGGGTTTTTAGATGTTTAAAAATTTTATTTTATTAACCGCGGTACTATTTTTAAGATACTTTTCAACGGTACGCCTCTTCAAACTACTATTTAAGTTGATGTTTTAGTGAAGGGTACTTTTGTAAAACCCTTTTTAGGACACATTTTTAAAAGGTAATAAGAAAAATATAAATTTGGTAAAGACACTATTTGCTTAAAAAGGCCTTTTTAAAAAAGTTTCCTTAAATATGCGCTTTTGTAGTATTTATTTACGATCTTATGCTTTTATTTTCTGATGTGAAAGAATTGTGGAACTTTTTCGACCAACGGTATCGAACGGGAGTTTTGTCTGTACAAAGCCACCAAGCAATAAATTTTGTTTTAGAGCCTGCATTTGAACACAATAAGCCTGGATTGTATAAAAAACATTTTAATATTGGCTCTGCTTAAGTTTAAAGTGTTGATTTTTAAAACCGATAAAGTGATTTCCGTAAAGTGATGGGCTTCCGCGAAGGGAGGTCAGTATTTTGCGCAGAATGTTGTTTTCAACTTTACTACGATGGCGGTATTTTTATAAAATTTTCTACAGCTAGAACTGTTAGGAGATCTGTTATTAGATAATAAATGTATGCCAGTTAAAGTAATTTTCGGGAGTATACAAGTATATCCCAGTTTATATTTTTTTAAACAAGATGAACGACACCTGTTCAGGTAAACACGAATCGAAACTGTACGATCATTGAGCATACAACTAGATCGTACTCGTCTCCATTTTCGTAGCCACTAAGCAACCAATCTTTTTTAGATATTTTCTTTTTATTTCATTATTTGCTTTTTGTGGTTGTTGTTATTCGATAGTTTGTTTGCTTCTGTACCGATATTAATCCAGACTCTGTTTAAATTTTGTGTGTGTGACTTTTTTGGGTTAGGTGACGCCTAGTCGTTATTGTTATTGTTTTATTGATCATCTAGATATTCTTTTTATTGTTTTTGTTATTGTCGTTGATAATGATGGTATGAGTTCTACCATCTCTTAACGATCGTTGCGTTGAATTCAACTTATATTTTATATTGTTAAATCAATTTACTGATGACAGCTTAGCCAGGTTCAAGCCAAGATTTCCGTTAACATGTGAAATGAGATTCAATAATTTCAAGTATTAATTGCTGGCGAAAAAATAACTTTCTTGTATCTTAAAGTTTGTATTATCGAGAGCAAAGCCTGACTTATGCGATTATCAGTACTGCGTTTCTATAAGATCTATTCTATTCTTAATCCACAACTTATAAGGGTTGATTTATTAAGCGTTTGTCCTCTACATTTCATGTATTACATTTTATTTCACATCAATCACAAAGTAGTAAACAGAGGTGAAACGACAGTATAGTGATCTTTTTCTCTATCGGTCTCGTTCCTTCAGAGCCTTAGATTTGTTTTTATTTTGATTTTCTTGCCGTGTTTTCCTGTATTTGTTCCTGTATTTCGTCACAAAATGCGATATTTGTCTCTTTCTAACAGAGTACTTGAGTTTCTCAGGTCTGTAGTACAAGTTTTAATGCAGATGCGATTACGATTAAAATGCTTGCAATATTTTTAATGTCGAATGACCCGATTTTTTTGCTTGGAAAATTGTGTGGCCATGGCAGTTCTTCAAACGTTAAAGAAGCGACGTGCGTGTACTTTAACCAGCAATAATTATAAATAAACTTATAATTAAGTTTTTTTAAAAACCGGTTAACCGGGTTTTCATGACTTCAAAAACCAAAACCGGGTTATTTAAAATTTCGAATATTCGAAACCTTCGGAAAATATCAATTTAGTCAGATGAGCCACCGACAGTAAAATCTATATCGCACAGAACAATCTTAACAGCAAAACAATAATTGCCCCTATGAGGGAGTTGTCAAGATCTATAAAAAGGGGGGCTGATCTTTTGAAAAGAAAGCTTGGAATACAGATTTAAGTCTGATGCACATTTTAGTACGTATTCACTGGCTCCCTCATCCATATTATGGGGCACTTCCACTATCGCTAGAGAGCTGAAAGTTATTATGCAGGTAGGTGTTGGGGAATAAGCAATCAGAATAACCCACAAATGGGCACTTTTTATCTAAGGGAACAAAGGTGCACCCACATTTGTACTTTGACACTGTCACTATAGGGATGAGAGCTGCAATTTTGTACAACCCAACCATCCGAAAACTTTAATTAAAAAGAAGTTTTATATAAACATATACATTCACAAAAAAAATAACTTGGAAAAGGGGAGTCAGATCCGCATAAAAACATAAAAATGAAACCCAAGATCTTGATATGATGGGAAAGGATTATGGGAAAAATGTTACCAAACTAGCAAATTGCCTAGAAATGGGATGGAATTGTTCTTATGACGAACTTGGTCCTCCTTTTAACTCCCGAAATCTTTGAATAGGAACTTGGCCTCATTATCAGATTTATGTTTTTGTGCGGATTGTCTTTTACCTCTCACTTTGTCTTGTTATGTAACAGTTTTCAGATTAATTTACATGTTACAGATTCAATTGTATTTCTCTTTTTTTTATTTTGCAATATTTACTATCTATGTTTCGATTGTTTTTTAAATTTAATTTCGTTGCAATTTATATTTATTGTTGTTATTATTCGTATTTGCATTTTGTTGTGTATTTTTATTTAAAATAACTAATAAAACTATTGCACGTATTCGCTTTTATGTAATTTGAATAGAAACTAATTTTATAGCCAGAAAACATTACAAAAACCAATATTTGTTTAGGAAAATAAATAAAAGTTAATTTCATGTCTACAAAAAAATTCTAATTAATTTAGAGTAAATTTAACATGAATCGAACTATTTTTATTTTCGTTTTTATTCACTTGATCTCCTTACTCTTCGTCTTACACGTTTGCGATTTCATTTAAGCCGCATTTATATTTGATAAAAGTCTTGTATCTAATTTCAAAGGAACGAAGGATCTTGCAGCAGAGACAAACTAAGTTTGTTGTTGATCGAAAGCACCTTTGCTGTACTCATTTCTCTGGAGCTCTTTTTCCACAAGCCTTTAATTCACAACGAACGGAAGTAAGAGAATTTCGCCTTCGATATAATTCTTGAGCTTCTTTCACGTTTTTCACTTGTTCGCACAAATTCACGAAACTATTCCTGGGCCATAAAATCGCATGAGCGAGATGACTATTCGACTGGACCATAATCTGAGGTACAGAAACAGATCAGTGCCGTTTTTATTTTCATCTCGGCTGGATAATATTTGGAGTCATGCAGACTACTGCTATTGCTGCCAAGTTTTCAAGTTTATACCGGGTGGCTGATGAATTTTGCTACATTAAGAAACTGGAATAATTTTTTTGTAATGCATGGAATTTATTTAATAATTTTTCATTTGAAAGCCCATTGGATTACATTAAAAATAGTTTAATAGGTCTAAAAGATAATTGATTTTAAATACCCGCCCTGCTCGTTGATGCAAGTGCAGCATCTTAGCTGAAAATAGTTCATTATTGCCCGCAAAGTTGAGGGTGGAATTGCAGCTGTTGTCGCTTGAATTGATTGTTGAGTCAATTGATTGTTTTGGCTCATCCACATTTGTCCGGTGAAGTTAGGCCAGGCGACCAACGGATGTTTGAGTTTATGGAAATGAACCATTTGAATTTTTAAGTTCAAATCCTTATGAATTATTATCCGCAAAGTCTGCCTACCGCCACCCGTTTGAGCAGATAACCTCCTTGTTGAAACACTAGGGTTGCTTGATAAGGCAGCAGCTACGGTAGCAATGATTTCCTCTGTCCGAACGTAGGTGTTTCGATCAAAATGGCTTTTTACGACTGTCCCATGCTCTGATAATTATTCACTAGTCTCATAACAATCCACCTATTCGGGGGATCGCCGCCAAACGTGCGTTTCTTTGAACTAATACTGCAGGTTCCACTTAGAGATAGCGGCGGACAATCCTGTTTCTTTTTTCAGTGTTCCAGTTCCAGATTACTTAGATAGAAAAAAGCTATCTATCTTTTTTTTGCAGAGGCTTTCATCAGCTAAGTTGTAGTTTCCAACCATTGAAAGTCTGCGTCATTTCCGGGTTCACTGACAGGAGAACAGATGCTGCTGAGGCTTTATAAACAAGTATTTTTTTGTTTTCGTGGTTGGACTTGCTCCCAGTTCGTCTTGCGAATTTGTTGCCTTTAAATTTCTTTACCGATTCTCTTGAGTGGCTGAAAGTTGGAGTCCCTGTTGTAAACTCTGCAGTTTATCTGCGCTTCGCTCCTTTTTACGCTAGTAAGTCTGTTTTAAAGGATGTAAAAGCCGCGATTCTGGTAGTGACCATCGTTGCCAATGAAGCTGCGCTTGTTCGCAATTGTGCGACAACTTAAAAACAGTGTTTGACGTTGTTCAATGTTTATCCGCGCGGACCGGTGCAGAAAAAGTCCAAGCAGGGTTCGCTGACTAAAAAGATCATGCCGGCATGTAAGCTGGTTGGCAATGCAAATATGTGCTTTAAGCTACAAATTGCTATGGCTTCTGCCAGATTATTATCTTTCACCTCCCAGTGACTATTTTCACTTCCACAACCAATCATCACTCTTAATACAAATAACTATTTTGAGGCCTTGAATTAAGCCACACTCCTAGGCGGAAACTAAAAGTTGGACAAAGTGTCAAAAGGTTTTGTTGCAGAATATTTTCCTTTTCCTAAAAAATGTCCCATACATTTTTTCTGAGTTCTTCATTCACCAAATTGATGTTCTCCATATGAATTTTTATTGTTCTCCACTTTCGAGTGAGTCATGTTATCGACGTTTTTAATTGTTAATTTTTAATTGAGTTTTTCCGATTTTTCTTTGTTTTGTTTCTTTGCTGCTGTTGTTGCTTTCGAATTATTTTTTTATAATTGTCCGCAATTATCACAAATATTTTGTTGAAATTTTTCACTGACTCTTCTGGTGAAATTAAATAATTTTATTTGTTGTTTTGTCGCCAGTGTTTATGAATCCTTTGGCGGAAAGTGTTTTAAAACGAATTTGCAAAAAAGGAGATATAAATGCCAAAAATAATAAATAATTTAAATTTCTTTCTAGGATTAGGAGGAATTATTACAAGAAAGTCAGAAATCTTAACTGCAAGGCCCTGGATGTCGAACGTTAACGTTCGATTAATTTCTTATAGGAAAAACCTGATATGGCTCCTACTAGTAGCCCCTTGTAGGAGTTAATTTTTATATTTATTCTATTTTTTTAAAAGATATTTTTTTGGATCTCAACATAACGGAAATATTCAAACGATTTTAAACACTTTTGCTCTGTGTTATTTAAACTCGCTGGCATACTTCTTCCAAGGGCCTGAGTTGAGAAATATGCTCCAAAAATTTGAGTAAACGAGAGCAAATCACTCGCGAGTTTAACATTTCTATTGTGTTTTTCTCAGACATCACAATTTACAAAAAAATTTAATTTATTTTCGTTTATTTCTTCAATGAGCCCGCACCACCGTGCAATACTAAAACTAGATTCTAAATGAAAATAAAAAATACTATCTTGATAATTGAAATAAATACCATAAACCAAGACTAAAACTTGTGAAACCCAACTGCCACATAAATAAACGAAATATGAACATGGCTTCTTGTGGCAAACATTGGCACAAAACAGCTACTACAAAAGCAGAATGAAAGTGAATACGCACACAACTCCGCACACACACACTATAGCCAACTAAGTACATTTGAAGGTGTGCGGTAGGTGTTAAAGTTACTCACATACGAACATATTCAGGAACTCGGTTAAGGGTAATAAATGTTAGAATGCGAAACTGAATTATCAGTCGTAGTTGGGATAGGGAAAATGTGTTACTTCTTTATGGTAACAACAATAAAAACAACAACATACGGTTAAGAAGTCTATGGTACATGTTGACACAAACACATACGTTTTCTATTGCTTTATTTTAATGGGGGGGAAATACATTTATAACAGCTATAAAAAAAACATACACGAATTTGTGGTGTTAGAAATAGTAGAAAATTATATTATAAACCCGCATATACGAGAATACTCGCACACTCGAACATGTTACACATACTTAAACATTTACACGTAGTTAACATTTTAGTTGGATTTGTTTTGTATGGATCTTGTTTCCAGCTTCTTATAAATTTTTGCAAGGAACAAGAAACAAGATAAGTACTGCTGCTTTCTACTACAAACATTAAATAAATAAACCAAACAATTTTTGTTTAATCGGGGGACTTACATTAGGGGAAAGTGATTGTTCTCTGCTGGCCAGCAGTGAAAAAGAAGTGTAATATAATTAAGTTTCAGAAGGTTCAACGAACCTTGAAATAAGCGGTGCATTCAGAACGACACTCTATTGGAACAAGATTCTCGACGCCATTTCCCGGACTAGCAAGCTTTGCAATCGCGTGTGTTCTGTTTCATGCGAAGAACATAAGAGTGAGAACAATTTTCCTAATACAGGTTTACTAACCTGTCCGACAAACTATCGAAAAATATTTATCTAACTCAACATTCCTTTTTTTCACAAAACGTATTAAAAACTTTAACAATTCACGGAATTTCTGTAATTTGAATTTCCCAAAATTATACCGGCATTATTTTAGAATATTCGAATGCACTTTCTAGTGCTATCTTCAACTGGCGTATTGCAAGAGTGCTTACTAGTAACATCTTTTCGGTAATATATTCCCATTAGAAACATATCTCCACGAAGTATTGCCCAGCGCTATCCACACTCCATGCCTCCCGCACATCCCATTGGGAATATCAACCCATTAGCAAAACCTTGTTGTATTCTCTGATTTTTCGTTTCAACCAATATATGAAATTCACTCTCCTCATAACTCCAAGTCTATTTGTAGTGATCAAGCAAATGAACTTCAGGTATAAATTGTCATGCTTACATCTGTTAAATTATATAAATTGAATTAAAGAAGTAAAGTGTTGATATTCCAGGAAATCTCTCACTATGAAAGAGATAATGAAAATCCTGAGAAACATACAAAATCTTCACCACTGGGATATTAGAATGCCGTATTTTATTTATGAAGAGTCATTACATTAATACATTATGGGCCTTCTATGCCGCAGGTGTCAACATGTAGGTCAAATATACAAGCATGTAATTGGGAACACGGTTACTGTGTCTATGAAGCGATTCGATACTATGATTAATGAGTTTCTATTGCCAGAAACTGCAGTACATGTGTGTCTACCAGGATAGTACATCTGTATACACGGCTATTGTGACATTGGAAGTTTTGATAATTCAAATTGACCGGCAAGGTCACGCGTTTGGCAATTCCAGATCTATTTATTTCAGGCTTTTTAAGTCTGTATGAAACACGCTATAGACCCCAGCATCCCTAAACGCGAACACCCAAGACGAATGTAATAACTTGTGAACCAAGGATCTTGCCAGAACAGCTTGAAAATGCGCTGAAAAAAGCCAAAATGATGGCACGCTTTGTTTTTATAATGCAACTGCATCAATTGAGCGCTTTTGGCGATCCTTGATTAGAATGTTTATATGTAGAAAAACATCCTGGGAATAATTCGTACATACCCATAAATCTTGGAGTATTGCAGAAATCCAAAGCTTTAGTTTCGAGATGTTTAGAAAATTATTAATATGCTGTTGTTCTCTCACTGCGATTTATCAAATTTATTAGGAACTAATTCCTCGCAAAACAATTATAATTTGAAAGAACACGTGCAACAAGCAGAGTGTTGGTTTGTTCGTGAAAATATTTTACCTGATGTAAAAATCGCATGGCAATGACAATGAATGACATTGAAAACATTCCGATCCTGTACGATCCTGTACCATGTGTAATATTATCACTAACTGTTTCCCTGACTTGGTTAATAAATCGTTAAGAAACTGCATCTTCTACCACCCAATACTAATAACATTTTCCCTACTCCAGAACAGTTAAGACTTAGAGGCTTGTACGCATACTGAAAAAATAACAATAACCACGAGTTACTCATATTAAAGTTTTATCTCATTCAATAGTCGCTTGATGGCAAGAAGTCTTCGTGAGTATCTGAAGCGTTTGACCACTAACCGCAACTCTTATGATTGCGGATATATTATGTGCATACGCGTGACGGCTTATACGGTTCTACCACCATTGGAATGGGAAGAACGATTTGGTAAGGGGCTGCTTTTATTTAATACTCCCCTGAGTACTAGGTTATTTATTTGTTTTAACATGCCACAGGTAGTGGAGGCGATGCCCAGCAATAATAAGTGGTGCTTGAAAGGTGACCCAAAAAAAAAAAACATAATTCCACCATAAAAGAAAGTGTAAGCTTTCATAAACAAGTGATTATTATGAACGTCTGTCCAAGCGCTCTTTTGTGTTGTAGCATTATTGATTTCTAATTGCAAAGTAGCTAAAGTGGGCATATTTTAATCTTCTTATTGCCAGACTGTACTGTATTTTTTTTTCGGTGGGAAAGAAATATTTTGCTGTAATTAAAACCCAGGTAACAACGATATTATTTACACCCTTTAAAAAGTGGCCAACAGATACTTGCCGAAGCCTTTAAAGCTCTGTATATTTTCATGTTAATTTTTTTTTAATTCTAGTTTATTTTTTACTAGAGCTGCTAAAGTTTCGAATAAATTTAGCTTGTCGTTTGTAATTTCTGCAATAATATTCTTCTAGCTTCATGCTAATAGGAAACACCCTTTACACAATTTCAATCAGATTATGTAATACGGGAAGTTTATTCTATATAGAATTTGACTATTTTTAAACAAGTTCAATATTCAATTTTATGTAGATTTTGTTTACAATCCCTCCTGCTTGCTATAAAACAAATAAAATTTAAATGCCCTTTTTTGAATTTGAAATATTTTAGTTTTCTGAAACTGATTTTTTTTTAAATTTATTTCAATTTTTTATTGCACTCATTTGCCGCAAACAAAGTGCCGCCCAATTGCATATGTTAACCTAAATATCTAAATTTAACAAAAAAAGAAAACAAATTTAAAAATATAAAAATGCATTATTTCTCTCTTTTTTCAAATTGTATTAGAATAAATTATTGCAGTTTCGTATACAAATAAAATACGCAATTAATTTTTTTTCGCGACAATTGCCAAAAAAAAAAAGGAAAAATGAACTAAAATTTGTTGTCGCCATATTTGTGTCGCTGGTTGGTTGCCCCATATAATAAAGTCGCCAATAAAATTGGAAATTTTGTTAGGAAAAATACACTCAAGAAAATTAGGACAACGGAAATAAAATCGAATGGCATTTTAGTTTCACATACGAATTATAGAAGTCATAAAAATTCAGGGATGTTCGTAAAAGTACCTGACGTAGCGGTACTTAAAAAAGTTTTATTGCGAAAAGTGGCAGTGTATGGAGCAAATTTAGTTTAGTGTTTAAGAATATTCAATTAAATACGAATGTATTTATTAGTTACAATAGAAATGGTTTAATTGGGATAAGACTCTGCCAAGGTTGATTCCAGTTCTCCAAAAAAAAAAACTCATTTAGCCATACAGGCATTTTATAAACGCCGCCATATCCAGAGAAACTGACAGCTAATTCGGCCAGAATTAATCGCTACGGCTATAGAACTGTCATTAATGATATCTTTATTCGTTTATTAAATCGTCTCAACAGAAACATCGTTTCGTCACACAACGTGCAACGTATTCAAGTAATTGACGACCGGTGAATTTCGGAGTACATGCCATTAGGGGCGTATAAAATCGTTTGCCAGTGTCAACTAATATTTGACTGCACGTTCAAGGTTTTGTATATGTCATATAGGCGAGGAAACATCAGGAGGAAAAGTTCTCTCCTCATAACCTTTCCTAAAAAATAAATATTTTCTCAAGCGAAAATTTATGGTATGATTAAAATAAGAGAAAGAACTAAATCCGGGTCTGGTCTAAAAAGTACACCTTTCATTACCTTGACGGCCAAAAATAGTGAAAACTTTGCTGATTTGTTTTTCCGACAGGGTGCTCTGATATATATGTTTGGAACGATTTTCCGTCATCCCTTGTCAATTTTGGTTTTGGAGACACCGGTTTCGGCTAGTTGCCATCTTCAGTGTCATTTTTATCGTAATGGCACTGAAGATGGCAACTAGCCGAAACCGGTGTCTCCAAAACCAAAATTGACAAGGGATGACGGAAAATCGTTCCAAACATATATAGTGAAAACTTTAATACAATTGTTAAGCAGAAAGAATTTGTCAGAGTTGTGTTATTATTTAAAAGCTTTCAATTTAAACACTTGACGTGATACTTTGTAGTTCTCAAAATATAATCGGCAGTATATAAAAGCAAGACTACTGACTCTGGAGATGTGCACAACATTGGTTCCCTAATTAAGGTAACCATGCTAAAAATTGTGAATTAAATTCTTACAAAAGTATGAAATAACCAAGAGTGAACACAAACTACATCGCTTATTGCTGTGATTTTCATTCAAACTCACGTATGTATAATTTGTATCCTGGAAAACCAAAAACGTGTGGCATGTGAAACTATAAGCTCGACATAAATTTTGTTGAAGAAACAACTTAAAGAAAAGAAAGCCACTGTTATTTTTTGCAAATAAAACAACTTATGCCGATGCAGGTGGTATTGCTCAAGAAGTATTATACTATTGCAATAACAACGTATGTAACTCATCAGGCAACAAATATCTATCGACATACTTCACCACTTGAATAAATTTAGAAGATACGAGATTTTGAAGTGAAAGAACATTAACAATAAAGCGAAATTTATATACGCGGTTATTGAAAACAACTTATGTACGAAAAAGCTAAGCGCTGAAAATCGCGGTAGTTTTGCACGGAAAAGAAGAATAACCACCGTAGAAAGTCAAGCGCTTGAATGATGAATCGAAAATAAAAGTCAAAGCGTAGATATTTTTTTTATCAAGCCGAATGTTGAAATTGAAATTACAGTTGTAATTGCTGCTCTACGCAGTCTTTGATATTTTAACTGTCCTTACAATAAAGTAAGTAATTCTGGTGTTGATGGAATCTTGCTAAAAAAAATCTCTATTGTCGACATATAAGATGAAAAACTTAACAGTTGTTTAAATATTTCCTTCTCACGCTGGCAAATTGAGTACTAATTGTGGAAGTAAATTGGGTTTCGATTTCAGCCTAACACTGTGGGAAATTAAATTTTTGCTCGAGTGTATTTTCCAATGTATGTAAAATGATTCCCAGCATGACGTAAGTACTGTTCGCTTAACATTTATACTAACTCGTAATATGTCTAAAAGTGGGTTACGTTCAAGCACAATTTATACGATGAAAAATGTTTCCAATATTTTGGCAACTTTTTTATTTCAGCAATATTTTTTTTATTTATTTAAAAAAAATATATTTTGTATAGAGACTGATGTCTTTTTAAACAAAAAATTCTTTAAAGAGAACAAAAAATGACACTGAAGATGGCACATAGTCGAAGCCGGTTTGTCTCCAAACCAAACTTGACAAGGGATGACGGAAATTCCTTCAAAAAATCTACATCAAAACACCCTGTCGGAATATCAAATCAAGAATCAAGTTCGTTTTTGCAATAGGACTTATTACTTATTACTCGTATTAAAAGCGAATTCTTTTGGCGACGTCTATCTTGTTATTGTACTAAAAGGTAAAACTTTACACATGTAAAATCCAACAGAAGTTTATAGTAAAATTCATCCGTGTTTCTAAAAAATTACAATGAAAATCATATAACTAATTCTTTTGCGTTTACACCATTGGTATTGAGCAAAATATTGTAAAACGTGAAAACAGCTGTTGTTACAAAAATAGTAGAAAAATATAATAGAGAAAAAGCGCTCGGTGTAGCATTCGTTATATTATCAGCTGTTTTTATTTTGTTCTTTTATTTGCATACAGAAAACTACATCCCTGAACTAATAAGATGTAATCGTTTTCTAAATGAATGAAACAAATAGTTTCTCCCTAAGCCGCACTGTTTCATTACTTGTTATGTTTAGGCGATACCACTTAACATGTCGGAAGACTTGCGTGTTCATGTAAACCACCCTTAAACAATGGCTGATGCAAAATCTTCATGTTTAGTAAAACGATAGGGTATCGCATTCTAATTATAAAATGAATGTTTGTTAGAGAAGACGTTGCTCGTATGGCGACTTTGTAGTAAGTATTTGATCGGCCAATCAGTCAAAGTTATGCCAGAAGGGGTCACAACAGTGCCGTTGAAAGTTTGCAGGAGATCTCCAGGCAGTTCAGTCCTCTACTAGACCAAACAAGATCCAACAGACCCAAGAGCTTAAAGTTAAATACAAATAAACACGTAACTTTTGTTGAACATCATCTTTAGCGACGATCCACTTTGGGATTACGAAGTGGTTGTGCATCCCTTAAATTTGACAGCATCATTTGTTCGTAATTCTAATAATAACAACTAATGCCTTTGGCCTCTGATTAAACCAGATGAACTTGGAACGTGTGACACAGCGAATGTCATGTCTTGTAGGCTTTTTAAAAGAAATTTTAGGTCTCTTCTAATAAGCAGAAATCGGCCGATACTCTCAAGGTCAACATAATCACGGTGACTGCTCAAATTTATTCTAATTATTCTAATTATATTCTAACTTAAATTAAATTGTAGTGAAACTCGCGGTCCAAGGCTGATACTCTAGCACACTACTAACTAGACTGCCAGGGTATCGAATCCACAATTTGTTTACAACCAAACGTCAACCATGCTTTTCCTTTGCGTGTAAATTAATACCAATGATTATTATTAATGTAGATAATGAACTTGAGGTTAAATTCTTCATTCAAAATGTGATTTTTAACGACGATAAACGAATGTTTTTTGTTTGTCCTTTGTTACTACCGTATCTCTTGAAGAATTAAAAAAAAACAAATCATTAAAAGGATTCGCCATGGTTTGCGAATTGAAAAAAAGAACTAAAAGCTACAAAATTCGGTTAGAAATATTTTGTATAAAAAATTTTATATTAAATTTCGGGTGTATGTTTTTTTAATATAAAAAGTTTTGTAAATAACAAAATAATTCGGCGCATTATATTTAATATAAGAGTATTAAAATAAAAAACATATTTTTTTTATATTCCTTTTAACACACTTATTGCTAGCGAAAACACATTATGGTCCCTTTGAAACATTTTATATTTATTTTAATTTAAGCATTTTTTTTAGTCCGCATTTTTTTTTTTTTTTTGTGTGAATTCCTTCATAAAAAAATTCGCTGCAAAAAAAAAACATTTTGTTTGTTTTGCCCCAATAACACACAACTACTCGCACCAACACAAACAGAAATCTTCATTTCCGTTTGCAACTCTAAGAGTCGACGATCTCTTTATGTTGCTCTTCAAATAAGAATAGATGGCGACATAAAAAAAAACTTACAGACAACCGGGAGATTTTCCTTTTTATTTTGTTCAAATAAAGTAAAATGTAAAACTGTTTTAAAACACACTGTGACAAAATATTTAATAATAAAATATTCTTTATTTCTTCTCTTTGCAGGTAAGCGAACTTAAAAGTGGAAAATGAAAAATTCTCTAAATGTTTTCGAGAAAAGTAACGTATTCAAATGCATTGCGAAAGGTTGGTAGAATGATGAAGTTTCATGTCAAATATTGTTAAAATTATTTTAAAATATTTTCTAAACTAATAATGATTTTATTACAAAACTGCAAAAGCAAGAGGTGAGGGTAGGGAATATGGAAAATTTGTAACATATTTTGGTTCTTTAAATATTTTCTGACCATTCGAAACGCTTAATCCGGCCCCGCGTTTGTATTGTATAGGGAATAAAATCCAGAAATTTTTGAACAAAAATTAAATAGAAGTAATAGAAAAATCAAGAACACAAAGACGTTAATACATACTCTAATGAAATAGATAGAAAAATATTCCTGGGATTTCGCATGATTTTAAAAGAAATTTTGTTAAATTTTAGTAATTTGCATTAAAATGTTAATTGGAACGAATGGGTGTTTTCTCCATTCGTTCCTGAAGTTTATATTTGGCACACATAGTCGAATGATTCATTGATAATTCGAAGGAGGATAAAAGGGTTGATGTAGGTTCTTAGAGTAAAGCTTCGATGAAACGGTTAGTGTCAGTTTTCTTTATACCGAAAGACAATCCGTTGTAACCCTGACATAGTGGAAATATTCCAGAATACTGGTCTCGATTATTTAAAATGTAGATGCCTCTCAATACTAGGCATAATGATAGTTTGCGTTGCCAGCAACTGTCAACTAACAATAGATTGTTTTGCAGAAGTTTAAATTCGGCGGTAGATCCTTAAAGAACCTACCACTGATGCCTGACGGTCGCTGTTGGTCAAAGGGAATCTTAGCACAAGTCACGGAGTGAATTAGGGGCTTTCACAGACGGCTCGAAACTGGGGGACAGAACGGGTTTGGTGTTTTTTTAAGGACCATTGACATAAATACTACACTTCCCACTTCCGGCTCACTTTACGGTCCTCCAAGCGGAAGCTCAGGCTATCACAAAGTGTCTGGCGGATCCATGGAGGTTAACTTCTTTACGGACAGACAACTATCCGTAAATGTATTAGAATCCGATAGAGTTAGGTTCGATATAAATCGACAATACAGACAGACGATAAACGATGGCTGATGGGAAGTATGTTCGGCGAACACAGTTCCTATGGGGTTGGAGACTTTTCAGAATAGAGAGTGCAAAACGGACTGAAGTGGCTGGTTGGTTTTCTACGGGTATCGCAACATAGAGTACTTTCATTAGTGCAATGAATAAATGACATTGTGATTTTCGGACCACAAGAACACATACCGGGAGAGCGCAAAGATCTAGAATAGGTGATTTAGAGGCTGCAGCAACTGGAGCAACTGCCAACAGGTCAATATATAAGATGAGGCGGCAAATTTCGGTATGGCTGGTAATTTAATAGAAACGGTTATTTTGCTTGATATCGAATGGCAAAATTTACAACGAGGAGTAGTCATAAATCCAGATTGTAATTAATAGCACTGGATCACCCATGCCTCCAGTGCCTAACTTATTAAATGGGATTAGTTTCTATTCCCTTTTCTGGAATTATCGCTATGATTACATGTTCTTTTCTTACACCCTTTTCGACTTAATCACCGATCCTAGTTTTCTAGAGTCTTACAGAGAATCTTAGGAAGAAATGATTTGTATGCTCCCTAGCTGCTATCATTTCCAACTTATACTTAAAATCAGCATTACTAAAGCAAAAGAAACCCTCACACCTTTTGAACTTAGTTTTTACCTTGAAGGTAGAAGATATCTGAGCGGTCTTCCTTACAATATTAGCTTTCTAAACTTGAATGAGAAAAGAAGCTTTTTCGCACAATCTTAGCTTATGTGCCAGGAATATCAGAGCGACTTGAAAAATCAAAAATCTTCAATAGCGATAAATACAAAATTGCTCATAAATCTTACAATACTTTAAATAGATTATTCAGTAAAACTAAAGATAGAATTAAGAAAATGGAAATGTCGAATGTGGTTTATAAAATAACTTGTAATGGTAATGATCAGGAGAATTGTAGTAAGGTATATGTGGGTACAACGAAAAATATGCTAAAAACTAGAATAGCCGGACATAAGTCGGACCATAGATGTAAAAATTCAAATAAAACAGCTCTATCTTCCCATTGTTCTGAATTGAATCACTGTCCTAACTTTGAAAATGTGTCAGTGCTAAATATTGAGAAAAATTATAAGAAACGTTACATATTGGAAATGTTACAAATTTGTAAAACACCAATGTCTCAAAGAATTAATTATAAAGCGGATACAGATAATGTCGCTCATATATATAGGCATTTAATACATAAGATAAGATGATGTAATTTAGGATTATACATATGTATTGTTTATACATATGTACATATATACATCTACACATTAATGTAAAACATTTTTTAATTTTTTAGTTTTTTATGATTTGTATGTATTTGTGTTTTTTGAAAATTTGAAATATTTTTCATTGTATATGAAAAAATTTTTCAATAATTTTCACAATTTGATTTTTGTTTTGAAGTTTGTGAAATATAATTTTATTTTATTTTATTTCCTGACGATGCTACACAAAGGCGTAGCGAAATATTGGAAAAAATAAAATTAATTTTTATTATAATTTATAATAAGGAAGATTTTATTGATGACCTGGAGCTTAGAAAAATTAGACATCATAATAATAATTTTAATGAAATTTAACTGCTGTACGCCCTATAACACCTATTAGTAGGCCAGAAACGAGTTAAGGGTTGCGGGACAAGTGCTAGCGTAAATTTATTTGGTTAAATTAATTTTGCAGATTCAACGATACCTCTCGTATTCTGTCTGTTATTTAAAATCTCTACTTGTAAAATGTTTCCCAAAATCGAATTTTTTCTTACATTTATTTCTGCATATCAATTTATGATTTTATTTCTCACACACTTCTCCTGTCTCCCTTGACGATGGCGAATCGGACTTTAAAAATATAAACTGAAGTGAAAACTACTTCTTACTTTACTTGTAATTTATTTGCAACATTCTTCTTAGTTTGCAGGAATTTGTCTTAAATTCCTTAAAACTTGACAAAAAGTAATGTATGTGTAGGTGTGTGTCCTAGGGTGCAAGAGAAAAACGTAAAAAGAGGAAGAAATTTCCAAAATTGTTTGTATGATGCTTGAGCGCACACTGCTTAAATGAAGCCTTTTTACGACATTTTAATACAAACCAGATTCAATATACCAATCATTCAACTGTATAGAGACTTCTCTGTCCACCTACAACAACATATTCACTTAGTTCCTCTAATTCTTCTTTTTTTTCTTTTGAGTGCAATTTTGATCATTTATATTTTATAGCTGGAATTTTGAGGTAAATGAAAAAGGAACTAAATTGTATAAAATGACTAGAAGAAAGTTCTCTAACTTAGTTTTTGAAAGTTTTATTGAAATTTTTTATTCAAGTGTTTTTTTTTGGCATTTTACCACAACTTTCTTGCGGGGATTTTCTTATTCGTTTTACTGTGTGAGTTGGAGTGGTTTTTGTTTTCTTGGTTTTACTCTTTTTTATGGTTGTCGAGAATCAATAATTATTGAGAATCGATAAACGTTTGTCACTTGAACACATCCATTGGCAGTGAACAGTTTTTGCTTTAAAAAGGCAGGTGATATTAGTTCGTGTGTGTTCATCAGGCTTGTTACATTGTTAAGGTAAGAAGAACTTGCATGTAGAGTGCTTTTTGCTAAAGTATTTTGGTTACGAAAAGTGCACAGTGGGTAACATTGTAGAGGAAAAAGATCGCAAATTTTAGTTTTCCATACGCCCCTCCGAATGGCCTTTAAAATAGAAGATACAGGCAATTTAATATTTCTAATATAAAAAGTCTTTCAACAAGGTCGGGACTTGGTTGACAAACTGGCACGACCATGCTGCTTTATTGGTGTCTCTGAAATCTGTTGTTCAGTGTTGAGTCAGTGGTGAAAAATCTTGCCATTGAGCACCAGCAGCAAATGATAAAACTTTACAAAATCAACCAACCCTAGATCTGCGTATAAAAACGCCACTGTCGATTAAAATCAGTCTGCAGAAGATTCCTTACCATACATTAGAACTCCACGAAAGTTGCGGACACGATCCCACTGATCCAGGCGGTGCATAAAGTGAATGACCAAAGACATCACAATTTGTTCGCTGACTGGGCTTCGAAGTATTTGAAAACAAATTTGGCGGGAAAATCTTCTTTAGTTAGAGTCGACCGATACGCAAACCACAGTTGTAGCGGATTGGATATCTGAAATAAACACTGTAGCAATTTGGGAGACAAGGGTACTAGTTAGACACTGCTGCTCAAACGAAACACTAGCGCAGAGGCTGGAGGGTATCAGCTGTTTCACAAACGGTTCTAAGCTAGGAAATAGGACGGGTTTTGGGATCTTTATTAAGTAAAGTATACTTCCGACTTTCGCATCATAGCATGGTTCTCCAAGCGGAAGGTTGTGCGAGTGTCTGAATGGGCTGATTGGAACTGACACGCCCGTTGAGGTCAAGGTTTTTACAATAAGGGAATTGGAATATTAAAGGGTTAAGGACGATACTTGAATGCAAAATAGCGATAAAGGACTACTCAATACATGGTAGATTACACATCATTGGGTTATCGAACCACTATTGGAGGGTCAGTTAATACCAGAAACCTCAGGAAGTGATTTGAGGCCACGAAAGCCGAGCTATAAAAGCTAGATGGCCCATAAAGCACGGAGGAATGAAAACACGTCTCGCTAAAGTAAACCTATGTTGGGATTAAAAAACTGCTGAGAGTAAGAATATCTTAAATTATTAAGATGGTGAGTGTACTCATAGATTTGTATGGCACTGCCCGGCTTTCACACAGCTATGGGTCCGATATTTCACTGCCCACACTTTAGCGGACGTGTCTCATTTGAGGGGCATTCATTGCGAAGTACTCAGTAGGTTTTTTCAGAGAACAGAGGGCATATGAGGGTGAAGCCTTCTTTAAAAATGAAGAGGGCACAACGACCGGAAGCACTGGCCTAGGCGTTTGCTTGTGGACAACCTATCCTACAGTCAATCGATGCCCATCGTAATGCAGTCCATTTCTAAACTTCAGCCGTGTCTATGCGGCAGTGTCATTGGAAATACGATCTCTCAAGCCGCAGCGGACATTTAAACCATGTTATATTCCATACGTAAAGGACATTAGGGACACTTCAAATAGACAAGAATTTGGCTTAAGCCTCATCATGTTGTAGTCCATCCCGATGTCGACTCTACCTTAACGGAATACCATTTATCTTGACCAGTTTAAAACTCTTATTTAGCCATTTTCAAAATAAAAACGTTGTCATCAAAAGTATAAAATTTTTAATCATAAATTTAATTTTACCATATTTTCGTCACCATCATTTCTCTGTGCTGCACGCGACACTTCACTTTCTTTATTTCCACTACTGATTGCTTTTACTTAGTTTTACTTTCAAAAAAACTTTTGTCAAAATATTCCTGAGATTATGTGTGCAACATTTGTTATGGTTGCCTTGGCAAGCGAATGTCACTCTGACTGGATGCTGGCTCGTTAGATTAAAAAAAGTTGAAAAAAGAGAAAAACTAACGCCTTTTCATTGTATTCGACTGCAATTGCTGGCTCTACTTTTACATTTACGCTTCCTAGCACCCTACCTAAACATGGTAAACGAGGCAAAAATAAAATCAGCTTCTAACTTGATGGTTGTTTTTTTTTCTCCTACTTTCTAACAACGCAAAACTTTACAAATAAATCCGTTGATACTTTAAGACTGAGTTAAAGAGAAAAATGAAATTTTTTCTACATTTTTACACCAGGTTTTTTTGTGTGAGTTTTCACAAGAACTTTTTAAAGTGTTACGTTTGTTGTGGTGCCAAAACTAAATTAGAAAACTACCAAAGAAAATAAGTAGTAGAACTAAAGTTTATGGGAACAGCAAAATTTGTTGGAAAATAAATGTCGGTTGTCCAAATACCTTTTTGTTTCATTGTGAAAAGATGTGGCCCTAGGGAAAATATGCCCACAAATAGGATTTTGCCCAGAGCTATTTACTATTTTAAAATACATATTCCAGAACCAGGAATACAGGAACATCATCTGTAAATAATAAAAAATAAGATATCAAGAACCAAAACAACTGCTATAAAGTGAAGCATATTCCATCCAGGTTGCTCTGCATATATCGAAACAAATGGTAGTCACACCGACAAAGGGCTGTTCTATAATTCCACTTTCAGTATAGATTTTTACTGGTACAACAAAACTTATAGCTTCGAATCCGGTAGCTGTTCTATTAGACACAAATTTCGTTACAATCTTCCCAGTAGCTTTTTTATCTCTTCATTTCTTTTATGCGGTGGGGCAGTAGTTGGTCGACAACTTCAGTGCTCCACATCCAAGCTCGTACTCTCCTCAGGGTGGCTTAAAACCAAAGACCTCGACATGAAATGTAGCTCGGCTTTTATAGTGACTGAACTAAGAAAATTCAAATTAAATTAATCTCTCTTTACATAACACAGCACGCTGCAGCGTCCGCTACTAATTCGTCCCAATATATTTCTAAACAATAGTAATTTTTCAGTCAATTCGGGAACTTACACTTTCATAGTTTTCAACAAATTTAATTTCCGCGTACTCTTCGTCTGTCATAATATTTTTTACATTTCCATTACCTGACTTCTATAACGAAGCAACCAATCTTTAACCTGAAAATCCTACGATTCTACAGCAAAATATGACATTGTCTGAAATTCCTACTACACACCCTTCTGGTTTCTTTTCTTCATGCTGGAAACCAAAGATATCTGATACATGCGATATCAATTACAAGAAGCAAACACAATGGCTGCTCCCCAACGTCTTTATTCTCCAACGGGCATTTCAAAAGTTAGTGCGTGTCTTTGCTTCCCTGAAGTGGAAATCGTCGAATTTTCCGGTTCCGGTCCTCGGATTACTAATCACTGTGCTTGTTCATGCAGCATAACAATTGTAAATTATCAATTAATTAAGTAGCCAACCCCGAAATATTAACTATATTCCAGATCACTTTACTATGAAAGAAGCTGATGACTTCAGCGTCTCTTAATAATAAAATTTACATTTTTCATGAAAAACCCTCGTAGCGGATTGCTTCCAAAGTTCCTGTAAGCAATATCCTAGGATAACACAGTCGATGAAATTATAAAATTATAGTCTATTATTTCTATTCGCTTTCAGCCGAAAAAGATGATTTATAAGCTTCAAAGAAACGGCGGAGGCAGTTAATAAATCAAAGTCTCCAAAATCCATTTTTCCAACGCGCTACATCAAGGAATTTTTGACCCCGTTGAAGAGAGGGCGCAGATGCTTGTCATTGACAGTAGGCTATCCATTGACTCATTGGAACATCTACGCAATGTGGGTTGTACGTCGTTGAAAATGGAATTTAGGAGCTTTTTTCTGATAGCCGAACATATGTACGTAAAACACGTTCCTCATTAACTACTGCTCCGTTCGTAGTGGATTAGCCACTAGACCGCACAAAATACTACAGGGAAAACTCAGTCTTTATTCGTACTCTTCGCATATGAAATCAATTCACTGCAGAAGTCTTTAATGCCACTTTCAATGTGCAAAGGATTTCGTAGTTCCAACACAACACATTGCATGGCAGTAGGGGTCATCCCCTGAGTGCTGGTACAACCATTAGGATTCACGACTGTAAATAAGTAATATATGCAGCACTTCGTCATAAGTCTATTACAAATAACATTAGAAGTTGGACAGTAAAGTAACAATATAAGATCTCCTGGTAATTAGCTTCTTGTGGCGTGCTTCTATCACTACTTATTCTTCTACTTTGTTTCTGCGGCCTATGAAAGTGGGTTTATATTCCACCCAAATCAGCTGCAGAATAATATCCCATCGTGATGATGACTGGGCCACTTCTTTTGGCATCTCATCGAAGAAGTAATTTGAAGTAGGCGAAAAATTATACAACATTCAACAATATTTGAATAATCAAGATATTCAATGGCTAGCTGGTGAAATTTTACATGAGCGTTGCCTATCGCTTCTGGCTAATGGGAAGCCCGAGCTAGAATACCAAAATTCATTAAGAAATTGGCAAGGACCAGCTGGCTTCATTTTCTCTGATCGTGCATAACGTGGTAACGTGTCAAATAATTCTTGATTTAATATTCCAATAGGGTGATTTGATGTAGATTTTTGGAACGAATTTCGCTCATCCCTTGTCAAGTTTGATACGTTTTCTGAGAACGAAACGAAGCTTGACAAGGTATAACGGAAATTCGTTCCAAAAAAGAGGGTGCATAGAAATTTAAATAAGAACAAGAGTTATTTATACAACCTGCCTTTAAAGTTCGCGTTAGTTAAAAGGTAACTTTAGCTCAATTGACCTTTAACTATTATTCGTTATTACTTCTTCTTTGTTAAATAAAATTAATCCGACTGTTTTTGACAAATTGAAATTGATATTTAAGACGTACTTCTATTTATTTGCTTACTGGCAAAAACCATTGTGATGTCTTTGTTTTCAAAAATATTTTCTGGCTTTTTAAAATTTTAATTCTTTATTTGAAAACCTTAAAGAAAAAAATATGACAATTCCTAAACAACACGTTAAAATCTAAAGGCAAAAAAATATTTACATTAGCTTATCGGACAGTTTTAGCTTGATATACTATTACTAAGATAAGTGCTAACAAGTATTCTTGATTGCAAGAATTGAATGGTATGAATACTTGCGGCACTCAATGTACAGAAAGTTCAAGAATTAGTGTATACGAATGCGTTTGGCGCTGCGCCCAAAAGCTAATACAATGTTAGCAGGAAGGCGAATGCATACAGAACCACAACATACGAATTCCAGGAATTGATTAGTGTAGGTAAACAATAGCAACGCAAAGATACCACCACCATAATAACAAAGCAGACAGTAGTTACAAATAATAAAACGTAAATGCTGGCTATAGCTAATGGATTATCTACAGGCTTCTTGCGAATTCTACAAGTTTCTAGAAACTAGATACTAGACGACTACTCTAAAAAGACTTTCCGATTCGAATTTTAAACCTTAAATGGCCTAAAAATATCAAATTAAATTCTCAATATTCCTCACCGTTGACAATTCTTTGTCCTGCCCATCATAGCATTTGGTTTCCTTAAAACTGTTTTATCTCACGTTTTTGTGAAAATGCCATAAATTTCGAAAAATAAATATTTTGCAAGGAAAAAGGAATTGCAACGCAAAAAGAAAATATGTATTTTCAGTATGATGTGCCTGAAAAGGCTACGATGACAACATGCAAAGTCAACACAACACAATTCAACTGAACTCAACATTCACTTCGTCGTTAACATTTATATTTTGACTTCAATCGTTTCAATAACACCAAGGACTGGTGGCAGAACAACAAGAAATAGAAAAAGGACTCATCATCACTTTCTACACAACAGGGTGTGAGTGAATTTTGCGACTATATTTATGTGTTTTCGTAAGAATGCGATTGTGTCACTGTGTGATATGACAACGTTTTAGAAGATGACGAATGGCCGCGTGTTGACAATTATGACGACTGTCAGTCACCAGCCATTACAATTGCAAGGACTGCAAAAATTATGACGATGCAAACGACAATGACTTCTTGATAATGATGTTCATGGGTGTGTGTGTGTGTGCGTGTGTTTTTTTTCCAGTATAGTTCTTATAGAAGTTCCTACGATGACTGGGTAGGGTGAAATGCTGCCACCACTAACAACTTCATATTGAAAGAATGATTTGTATACATACGTGCTCGCTTCTGTCGTTTGCTTGTGCGTTCATTCATTCCGCACTTCCATTTGCACGCTCTACCTTAAGGCGCAAAGTCGGAAGGAAGCAGTCTTCAAATGAATATGAAAACGTATATTTTATTTCATTTTATTTATTTTTGCTGTCGTAGATTTCTGTTCCTGTTCATCACATTGGTGCTGTAAAGGATTGTGACGGTTCTGTCAATATGTTTCTTAAGAAATATGTAATGTTGGTGATATCTTCGCTTTGAGTACTTGAAACGGTTGACAGAAGAGAAAATAAATTTCAAATGCAGGTAGAAAAAAAACGACTTATGTACACACATTATTGGGTATTAATAATAACTATAAAGAAGTAATTATTATTAATAATAATAATAAATAATAATAAATAGAATGTGATTTTCATTACGCCCATACCAAGTGGACCGTGGCAAACGAAAAGGATCCCTATACATTTATAGGAGAGACTCTACACCTGTCACTTAAAGCCCTGCTTCCGTAAGGCCTTTAAACTAGCCATCAACTGCACGTATAACTTGTTTATTCGTTTATGAGATAGATATCCTTTCGGCGATTATTTTCGTGAACTATCCTGGGTCTGGTTCCATCAATAATTTCTAAAATGCCAATTGAGGTAAAAACAAAAAAGGGAAACGTTCAAAAATACTCTACTTTGAGGTGCAATGTTTCGAAACGCCATAACGTGGAAAGTTACTAAAACTATATTTTCAATATTCTTCTATTTTCCCTTGGCCACCCGTTGAGAAAATATCAGATTTATTTCCCACATATTTAAACTTTGCCTCTCTGTGCATAACTAGAAAGTATTTGACCACTATTTATTAGCCTGTTAAACACAGCACGTAAGGAAGCAATGGTTTGCGAAAAGCGGTCCTTGTACTTTGACTTTTTCACTGAAATCCTGCAATCAAATGAACAATGGATCTTGTTGTTAGTTTTGAGCAGAAACGTGAAGCATCTATGCCTTCTTTGCACACGTTTATCATCCTTTAATACAGTTATTCTTAAGTGAGAAATGGTGATTCCATGTTATACTGATCGCTATAATTTCTTATTATAATTCATCTGTATGGCTCTGAAAAATGTCTGTAAAGAGTCGATTGTAGTCGTTGAAATGTTGCATAAGAAATTGCGGCACAGATCCTTCTCTGGCTGTCACACATTTAGCGATCACGTGAACTACGTACTCGGAGACTGATTCCTGCATCGATAATAAGTTCAAAATATGAGGTGCGTTGTTACAGCATTTGTTGAAGGAAAATAATGCCAACACTTTGGAAAACCTCAAAATCTAACAATAAGAATATTCACACTTTAATTTATGTAACAATCGAATCATAAATTTTATATCATTTGCCAAACTAAGTGAATAACCATAAAGACGATTCGATCTTGCTAGGTTTTTTTTTTTTTTTTGCTTAAGCTCAGGTCTTTATTGACCATATAACGCCACAAAAACGCTCTTGACCACAAGGTGGGAAATCAGAGGCCCCCTCGCCAAATCAACCGCTTACTTGTTGTCTTTTTGACCCCATTTGCCCACGTATCCAGTATATAAAAAGCTTATTATTATTCTATTCAGAGTATCAAAACAAGCCTCACATTAAAACAGGCATTTCAAGACAACTTTATGCACCTTAATTTAAGTTGGCGCGAACAACAACGAAATTGCCTGAATTCCCACTTGACATCAATACACATTTTCCCATTGACACCGACAGTCTCTTATTCGGTCCACGAAACCCCATCACAAACTCCATTGCCGGTTTTTGATCCGTGCGTTAACTATATCAGACATCTAGAATCCCCAAACGAACTATAATCTCCTAAGTAACTATATACGGGATGATGACATTGGGTCTCCTACCGATCTTTAGTTTGGATTTGATTTGATTCCATCCCTTAGAAAGAAATAAAAAATATGTTACGATGGCAGTTTGATACATCCGTGACATATGTATATTTTTTTTAGCTCAGTAACTAAAACAGAAGTTAATTGTTATCAACTGATAAACTACTGTTGCAGTTTGAGCACGCTGCATATATTAGTTAGTCAGATCGCCCAAAGAGGTCGGTACGGCAGAAATAGAGGACAAAATATATGGACGATCAGAGAATAAAGGTCCGTGAGGTGGCTGAGGCTGTAGGCGTCTCAATCGAGTGCATACATCACCGTTTGGATATTAAGCTATTCGCGCGAAGGGTGCCACAATCGCTCTCACTCGTATATAACCGCAACTTTGCGACCACTTTAACGGTGTTCAGGCGCAACCGAACGAGTTCTTGCGCCCTGTTGTAACAGTGGACGAAATATGGATTCTAACATGGGATGGGATGAACGTCCATCAAAGAAGTCTAAGGTGAGACTATCGGCCTACAAGCTCTTGGCCACAGTTTTTTCGATACACGTAGAGCTACGAACTGCTATCCAACTAGCACAATATCTTGATATAGCCCTTTGCGACTATTTCCTTTTTCCAAATTTTAAGAAATGGCCGGTTGTTAAGAAGTTTTGATCAAACGAATAGGTTAGCATTGATTATAAGAACTAGAAAGGCGCTGAATTAAATTTGTAGATCTTAAAGGAGACTATGTTGAGATATAAAACGTGTCATCCCTAGTCAAATTTGGTTTGGGAAACAACCCGGTATAGAATATGTGCCATCTTCAGTATAATTTTTCGTTCGTAGATGACACAGAGCTAGAATCGGTTTTTCTCCAAACCAAACTTGGCTAAGTATGACGAAAATTCGTCCGAAATATTTATATCAAATCACCTTGTCAGAAAGTAAAATCAAATTATTAGAGAAGCAGAATGACACAAGTTGTTTCGAAGTCATTCTCCAGAAACTCGTTTGGAGTATCAGAAATCGACTCTGCGCTAGTCAGAGCGTGATCACGAGAGACACGCAGATCCAGAATATTAAAGGAATCAAAACGATTTCCAATCTTTTGAAAAACGATTGCTTTTAATCGTTTGTGACGCTATCAGGCTGGATTCAAACTTACAGGCCACAGCAACCAAGCATAAGGCAGCAAGCAATACTTAAATATGCCATGGACCATCAACCCGTGATTGGTAGCGTATATAAGACCGATTCAGTTGTAAAAAGCTGTGAAAATGTCATAACACGATAGCCGCTGCTGCCAACCGTTCTTGCTTGGCGAAAGTCTTAAGTTATTTGTTCCACTTAGAACGACTGGATAAAGTTTCTTTTTAATAAGTTCATGTCAAAGCCTATAATATGGACTTTTTTAAATAAAAACCAAGTGGTCTGAGCTTTGTTTTATATTTCAAATTGAGTGGGATAACAAAGAGCTGTTCTTACCGGCGCTGAACCATTCTAAGCATATTATTATACAGCTTTTGTAGCGCTTCTAAAATCTTAAATAACTTCAAATGTGTTTGATGGACCAGAGTTTTTATTTTCAACAATATTTTTTGCGCCACCGCTAACAATTTCGCCCATAGCCTACAGTAGGTGCAAATTGTGTTCTCAGAACGTGTCGACGTCTCAATCGGTTCCATTCATTGTTAAGAAAGAGCGTTTCGGGCATCACAAAAAACCACTCATTCTTCAATTTTGATACAAGAAATAAAGTTTTAATAATATGTGTTTTATAAAATTTTTGCAAAAAAAAAAAATAAGTAGAAAAATAATATTGCTTAAATGGCGCCCTTCCGCTTGAACACATGTCTCCAGATGTTCTTTGAAGTTAAGTATTGAATTCTGTGACATTTCTTGTGGAAGGCCTTAGATTAATTTTCGGTTGGCTTCCTTCAGCTATTATAATGTTTTTCAGCGTAATCACGTATTTTCACGAAACCCTAAAGAAAGATCATTGAAGTGCGGGCGAAAGTCTATTTTGGGATTAAGTCACAGACTCACCGTTAGTGTTAATCCGTCTCATAACAAAAGTACGGTGCTCAACGTCCCACATCTTGAGCGCAACGTTAACTTTCAACTCCCCTCTACACATTAGGAATTTCCCAACCGCCATCCCTCCAACACTTGCTATCTAATAAAAAATCATTCGATTACCGGTAAACACCCTCTACTTCAGTAGATAGAAGGATTTTAACTAACCAAACCATTCATGAACTGAAGAAAAACGAAATTACCTTATCATTTCGTCGCGTAGAGTATAATCCTATTAATTTTTTTTTAAATTTTAGCACTTTAATTTTATTTATTTTATACAACCACATTATGAATATTTTGTTGTAAATTAATAAAAATTCATAATGACAGCTATGATTATGATCTGTTCTACTCTCCTCCAACATAAATTCACACAAATAATAATGCTGTCGTTTTTTCTCCTCTGTCTTTCTTTCACTGCTTCCTATTCGTCTGTATGCTGTGCGGAAGTGTGGGAATTTTTAATATGTACATACGAGCATACTGTTACATATTTCAGGTTGAATGTGTGTTGAGGACAATAGAAGTTTTCCTGTTTAATATTTAATTATTTGATATGCTTGTTTGGAATGATTTATTGATCGTTTGCATGTGGTATCCACGTACTCCGGGCTTATTTAGCTGTTAAAGATGTAAAAGTTTTGAATTGTGAGTAATTCTTTTAAACCAGTTGAAGGGGAATTAAATATTGATGGAATAATAGTTTTCCACCTTCTAGTTTAGTTTGAGATTTTTAACACAAAACTTAATGATACTTTAGAAAGAATTATTATTAGTAGGACTTTAGACCCCTGTAAATATCGGAACATAATTGACCGCTTGCAGCCATTTTTGTTTGAATATAATTGAAGACATCTTGCTTGGCCTGGATTGGGTGTTGTGTAATTGCGCGATTGAATTCTTTGATCAATTTTTGATGCAATTTGGGCTTGCCAGAACCACTGCTCTACCACATTAAAGCAATTTAAGCAACTGTTTAGCAACCGTAAGCCTCACGCCGAGCTAATCGACACTCATGTCAGTATAAGTTATCGATTTAAAATCGCCTAACTTCTTTATCTTGTGTCCTGCAGATTTCCATTCACAATCTTGAAATATGATGTGAATTAAATTATGAGAATGGGGACGAATAATTTTTATTTCCCAGTATAAAAGTCTTCTCTTCAGTTGCTCGAGTTTTTGTATAGTTAAAATTTTCGTATGAAAATCAACAGCAGTTTTGCTTCTGATCCATTCATGCAATGTTGCTATACATGTCAAGTAAAAATACAGATTGCATAAAGAAACAGATTTGTGTCGGTTCCAAAAACTTAGTAGAAATTTCAATTAACACAAGTAAATTTTTTACTAACGAATGTTTTCAAAATTTCTTCGTCAATTCGGGACACCCGCTTTTTGTGTGATCGGAAAAGCAACGTAACTGACTCAAAAATTTACTAGTGTCACATTAGTCAATCAGTTATTTTAATCTAGAGCTGGAGCTGTGAATAAAATTCCACTAATGATCATGCACGGTCTTGTTTTTTAACTCACGCGCATGTATGTTTGCTCACGTGAATTGAATGAAAAATTAATCAGAATATCAAACACCAATGGTTATGACTAAAAGTCGGAAAAAAAGTAAAAAAAGCCTTCTGCAATTTTTTGGGGGTTACGTTATTTTAGAGGATATGGCTCGATATGTGCTTGCGTGCAAATAATACATGACCAAGAAAATTATTTCATAGTTAGTTCCGCCATTTTTAGTCCTGTGTTAAGTCCTTAGAAATGGTTCCTTTTAAGAATATTCACCAAGTACTTCAATAGACTAAGATCTACTATCATCTGTCTAATGTTTATGAATACTTTATCTTTATGTCTAATTTTTATTAAGTATGTGTACGTGACAAGTGCGTGCCATTAAACAGACTGTAGGCTGGGTACATTTGTACAAGAACTACCTACAAGGTAGCCCAAAATGAATATCCGAATGTCAGTTCCTTTATGGCTTATTTCGTGGAAACATAATCTAGAGTTGTGTGAAAAACCCATGTAACGCAATACTCCTCAAAGAACGCGCAATAACTGAGTTTATTTTTTTAATAAATAATTCGTCTATGGGTGGGGTAAAGCGGTAAATTCGTCCATCACCTACGTCATAAGTGATCCGTCCTTCGGCCTGTCGCGAGGCTGTCAACATAATATTCATTGCACAGGAGAAACCCTCGAACTGCTCGTTCTGCATTCTGCTAGAACTAGGAAAAGAGGTTATGGGAAGGAGGATAGAGGCAGTAGTGTTTATTAATATTTGATTTGAACCTTTCCACAGAGAAAGTGGGAAGAAAGACCTCTGCTGGAAGCTTATTCCACATACGAATGGTCCGGCTAATGAACGAATTCTATCTTTAGGGCGTTGTGCGATCCACTGGCCATTCGACCACAAATGGATGTGCTCTTGATGAAGTACGTATGGTGCGTATGAATGAACGGGTTTCGGGAATAATATCCCTAATTTCATCAGAGCACAAACTTAAACGACTTGGGACTTCTTTTTGTGGGGTTCTTTTAAGTCACTGGATTATGTTAATAAGCCAGACCCTCTTTAAGCCCTTAAAGAGAACATTCGTAAAGTTGCAGGAAACTATGATGGAACTACTAATTCATTTAAATGTTAGCATCATATACACAAAGAACATTGGGTCATTTATTGTACTACACTCCTTGTACTACATCCAAAATAATTTCCAATACATTCTAGTTGTGCAGAACAGCTGATCCTGTTCTTTTTCTTCTAATTTGTATATGATTAATTTTTCTCCTATAAACCACTTGTGAAACTCATGGTGTCCTTCTTTTAAAGCTTTAATTAATTTTAAATTTGTTTTCACGAAGAAGCCGCAAATACTTTAAACAGCAATGGGTCTTGGAAGAAAAGAGCTTTAAATTGAAATAAACCGTCTTCGTAGAATGTTAATAAAATATAAACTGCACAACATAAATAAATAATCAGCAAAAAAAAAACAATTTAGGAAAAAACAAGATGAAAAATAACGAAATAAATATATAAAAATATTATGAAAATATTAAGGAACAAATGAAAGGAAAACAACATGAACAGCAAATGGATAAGAAGAATACAACATGACATTGCTGAGCAGAGTTATAAAAGAGTGCGAGCACTTGTTTAATTTGAAATGAAATTTTTAGTGTGAAGACTTATTTTTATTCAATCATTTAACCCACAAATAATTTTGTTATAATAGAAAAACTCAACACAACAAAATTATTTCACAGAGCTATTGAGGTCCTTTCTGCAAAACACAAACAAACTAGTTCTTGATATTATGCAGGGCACCTTCAGTAATTTCGTCCCTGACTTCTTCTTAAAAGGCCTCTTTACCCGCAAATATAAAACATGGTGACGACAATTATACTTTGTTCTTTACCACAATATATTGATAAGGCAAATTTATAATGGTTATTTGAAAACTTTTCAAACATTATTCTGATTGCGATAAGCAAGTTATTGTTTACATTTAATCATTAAATGCTTTTAAATTATTAAGATTGCAACATGGTTGAGTTGAGCAATACCATTTTTACTAGAATTATATTCACAAAGTATTTTAACTATAAAAAAATAATATAAAAACTCTAACCATACAATGTTCCTGATAGACATAATATGTAAATTTCTTTTGGTGTTTAATGAAAATAGAAAGGTGCTGTGTCTTGCTAAGAATTCGATGCCGCAGCCGCTGTCAATCAGTTGCATCAGTGCTTTGCTATTATATTTTTCTATAAGAACCATATTATTATTTTCTACAATATTTTAGTGTGTTTATAACCATATAAGTCAATCATAAAGTGTTGCTATTATAATATGGTTACCGCTGTCATATTGTATCTCTGGGTGCTTCTTTTGTCTTTTTATTTGCTACCCGTTCCTCGCTTATTTAAATTGAAACTTGGAGTTAAATTGCAACATTCGACAATGATCAAACGTTTTATTAGAATTTAAAATGAAAATCTATGTCGAAAACCTCAATTAGCTCCATAATTTATTGTGGTAAACCAAGCCAGAGTAACATCCCTTCTTTTTAAAATTCTGAATTAATCTGAAATCCTATTTTTAATGAATTTCGGAGAGCAGAAATTGAATGCAAGTCGGGTACTTGCCACATCACTTTAAAGCTAGAGTAAAGTTTTTTCTCACTATTAAAAGATCCTTAGAGAAGTCCTTGAACTCCTCACTGCTAGAACCAATAGCGATTTAAAATGCAAACAAGCCGGAGTTGTCTCACTATAAGCTGGCCGTACATTTATCAAGCCCAACTAAATCCTAAACTATTTATAAACCTTGGAATCATTCTGGGCTCTATTATAACCAGATAGTCTGGAACTAATATCCTCACACCTCCGTAGTTAAGTCTGCGTCGTGTCATCGCATAGAATATGTTCAGGCGTCTACTGTTCCTCTTGACAGAGTCCTGTTAACAATTTTGTGTAGAGTTTAATATTATTTCTGCTGATATTTAGAATAGCCTCGATCTTAATAATTTTGGGGTCAATAGGTTTCTTTCATTACATTAATCGAGTAGACCTTCCTTTACCTCTTGCCGTGTTAGGTTATTTGTGAAGCTATTGTTTATAGGAAGGTACTGAGCCTTAAAAAGAGTATCTGCGCCCATTTTGGCCAGATAGTCTACCATTTGATTGTCTTTATGTCCTTCATTTCTCAACATTAGACTTCAAACCCTCTATAATAATATTGTGTAATGACTAGTTGGTATTCCTAACTTTCTCTTATCTGAAAGCCGTCTTCAAGTTCTGGCAAGGAGACTTCACCTAACACCCTAGAGTTCAAAATGTAACACTTTTTTATCTACCGGCCATTTATTCTCCCACTAGCGGCCAATGTTTCTTGGATGGCCACAACGTTCAGACCATGTTTTTCCACCACAACACTTAGCCTGTATGAGGTTGCTATTGCCCCATGGGGATTAATTTGGGGAGAGTAAGGTCGTACATATAAAATTGAATTGAATTCTGCTGCACTAAAAGATTTAAATCGATTCTTTTTCAACTCTGTTTGCAATGTACAATTTTTATTATTTTCTCTTATTTTCTTTAACAAAAAAATGTACGTCCGTGAAACAAGCACATACACACACACACCTACCTGTACAAGCACATTTACATGCACACATATAGTGCTAAGCTCTGTTGAAACGAAGTTGGGGCTGTGTTTAAACATAGACATAAAGTACAAGTGTTCATACTGTTGACACAACTTATGGTTGATACAGACGACTGCGTCCATGTCGTTTCCTTCTTCTAACATTTCTTTGGATTTCTAGTTGGTCTGAGTATAAACAGAAGAAAAGAAGCCTAAAATATGTTTGTATTACCCTACAAACCCAACAACAATAAAAACGGAGTAGGAGTAGTGAGGAGAAGGGGCAGGGAAAAATAAACGCCAGAAACCATAAGAGCTTTAAGTTGGCTGCGACTATTATTCATGTCGATGATATATTTACATTAGACAACACAAGAAAAATAAGTTTAATGTTTCCCTCCAACATGACTATGAATAGCTGAATAATCGTTTATGTGTGTGTAAGTGTGTTACACACATGCAGACACATATACATACGTTTTATCCTTAACACAATATATTCTTAGCTTGCAGAACTGTTGTATTTTATGGGATCCACTATTGTTGTAAGAAATTTATTTGAAAATTTAGCGAAGTGTTCGCAACGTTCAACAAAGTTTACAAAATTTTGCATAATTTATTTATTTATTTATTTATTTATTTATTAAATTGTAGAACTAGCACAACAAGATAATAATCTTATAAGTTAGAGTGCTAGTGAGTAAAGCAAATTAGTTGTTACATATAAAAAAAAAGACAAAAAGGAGAACATAGTATACATAAAACAAAGTAATATGATAAAAGTGTATAATTAAAATAATACAAAACACATATAATTATTACACAAAAATTTTCAAGCATATGTTTTAGCTAACTCTCTTTTAAATAAGTTTGCGTTGCCTAAGTTTTGAATATAATGCGGTAAAGAGTTCCATAGACTTGTGGTGTATATTATAAATTGACGTTGTGACAAAAGGCTCTTGTATTTTTGTTGAATTATAATCCTTCCACGGTTAGATCTGGCAAACTGGATCCTGCCATATAAATATGGTGGTTGTTCAGTTGTGATTATCTTATGCATTAAGACAAGGCATTTAAATTTCAAAAGGTCATCGAATTTCATGTGAAAAATCTGGTTAGAATATAACGAAATATTGTCACGACGGCCTTTTTGGAAAATATATCTTGCAACATTATTATATGCAACTCTAAGTTTACCTAAGTCATTACTACCACAGTTTGCAAAGATTTCACATCCGTATAGAAGAGCTGGAACAAGGTATGTCTTCGCTAACAGCATACGTATAGAAAATGGCGTTGAATCTTTGACAGCCCATAGGCTACGAAGCATGCTATGTACTCTGCCCACTACAATACTAATGTGATTCGACCAAGTAAGTCTATTATTGAAAGTGACTCCCAGGTTCGATGCAGAATCCACAAGAGCAATATCCTTATCATCTATTTTTATAAGAATGTTAGAAAAATTGTTCTTGGACTTGGACACTATGATGCACTTAGATTTCAGTGGATTAATGCACAACCCATTAGAACTTGCCCACTTACTTATCTCGTTCAAATCATCATTGATCATTTCTACACAAAAATTAATATCATCGAGATTAGTGCTAAGATAAAGTTGCACGTCGTCAGCATACATATGGATTTTACTGTTAATTGAAATATCAGGCAAATCATTGATGTAAAGACAGAAAAGAAGAGGCCCAAGAATAGAGCCTTGTGGAACTCCCCTACTAACGTTAATTGGCTCTGATCTGTTACCGTTAAGATATACTGTTTGGGATCTATTGCTCAAATATGAATGTAGAAGACTGCATGCTGAGCTAGAAAAATAGAATAGTTTTTGAAGTTTTTTCAACAGAACCGAATGGACAACAGTATCGAACGCTTTACTGTGATCAAGAAGTACCAAAAAAGCTACCATATTTCCATCGAGTTTCGATCTTAGATCTTCGACTACGTCGACCAATGCCGTAATGCAACTTCTGCCCTTCATAAAGCCCGATTGCTTATCAGATAAAAAATTTCCAGATATCAAATATTCACTTATTTGCTTGCTCATCAGATTTTCAACCACCTTGGATAAAAAGGAGAGAATGGCAATTGGCCGATATTCATTGTTCGCCTTGGGAATAGGGACTATTTTCGATAGCTTCCACTCTTCCGGAAAACTTGATTTTGTGAGAATCGTATTAAATAGATGTGTAAAGTAGGGCAGCAGTCTTTGGAGCATAATTTTTTGGGAAAAGGCGTATGAGAAAGCAACCACTGAGATGCTATGAATAATTGGTACCCTGATAAGCTGATAGACCTGATTAATTTGGAGAGCAATAAAAAAATTCAAAAATTTAAGCACCTCTACGGCGGAAATAAATTTTCTCTAAAACCTTGTTGCTAAATCCTTATGTGTGATGAAAAAGCGAAAACCGTAGCTCTGTTTTATTTCTAGATAACGTTAAAGATTTTTTGAAAAGGACGAATACGCTAAATAAAAAAAACCTTGGTGCCTTCCATGCCCATTCAACCACTTCGAAAGGCGAACACTGTTTGGTAGTACCTGAGTGATGTAAGAAATTAAAAAATTCAGCTCCAGTTCTCTACTCTCAACTTCAAAGTTCGATTTTTGTTCTAAAATTACGTTTTAAAAAATACGTCCACTTTCATCGCAACAAGATACATATATATTTTGCCTCAAAAGACAGCTACTGGGTTGACCAGTAAAATGGAATAATTCGGGATGGAAGGACGGTGAGGTGCGCGAGAGTTGGGGTTGTGTGGATCAGTTCTTGCAAAATGAATCGGAAAGGAACCTTTCACAAATTCGCAACGTGCGTTCTGTGTTCAATATTATTAAAGAAACGAAAAGTACTTGTCTTAAAAATAGTACCTTATTCCCTTCCACTTCATAATTATAACATAAGAATCCTGTCCAGATATCCATTTAAAACATGTACTCGTAAAAACAAAACTTGCAAAACTTCTATTTTAATAATGGTCTCTCTTTTAACATCAAATTCCCCAAAAAGGTTATTTCTGTGAAAAAATTATGATTTTCGACAAAAGCAATTATTTTACGCCAAAAATTTAATTTCTCCAGAAAAGTCGTTTTTTTTCTCAGAAGATTTCTTTTCCGCTAGCAACACTTTTATTTATAAGAGTCCTTGTTTTTTAAAAAATGTTAAATTATACTAACGAATTTTTGTCAACAAAATATTGTATTTTAATGAAAAATACACGAACAACCATTTGCCACATAAAGAGTTCCTTCTTCCCAAAAGAATCAATATTTGTTACTCAGTTAATTCCCGTCTCTAGAAAGAGCACTTGGTAGTTCATAAAAATCTCTTATTATACAAAAAGTTTTCGTTTGCACAAAAAATAGTATCTCTTTAATAGTACCTCTTTAAAAAGTACCTTTCGCGTAAAAGGTATGTTTTTACCAAAAATGTGCCCTCCAACAACAATTTTTTAATGCAGTAAATTCCATTTTCACAAAAAGCCAGCCCTTCGAAAGCGTCCCTCTTACCACAACATACATTTACCACGAAAGTCTCAGTGCCACAAAAAGTTCCTTTTTCACAAATAGTCCCTTTTTGTATACCTACTACTTTTTACAAAAAATTCGCTATATGCAAAACGCAATACCGCAATAAGTCTCTTTGCCACAAAAAACTCCCTTTTTTACACAAATTATATTTTCTACAAAAAGTACCTTCTCAAAAAGTCCTTAATTCCAAAAAATTCGGGTTTTCACAAAATGTCTGTTTGTACCACAAAAAAATCACCTTTCACAAGAAGTTTCCTTTCCATAGCAAGTTCCTTTTCCATAAATTGTCCCTTTTCTACACAAAATACTTAATCCGCAAATAGTTGCTTTTCTAGAAAAATTTGATTTTCCACAAAAAGTACATTTTCCACAAAACGTACCTTCTGCACAAAATGTACCTTTCCCACAAAAAGTTTGTTTTCTCAAAAAGGTGCTTTTTCCACGAAAAGTTCGTCTTCTACAAAAAGTACCTTTGTCAGTAAAAGTAACTTTTCTACAAAAAGTAACTTTTCCACAAAAAGCTCCTGTTCCACAAAAAATTCCCTGGGCACACAATTCACTTTTCCACGAAATGATTCTTTTTTTAAAAGTTGATGTTCCCATTTTCACAAAAAATCCTCTTTAGCAAAAAGTCCGTCCCTCTTCCTCTAAAACACATTACTTTTCTTAAAAAAAAACTTAAGCAGGAACTCAGACAAGACTGGAAAATTAGCGATAGCTTTAAATAACTTATGATTCGCCTAAGCTGACTCTTCCCAACAAGTTACCTCGTTTTTGGTCTATGCACAAGGAAAACCATGTATTTTCCATTTTATTGTTGGAACTGTTACTGTTTTGTTCAAGACTTTTAAGCAGGGAATAACAACGGCAACTAAAAAGGATAAAATTTAGCCTGGAAAATAGAAAATATAAACAAAAATTGTGAAAGATATAAAAAGTCAGCTCGAAATAAATAAAATAATCGATTTTTCATAGCAAAATGTTGATCATATCAATTGATGTCATTGATTCATGCCATTTTACTCGCATAGTGTCACACACTTAAGTTTCTAGTCGTATAAGCTGAATACAGGACAAGTAGGTCGAATGAACATATTTCAAACGAGAACCACGAGTATAAATTAAAGCTCTTTTTAAGATGCACAACTAAAAAAGTACTAAATTTAGATAGAAAGAACTTTTTGCGAAAAAATGTTAAAGATTCCATGAATTAATTTATTTATGAAGAAAAAAATTTTAATAAAAAAAGTATTTGCCCGAAACGAAAAGAAAAATTGGATCCTAATCTGCAACAAAAGAAGAAGAAAAAAACGAATAATAAAAAAAGTGATAAGTAAGCAAATGATGCTAAAAAATGTTTAATTTAAAATATTTTCTGTGTTTTTCTTTTATATTTTGTTTCCATTTCAATGGACTGTGTATTGCGTCTAGTCTGAGTGATTACTCACATCAGGCGATGTTGACATAAAAAATTTCTGATTGTCGGCGAGTCGGAGAGAGAAGAAGCAAAAAAGAAAATAATGTTTACAAAGTCTTCTTAGGATATTGTTTCATTTAACAACTATTTCTTTGATGTAGGCACAAGCATTTAAAAAGGATTTTTCTTTCGGTTTTTTTCTGTTTTGTTTTTATAAAACAAAAATCTTTATGCTCCTCAGCACACTTTAGCACTTACGCATTTGGAACGCATGATTTTGTGTGTGTGTGGGTTTTTTTTTCCAAACACGCAAATTAACATGTCTTTTTTCTATTCAGTCAAAATATTTGTTTATATGTGGAGTTAGGATCTCCTTGAATTTAGACTTCTCAGACATAAGGAAAATAGATAATTTTAAGTGGTCGATAGAAAAATGTGACGGCACGTAGAAAAGAATTTTAAATTAAAACTACCATCGAGCTTTTCTAAGAATTTTTAAGGCACATGCTTGAAACGCAATATGTTTAAAATTGTACGTTTGTCTGTTAACAGAAAAGTACTTTTTGCAATTAATAAAAATTGATTTAATTTAATTTGTCCAGATATGACCAAACCAATATTATTTTTTTCTGTAAAGAACTTTTTGTTGTTGCTTTTTAAGGGGATTATTTTTTAAATTAAGTTGTTGTAATAAATAATTTATAAACGGGTAAACTTTATAGCAAGGTAGTTTTTACAAAGTATTTTTTTTAAGCCAGATATTTTAAGAAAAAGGTACAACGAAATTTTTTTAGTAACAGTTTTTAAGACAAGTGTTAAAGAGGAAAGTACTTTTTAAAATAGTACTTTTAAAAAAAGTACTTTTAAAAAAGGACCCTTTAAAAAAGTACTTTTAAAAAAGGACCCTTTAAAAAAAGTACTTTTAAAAAAGGACTCTTTAAAAAAGTTTCATTTTAAAAAGTTATTTTTTAAAGTAAACAAATAGACTATTTTTAAAGAAATAATATTTTTAATAAAAATTTTTCCATGACGTGTTTTTTAAAGAAAAAGTACGTGTTTTAAAATTTTTAAAAGGTATTTTTTTTGACTTAGGAGCTTTTTAAAATGGTTAATTTCTTAAGCACACTTTTGTTGAATAAAATTTGTATTTTTTTGGTTAAGGAGGGTTATGACTATTTAAACAGGATTTTGGCGAAACAGCCATTATTAAAACGAGCGCTTTTCCCAAGAGGAATTAAAAGAAGTCCGCTTTTGAGAAATGGCGTTCAAAATGTAATTCCCGAAGAGTATATGAAAACATAGTCTTTAAAAAGGTTCTTTTTAAAACCACTTTATTTTAATTACACTTTCTAAAAATTTGTTTAAAATAAACATTTTTTAAGAGGGTCTTTTAAATAGCACCAGCTAAATGTACTTTTATAAGTATTTTTAAACGACTACTTTTAGGTATTTTTAAAGTACTTTTTAGAAAAGGAATTCGAAAAAGCTACACTTTTTTAACGGTTCGTCTGCAAAAGTACCAAAAAGTACCGGTTACTTTAAGCTACTTTTCAAAAGTTACAAGTTCAATTTGTATACTTTGTCTTGCCTGCTTTAGGCTCCTTTAGAGAAATTTTTAATTTATTTTTTGTCACTGGAAAGTTCATAAACACACATAAATATTCGACCGCAATTTGCAACTCTACAGTAGTTGCATTAGTAAATACTTTTTACATTTTCTTATAAATTAATTTAAACTTCACAATAAGTTAGAAGGAAATTTTCAAATAAAATGAATAAATCAAATCAGAGAAGCAGAAGTAGTAAATTTCCTGTTATGCAACAAATTTATTTTCCTCTTTTGCAAAGTTTTCCATAAATGTTACACGGGAGATAGGAATGTTATGGGAAGGCAGGCAACGCTACTTTAAAGTCGGTACCAAAACAAAAAACAACCAATTACACACAAGTCACCACTTTAAGAACTAGAAATTTTACGATTTTAGAAATAACGATCGTTTTATGATTTTCTACTTTTTAATGTGAATGTTTGTAAGTTTGTTTCCTTATTTGTATTTTTAAGGTTTTAAATAAATTTAACGATTCAATCTGATGATGGAGAAATAAAATTCACAGTTTGACTTCCTTTCGTTACAACTACTACAACAACTTTACGAGGGTGGTGCCAAAAATATCGGATCTAGCAATTGACTCCAGGGGTTTTAATAGTAAGAATCGTGTTTATCATAAGTTTCCCTATGCCACTGCTGCATTATTATCAAATGAGTCTATTTCAGTTTGGTGAACGAAGTCTTATTTTGCGAAAAAGGTTGCGTTGCAAACATTTTTAGCTACTATTAACATTAGTATCGAATATTTGGGGACCACCCGTCCTCTTGCTTTAATTTAAAAATTCGAATACTCAAACTTCATAAAAAGTTCATTCGTCTTCCAGCAATATGACAGTTCTGAAGACCATGACTTTCGAATTAAGTTTAAAGGACGTCAATTGTGCCGAAAGCCTTCATTCAAAACTCATTTTAACGCAAACCTAGACAATTCATTGTATGTCTTGTGAGGCCTGTAGAAGTTACACATCTTATTTTCTAATAATTTAATAATAATTTGTTGTTTGAATGCTTTCGCACGCCGTTTCTGCCAAAGATTTTTTGAACGATTTTTCCTCATCCCTTGTACATTTTGGTTTGGAGACAAGCTGGCTTCGGCTCAAACTTCCTCTTCCAGCAATATGACAGTTTTGAAGAACATGACTTTCGAATTAAGTTTAAAGGACGTCAATTGTGCCGAAAGCCTTCATTCAAAACTCATTTTAACGCAAACCTAGACAATTCTTTGTATGTCTTGTGAGGCCTGTAGAAGTTACACATCTTATTTTGTAATAATTTTTGTTGTCGGCTGAATGGTTTCGCAAGCCGTTTCTGCTAAAGATTAAATTTTTTTTATAACAAACTAATGTGAAAAAGGACTTTTGCAACGAATTTTCGTCATCCCTTGTACAATTTAGTTTGGAGACAAGCTGGCTTCGGCTATGTGCCATCTTCAGTATTATTTTTCGCTCTCTCGTCCAGAACACTTAAGATGGCACATAGCCGAAACCGCTTGGTCACCATGCCGAACTTGACGAGGGATGACGGAAATTTGTTCCGAAAATCTACATCAAATAACCCTGACTTAATATCAAATCATTATTATCCTTCAGCAAAATAAAATATTCGGGATTTAAAAAAAATAATTTTTTATAAAAGCTTTTGTGGAATTCTAGTTTATTGAGAAGAGAATGTGCAGATTTCGATGTTTTTGTTAAAGACCTTTCGGTTGTCTCTAAGGCAAACTTTACAATTTTTTTCTTAACTAAAAATTTCTGGAAATTTTTTTCTAAAAAGTTTGTTTTTTTCTAAAATTAAAATTTGTTTACGATATTTCGATCCTTTGGGGCATTTTAAAATTTTTTTGATGAATTAATTTTTCCCCCTATTTTTACTTTTTTTGTCTGTAAAATAAATTTATTTTTAATTTTTTTCATTGTAATTGAAATTTCTTTGTGAATTTGCGAAATTTTGGTAAACCAGAAAACATACATATACATATATACTCGTATGTTATTTTAATTTAATTTTTTTTATCAAATTTTGTATTAAATAAAATTCTCAATTTTTTAATTTTTCGTAAAATCTAAATTTTTTAGATCAATTTTATTATTTGAAATATTTTTGCGAATTTTCTTTTGTGAATATAAAATGTCTGTAAATTTTTGTTGTCGATTTTAATTTTTTGCGGATATCTGAACGATTCTGTGGATTTTTAACAGGAAAAATTTCCAAAGTATACCTGAGAAAACCTTTCAACAGATCGATATGAACTTAATCGGATGGAGTCCCTAGAAACTTCATTCCAACAAACACAAGGACAGTTAGACAAACAACGTTTATTCATCTTTACTATTAATAGGGATCAAGAATATATAATTAATCGTGACTATAAACGAAACTTTTTAAATAAGCCTTCCACTTGCGACGAAGGATATAATAATACCGCGCGAAGAAAAGGGCAAGACGAAAATTCCTATTCAAAACACAAAAAACCATAATTAACGAAACGGATTATATACTCATTTACCTTCTTATTATTTCATCTTTGCCAATGAATTATCACAGGCATTAAGCAAATAGCTACGCAAATAATCAACAATATTTCCCACATTTCCCACATTTATCTTCTTAGGATGAGGTGCAACCATCTATGAGGTTTTGTAATTGTATGTACAAGTCTGAATTAATGAATGAACATTATTAAGGCTCATGGTGGTAAATGTTAAATAAAGTGAATAATTTCAATCGCAAATCGTGTGCAAAAATACACTACATTCTCATACATACAACTTATGGAAGGAGTACTTTTCTTTTTATCCTTATTATTTTGCTTGCCTTGTTATTGAATGAAAATAATAGGCCAGACCCCTTAAGAAGATGAACGGTTCTCTTGTCATGTGTGCCCACTCGTAAGCTTCCTTTATTTTAGTGTAGTAGTTTTATACATAATACATCGTTGTTAAGATTAAAGCACAATGGGTTGGGTATACGAAATATTTAACAAAAAAACCTAAATTCTGCAAATTTAAGAGTCACCGCTAATCTAATTATAAATTGAGAAGTCAACCGGCTATTTTACGACACCTTCGCAATAGACCATCGTATCCTCAATAAGGTAATGAAGTACGGGCCAGTGCCAGATCCTGAACACAGCAACTTTTTGTGCGTGCTTTTCCACCTGATGACATTGAAAAATGGGCCTTGTCGTTAAAGATAGATTTTTAGCTAAAAATTAGGCCTAACGACACTCAATGAAAAAACTTTAGTGTCGATGGTCGTTAACTTGAACGCATTCTCAACGAAAAGTACGTCAAGTTCAAGTTTGTGAAATTCCCAATTCTTTTGCACGCTTTCGCAGACAGCGGCTATGTTCTCGACCAATTTCACCAAACTTTGGAGAGCGGACTTTGATGAGTCCCTATGTCTGTGGAAAAGGGGCTCTACGGATTGCACTAACGAACTTTCGTTTTGTTCTGCTCAATCTTGTAATTTGCCCTGCTGATTTGTCATAAGAGACTCAATTACAGATTTGACAGACGCAAAGCTCCAAGACTGCTACTGGCTGGCGATACCGACCCGCCATTATTGGAAGCAACTTTATTTGAACAGAAATTCCTGTTGAGTTCCTAAATCTTGTTTTTATTGGTCGATTTAATTAAATGGAAACTACTTGGCAACGTGTGTATTCACGCCGTAGAGTTGGGTTGTTTCCCTTTAACTACCGCAACTCTCGGAACGGTAGAATGTATCTAAATGATACATAAAATGATTTGTTTCTTCCAATCCATCCGCTCATACTTAACAGGATTTCTGCAAATTCCAATAGGCCAGTATATAAAAATTTGTCTTGTGCTTGATTTGAGGATTAAATTTAAATGCTGTCAGTGTTGCGCGATTCGAGTAACTATTAGAATATGACAGCCGTCAAAGATAATATCCGAAGGGTCTTCGAGTACTTGAAGCTCTAAGTTCTCTATGGAACGAATGAAATTGTGGTGAGAAGATCGATAAAAGAATTATCGCCAATGGCGCCTTCTTCTGAAAATGTAAACCAGATACTGTCTCTGTTAAATAGAGGGAGATTCTTAATTAGAATCAGACTATAATTATAGCTCTTACTTTCCATTTCCTCCTTACCCATTGTGCACTACATATATTCGCCTTTACTAATAAATATTAATTTCACTACGTAAGAAATATATTTGTGTCGTATATTTTTTCAGTTTATATATTAAGAAAAAAACGGAAGTAGACAAAATAAATAAAGATGTATGTGTGTGTGTGTGTGTGTGTGTATGTGCGTATTAATTACTGCATAGAAAAGAAAAACATTTGTCTATTAAGTGTTTGCTCAAATTAACTTTCATTAAAAGCAGAGTATCAAGTCAACCAACGTTAAATAGTAAAAGAAATATGAGGACAATTTGAAATGCTATCAAAAGAATTCATGCAAATATCCGAGGTGTGTTGCAAAAGTAATCAGACTTTTAAATTTTCCACCTAGTTTCTTAAATTGATGCAGTTACTCTAAGGTTATATTCCAGGTTACAGGTGTTTTTACCCTCCTAAATCTGGTGGCCGCAGTGAAAGTTGAAGGAAGTACGCTTCGTTTTCATTGTTGTAATTAAAGCTATAACCCTGAAGAGGCTAAATTCCCTAGTTCATGATACGTTTTATTTTTAAGAGCTTCCCAGTTGTGTTGATTTTGAGGGTTTCCTTAAAAGAACATAAAATTTGTGTTTATGCATCAATAAAGTTGTATTACACAAAATAATTTAAATTTCTTTCTTTTTTTGAACACACCTCGCGTATAAACTTATTTGCGCTAAAGGACACGACATTTCGAAAAGTATATAAATGTATGAATTCATTTAATATGGATTTTTTAAGGTATTGATTCGTAGACATTTTGTTGATACTGAAATGGAAAATTATTTGTTTTATTTGAAACAACCGGTTTTGAATATTTCTACCGCATACTAAGGTGATTTTCAGGGCATCGCTTGGTGAGAAAACCCTACCAGAAGAGGCTAGTGGAGCCAAATCGCACCATCTTGGTGTCAAATTCCCGTCCCCCATCTTGGAACGGGTCTTTTTAATAATATCCGCACCTTGAGTTATCGATAGGAGGGGGATATTGGGGAATCAGTCGCCGAGGCGTGTCTGGGGACTGAAACTAGAAGAAGAGAATTTTAGAGTTTAAATTAGCAACTAAATACTGGCGCCACGGGAGCCAGTAGTCCCAGGCACGTAAGTTCCCACCGGTTTGTTAAATCTCCTTCGAGTTCGAGTGGTAGCTATACAATATATAAGTGCATTAGTGGTCGCATCATTTTTACCCAGTGGCAATGGTAGCATCGAAGAATATGTGCCGACGTCATTCGAGACATTTCTGTCTAATTCCCATTACCTCCGCAAGAGGAAACCCTGGCATTAAATCGATCTTGCAAAATATTCATAACGACATTAGCTTTGAAGCGCGTAATGCAGTTCCGCGGGTGCCACATGTCATCCATGCCGGCGTACACGTTCTGTTCTACGTTGGCTGTTTTTGAAAAAATTACGGACCCATGATGACAATGACGTGCACCAAATAGGAAGTTTTTGTACATGCATTGCAACCTGACGAAGCTCACGTGCGTTGGTCCGGTGAAAATAACAATTCATATCTAAAAATGATTTCACGTTCAAAATTGAAGTTTTCTTTTAAAGACTCAGCGTAAAAACGGCTTTCCCTTTGATTATTCCATTTATGCTCTTAGGATAGGATTTTACACGGATGCGACGAAAGATTCGGTAAGTTAAAGTTTTGTAAAGTAAGAATTCTTGTTGGCACTGCGACAATTCGACCTCTTTGGATGGAGTCTCATGTTACTTTCAAACGACCAAGGTCAGGAAGATATAAACTTTATCTGACTTTCTGCTGTTTCCGAGACGCTGCTCCGTTGGTAAGATGTATCATTTTACTGAAAAGCAATCATTCATTTTCTTATCTGTCTGTACGCCGTTTATAATAGACACTCAGGATAATACGAATACTAAGCCATAAAAACGATGATAGTACACTCTGCTACATGACACTCCACGAGTACTCAGCCCTAGACACTCGCTTCGCATATAAACCGACATGGATTAAGTATCAACACATACAGGACAGGATATATACATATCTTCGCAAGGATAACACCATTCATCTGTGCATGTTTATGACTATTTCCATTTGAATGTCTGAGTGAATGGCAAAAAATTAAAGCAACTGCTCGTAGTACGTGTGTATAAATTAATGAATATCATATTCAACTGGGCTGCTATTTAATGGGAGCTGTGAGAAAAGGAAACATAGAAGTCCACATAATAACTACAGTTACAGTAGGTTTGTTAATTTAATAATATGAGCAAACATTAAAAGTCCTTTTCACTGGGTGACCGACTGCTGGGTAAGGACCTTTTTTTGTCAATATTATTTGCACGACTTTTTGGTTCGACAATAGCTGTGTGTGTGTCTGAGAGAGAGAGAGAGAGAGAGAGAGATATGGATAATTTTAATTAAATTTCGTAGCCACAATTAGTTTAATAAAAATACTCCTTGTATTTTATGGAGTGTTTGTGATCAGATTTTAGGAGAAAATAACCATAACAACTTATTGCTGTTGTTGCAGTATGTGGCAGAAATAACACATATTATTACGTAAAGGGTCTTTTTTATTAGAGGTATAAATTTTAATAAAAAATTAAATTTATTGACTCAACTGAACTTGGCTTTATGGCTTCCGCGGCTACATGCAGACCTTCTTTTTCGTTTAAGGAGAGCAAAATTGGCGATTTGGAAACCAACACAGTGCAGGTTTACACCGCCGTGTTGTTGTGTTGCCTTTGCAGGCATGTGTTCTTGGTGATCCCGTCATATTGATGTGCTGTTACCGAGGAAGGCAGATAAATCAGTCCCGAGACTTTTGAGGGGCCTGAAACTGAGAGAGAGTAGGACTTCCTAAATTCGACCAGTTACAATTTTAACACTGGTAGCACGGGAACCAGCAGCCACTGGGAGCCAAGACTGTTTGTTGGAGAGGCTCCTTCGGGAGATCACGAGTCGGCTGTGATTTATACTTGAATCCCAGGCAGAACTTGGTGCAGAAATATGGCAATGCAATGCAATGCAGTCCAATTGAATAATGTGTTGCCAGCAGGAGAATGAGTAGCTGCAAACCGATCAGCAAATGGTGGGTACTACGATCCAGGCTGTTTTTGCTCCTTATTTGTACCTATATCCTCTACCTATACCCAGTACAACGATGTGATGTGAAAACTTCTAGTGAATGCTGAAGACATCTGTCACCATGTCGTTACCGAAATGCTGCAAAAAAAATATTTTAGGTCTTTCGACTAGACAGCCACACCTGAAATTGTTCTTGTAACTAAACTAATTTTAGAGTGTGTCTGTGTCCATTGGTTCATTTAGTGGCAGTATAATCATTGCGTTACAAATTTAGACTCATTTGCAGAACTTCACTGTAACCGTCTTATGAGTGTCACGGTCCACTATCACGTCATATGTTGAAATGCTTGAACACTTTTCCCGTCCTGTCATTTTTTCCTCCCTGTATTTGTATCCTACGTCAGAAAAATGTTACAAACTCGTTTACAAAAATAAAAATGAAAATTTTATTTGAGAACCCTTAAGGAGGAGTTGCACAACATATAAGCACCAGTTTTAGTATTGACGGTTTGAAGCTATTTTTCCCGCTATTACGTTCACAAGCACAGCCACCGCGATAACCCCGTTATACTAGAAACAGTAGTCATTGGACAGACCTACAAAGTTCTCATCTTCCCGTTTTTGGTAGTCGGATAATATTCGGCATGTGTCGGCAGCAGACCTGTTACAACTACATTGACACATATGCTGGTGACATAGACTGTTCTTATCTTTATTGAAGAAGTAAGAAGAATTAACTTAATGCCGCAATCTATTTATTTTTCATTTAAAAAATAGATCGTTATGTGAGGCACAAAAAGTGTCTTCTTGTGTTCCGAAAATTTCAAAACATTTTCGATATGAATTGGTAAAAAGCTTAACGACTTCCACAGCGTTCATCTCTGGCCATTTCCTTTAAACTCATTCCGTTGCTACGTAATATTTCCAGTACACCTGGCGTAACAAATACATAGATTCCTGAGACTTAATTTATTGTCCAAAATACCTTCTTGGCAATTTGCATAAAAATTACAATCCATTGGTATTCGAATAAAGTTGTCGGACTAACAATCTACTTTTATGTTTTCGACTTTAGTTTTACATTGTTCTGTTGAATAAAACTTGCTGCAAACATTTTAATTAATTAAAAAAAGTAATTTTCTTTTAAAGCTCCAAAGTCATTTTTCCTTGCTCTACAATTTTAATTCAAAGCAAGAGAAAGAACATAAAACTAGGTCTTCCCACCCACTGTGCAAGCATAATCCAAAGTAGCTGTCCTGCTATCTTTATCTGATTTAACAAAAGATGACGATGGCGGTATTGGCTGGCACAAGGTGCTGCTGAATTAAATCACTATGAATGCGATTACACACAATTAAAATAAGATCTTCCATGTGCAAGGAAACACGAATAATGATGAAATACGAAGCATCGAAGAAATAACTGCATGCAAATACTGCTATCAATTCATCATAATTCCGTTGCCGTCATCATTATCATCATCATCAGCATTATATTTATTTTTATAGTTTCTTCACATGATTATGGTTTGTGAAACTTTCCGCTGTATTTGTATTAAATACGCGCACAATACAACAACAACTTAAATTGTCAACAAAAAAACTTAACAAGACATTTCTCCACCCTCGCGAGATGCCAAGCAATCTGTTTCATTTGTATTCCTTTTTTATCCCGCCTGCCTTACACTCATATTAAGCTCAGATGAAATAGAAAGTATTGCAGAAACAATTTAATTAAAAAGTTGCATTAAGTCCTTTTACTGCTTGGAAAGGACAACAATACAAAAATAATCCTACCAAGAAAGTTCTAAAGGGGATATGAAGCTTAAGATTTGTGTTAACTCGAAGGTAGAGTGAGCGAGAAGGGGTTGGTAGTTCTAAGGGGCAATAAAGTTTAATTGTAAATAAAAATAAATTGCAAGTTGTGCGGTAAAGGATGGGACATAAAATGGGTGTTATTTTTCTTTTTCATCAAAACTGGTGGGACATCCTTAAGTCTTGGGACTAATATGGGAAAAATGGCTGAAATATCAGCGATATTAAACTCGACGAACTGGCTGTGGTGTTGTAATATTCCACAGGAATATTCGTACCTTCACTAACAACCGCGTCGAAATTAGGTCCATGACAGTTTTTGTCAACATCTAAACTGCTCCAGAAACGGGGGATATCTTTAAGTCATGGGACCAATATGGAAAATAGGCTGCATGACTCGAATATGAATGAATTCTGTGGCATTCCGCTCTCACACATGTGGAAATACTAAACAAATTTAGCGCTTAGACAGGGCTCGAGACTGAGAATTAAGGGATATCATAGCAACAATCACCGGACATTGCAAATTTGTCAATCAAGACAAGAGAGTGGACTTGCCTGTAAATAACTACGCTACAAGTTGTCACAACGAGAAGGAAGAGGAGACAGTAGTTCATCTCCTACCCCTCTGCACTGCAATAGTGGGCCCACGCCTCTGTCCAGCATTAGTGGGTCATAACGAGATATCCGACTCCACAGCAACACAAATATAGTAACCACCACTCTACTCTCTCTCTACTCTCTCTCTCTCTACTCTCTCTCTCTACTCTCTCTCTCTACTCTCTACTCTCTCTCTTCCTCTGCACTAAGTAATTTTCCAATCACTTTGCGATTTTGACTTTCCTTTATTGTTCTTTACTTTCATTTCTTCATATTATTTTCTCTCGTTCAAGTAACACAAAAGGACGGCATTAACGGACCCATGTAGGCTTGCATTGCAGGCGGCTTGTTAACCACAAATGAACGAGTTTCCAATAAGGTTTCATCGGTGTTGAATAAAAATAAAAAATCCATGTAGGTCACTGTGGTACAGATGCGAAAGGAGAAAGTTTAAATTTGCAATGATGCCAATAGTCGATTGTGGTTTATTGATATCGTCCACTTCAACAAAGTTCAATTCGGGCCAAAATAAATTGGTTATTATTGGTCTGTAGCGCTAGCCATTGACGGTGTTTTTATTATTTTCGAAGAAGTACGGACCAGTGATGCCGCTAGACAAAAATCCGCATCAGACAGTAACTTTTGTGGATGAGTTGCCATCTTATAAACCTCGTAAGGGTTGGCGCCAGTAATTGTGCTTTTTCACGCTAAACAAGTCCTTTCGGCCAACCTTTCTAAAAATTTGGTTATGTAAATCGGGTAGGTCGCCATGCTGCATTGGCATCCGTCACTAAATAATATAAAATCAGATGTGACATACTATACAGTTGGAATAATATGGCACCTTTAATTATTGAAATTATCTTCTGGCTTTGAACGAAATGCTTCTTCTAACTAATTTAAGTACCTTACGGCAACAACAGTTCTGAAAACAATTTATTTACGAGGTCCATTTTAGCTAAAAGAAAATGATTCTTGATTTGTTATTCCGACAGGGGGTTTTGATGTAGATTTTTGGAACGAATTTTCGTCATCCCTTCTCAAGTTTGGTTTGGAGACAAACCGATTTCGGCTATGTGCCATCTTCAGTGTCATTTTTTCGTTCGAGAACGAAACCGGTTTCAAAAATCTACAAAAGAAAATGATTATAGCGTAATGCTATATCATGCGTTTCACTAACAAAAAAATAACTTGTTAAACGATTCGTTTAGATGCTCGTTTGTGAGCAAAACTAACTGATTCATGAAGTAATGGTGTAGAGTGTGAAGATGGGCATCATAGTGCTAAATGCGCCACATTTACTGTATGTATTTGTGCTATCTTTGGAGTACTCATTGGAGCAGACTTTACATAAGAAGAACGCTTATAAATCCTACAAATATATGTTCAATTTTCAAATTCACACACATACACACCTCTTAATGGCTGCCCCCTTTTTACAACTTTCGCTTAACTAAATAAAAAAAAAACAACAAAACCAATTTATTATTTTTATTTAATTTTACAAATTAAGTGACACAATATTCTTTAATCTCATTTTTATGTAGAACTTTGTAAATTTGTTTGAGTTTGTTTTCTGTTCTTTAATAAACTTTAATTAATTTGCATTTCAATATTAAACATTTTAAATAAAAGCCTTCAGGACTCAATATAACCAATCTGCTGTGTTTTATTAGTCGTACAAATATAAACATTGAGTTGGAAATTTGTTAATTAGTATTAATATCATTGACAATTGTCCACTTAAGACATAAATTGATTCATTTATACTGAGAATAAATTTAGTTAAATGGGTTGGTTGGCTGTAAGAAAAACGAGTAGTCTTGCTGTATATGATGTCATGATTGAATACATTAAGTACAATCATGAATAATTTATGCCAGAATGATCTAACTGCTAGGGAAATGTTTGTCAGAACATTTTTTTCTTTTCTTTCTTCTTTTTTGCTAGATTAATTATTGTAATTCAATCCCAGTTCAGCACAGGCACATAAGTTAGAAAACAATTAATTGGAAATATATTTATTATCATGATCTTGTAATACTCTGGTACTTGAGAGCCAATGAAGGAAAGCAAGAGAAAGGTTTTTGTTGACATGGAAAAAGTATAAGCTAAAAATCTTTAGGTAATTCGATTTGTGTTAAATTTTATCTGCCCCTAGACGCTTTTTTTGTACAATAATTTTTTTTTTGAAGTTTTTTTTATTGTTTTATTTTTATTGTCACTAATTATCCCACCACGTCCTTGAAATCTTTTCACTAATATCAGTAGTTCGTAGTGGGGTATTTTTTCTTGCGACTTTCAGCTTATTCGTTATGTTGAACTGAAACTGCTTAATAATTTTAAGTTAGTCGAAATGTATTTTATGATTTTTATTCGAATAAAAATTATTCGAATAACTTTTTATTTAAACAAAGTTTTACTCATTCTTTGCGCTTATATCTGTACAAATCCTTTCACCAGTTTTTAGTAGGTTATTACATATTGAATTATGTTTGCATAACTCGTAACATTTCTTCAAACATATAAATAGAATAATCTCGGCGCGGACAACCTTCGTGTTATTTACTGCAGTTAAATAGAAAATTTTTACATTGATATAACCAACAGTTATACTCAAGCTTTTTTTAAGCACTGCCAAAAATATAACAAAGGAATGTCAGAATAATTAAAATAATTAAAAACTTTAAATATAAATGCACCTAAATTGGATCTCATTTCAATTAAAATTTATTAGACAACAACATTGGACATAATTAACACTGAATTGTTCATTAAGAAAACAACAATTAAAACTTATTTCTAAACAAAATCTATTAATTTTATGACAGGCGACGAATTAAAACCAAATTTATGTTTGTGTTCCCATTCAAATTGAAGTCAGTAATAATTCTTTAATAATTTCTAATAATTTCTTTATTTTCTTCTATCAAGTGCGGGTGTTAAATTAAAAATTGTCTGTGCGTTTTTCGTATATTTTAGTTTCTAATGTCTTTTTAATTTTAATTGCCGGCACACTTTTTCATTAAGCAATTTTTGGTTAAATGCATCAATTTCAGTGTTGTATTGAAAAGTATTGAAAACAAGCAACATGATTTTCATTCATTTATGTTAATTGTTGCTAAAATGTTTTCAAAAACTTCAATTAAATCAATGAAAGGCGGGCGGCGCGGCAGCCCGTTGAAAACAATAACACAAGGCTGAGGGTATACCCATACGCACACACACACACGCAAAAGCAGACAAGGAAATGAACAGATTCGTACCTAATGCCGGGTCTGCACTAAAATTGACTGCTTTCAAATTGTAAATTAAAATTAATTGACGTTGAAAGAGTACAACAGAAACTTTATAATTGCAAGTAAATGATAATAATTAGAAATATATTTGTTTTTGTCCAGAGAGAAATTTAGAAAATTTTACAAATCACTTTTATCATATTCACTTTTCCATAAAAAAGTAGTTTACACAAAAAGGTATTTTTGTAAAAAACAAATACATTTGCTTGATGAATTGGTGTTTTTTCATGAATAAGCACTTTTTTTATAAAAGGGTACACTTTCATTAATGACGTTTTCGTTTCATAAATAAAATGTTACCCTGTTAACGAGCACATATTTAATACGACCTTAATACTTGCCATTTTTTTTTTTTATAAATTACAGTGCCTTTCAGCATTATTTCGGGTAAAATAAAAAAAAAAACCTTTTGTGGGCGGAAATACATTTCGAGTAGAGCAAAAGGAGGGAACATGTTAAATTAACAACGCACCATAAAATGGACAGTTCTAATAGAAATAAACTTTTTCTATAAGTTTGGCCACAAAGAGCAAAAATGACATCTTTAATAAAGAGGTTTCTTTTCTATCTTCATAAAAAGGTATAATTTCTACAAAAATTTACCAATTTTCCGAAATATAGGGTGGTCCAATCAAAACGCATGATGTTAATTGCAAATAAAACAAAAAGTTTTCAGAGAATTATCTTAATATTTTTTATTATGGTAGAAGGGATCTTTAACAATTATGAGTGAAACAAAATATCGGCCAATTGCTCGTCACGGCTTCGGTGGCATACCTCTATCCGATGGTCGATATTTTCAATGACTGTGAGTCATAATTGAAGTGCAATGTCGTTAATGTGCCGAATTATATCATCCTTTAGCTCTTGAATTGCTCTTGGCTTATTGTGGTACACTTTTTCTTTTAAATATCTCCAAAGAAAGCAGTACAAGGGTATCAAATCACATCGCCATGACGTGAGATACTCGTAACACTGCCATTGAACTTCTCGCGTAAAAGAGCCATTGTTTCATTGGCTGCGTAGCAAGTGGCACCATCTTGATGGAACGACATATCGTAGAGGTCCATGTCCTCAGTTTCTGGTTACAAGAAGTCCGTTATAATCTCGCGATAGTGACTCACAATTAATATCGTGCATTATGGTTGGAACATCCTATACACATTTTTCGAAATATCTAAATAAAATTCTCTAAATTTGATTTTAAAAAACGATGTTTCTATGAAAATATTTTCTTTTTTCATAAAAAAGTACTTTTATTTGTATAACTAATTTTTTATCAAAACGTACATTTTGGGACAAGAAGCCTATGCTTTCTTCATTTACCAGAAGTATATAAATTTTTCAAAAGAAGCTTTTTTAAAGGATACTTTTCCCACCGCAGTGTAGTTATTTCGCAATAAATAATTTTTTTTCAAAAAATAGCACAAAAAATCACCTTAGGGGTATTTTATCTTAATATACTATAATTTGCAAAAAAAAAATTACTTTCTCTACTTAATGATTGTAAATTACTTGCTGGGTTCGTTTCCCTGGTTCATTGGCATAAAAAGAAGGTGGTTGTTTCTGTTGCTTTCAAAACATCACAAAGACCTTTTCCTCATTCCCCAGTGGACTAAACATTTGCAGACCAACTATGGCAGAGAATATTTTAACAGAATTGTTGCTACAGAGAGAAGAGAGAATATATGATTGACTGCTTATTTATTTATATAATAGAAATTTGTTTGAGAAGTTTTTCTCTTTCAACCCTGCTGCACACACTATTGCTCTTTGCAATGGTTGAATACAGGCTGTGCAGCATAAAGAGATTCTCTTAAATTTTCTTGTTTACATTTTGAATTGCTCTCTTGTCCATGTTCACTCTATGCTTTATTTCTCTTATGGCTACAGAGAAAAACCTTAGTTTGATTTTGTTTTGCTTTTTTTTCGGTTTGTTTTTTTTTTTGCTTTTTCTTTTAGATTGAGCCTGTCTGTTGGTTGTCTTTTCGTTAAAAAACAAAATTTTAAAAATGAAACACACTTTTGATGCAAACAAATACAAATAGTTTTGTACTCTTGTTCTAATATTAAATCAGCTTGTTGTTGTTGTTTTATTTTTTGTTTTCATTTTTTTCATTTATTTATTATTGATTTTTCATTATTCGAAATCATTGTTGAGCCCACCTTTTTTTTCTTGGTTGCAGTTGTTTTTTTCTTTGGAGCGGTTTTCTCTGATAAACAAATCAACTTAAATACGAGTTTTCGTATGTTGTACTTGCAGCCATAACGAAGTGTTTAAATGTGTTTTTAAATATTTTTTAATGTAATTAACATGTTGCAATATGAACGAGTGACCAAGTCGTAATCAAAATGTCAAATACAAACTGCATGTTCATTCATTCTTTACTGTTTTCTCCAGTCGTTAGTAAGAAAGTTATTTTTATTTACCACACCTGAAGAAGGTGCAAGAAGAAATCATTTTCCAGCCCATGATTTTATAACAATAAACCTGATGGTTCGTTCATTCACTAGTTGTGCATACATGTACGTATGTATGTATGTGCTTGTGTGTCTTGGATTGTTCACGTATGTTGCTGTAAAACGGCTGTAAATTCATTACTAAGGGTCATCGTAACCTAAAAACCCAATTTACCTGAGCTTCTTTTGCCTCTTGCATTTATCAGTCGTTTAATAGATGAAATACAACCAAAACAAGACAAAGAAAGTTAAGTTCTTTTTTAAATTTTAAATGAGAATTTTTAATATTTTGTTTGTCTATTTGGAATCATATCTTTAACTGAGCGACTTACGTTCACATTTTCGTTTGCAACTTAGCTAAAATTCAGACCTTTAAAAATATCAATTAAATATTAAACGATTTTACTTAAATAAATTTACTTAATAAAAATTTAAGAGTCATCGCAAACGGCCCATATTTGAAAAGCTTTAAAAGCGTTTGCAAACTTAAAGTGGTCAATCACCCTACAGCGCCCTAGTGTGTCGTTTACCAACAAGTTTGAAGGATATTTTCCCTTATTTCTGTTAAGATAGAGGCCTACAATTGGGCATACTGCCGGAAACCTTTGCAAAATCGCCTTGACGCAAACAAACGTTTTCTCAAGTGACAACCAGCCTTCCATTAAGGACGGATAGAGTTGATAATTAGAAAAAAAACTAGTGGCCTGTGAGATATCAATGAATCTTTCCTTCTTTTATCAAGGAATGCGACGTTATGTATGGAATCCAACATCTTTCAAACGGCATCAGAACCGTCGCTCTGTGGCGCTTATCTGAATGATGCAATTTTCCTTATCTCTGGCCTATAAATTAAAACGAAATTTAACGACGAGTGAATTTTTCGGGTAAACTTGTGACTGGCTTGAGCCCAACTTAAATTTGCGAAAAGAAAAATTTTTTGTTTTGTAAAACAATTATTTTCAATCATTTAAAGGATTTTGAACAGATTGCAATGATTTACGACGGCACCAGACTTGCGAAGCGATTTGGCGATCGTGTTAGTACCGGTGTTTTAAAACTCGACCACCAACGCAATTGTGTAAGTAGCAATAGCTAGCTGATCCCACCTTCTGTTCGAAGTTTAGAACTGTTTTCAATGCCACGCCATACTGATCCTGCACCAAGATCTTCCTGCGATTCGTGTATAAACCGCAGATACTCCTGAAGATCCTCACCAATCTGGGACTTCCGTCACAAGGGTACCAGTGTTTATATTGTTACTGGTAGAACTTAGAAACTCCTACCTTCTTTCAGTTTCAGGCCCCAGACGAGCTTTGGAGAATTATTTCCTCATCTCCTCTGGTGGCAATATATCAAGGTGGCGGGATCGCTAAGAAAAAATGCCTCGAGGGGCAAAGGTTTTCGATTTGTATAGGTAGCAGTTTAAGATCAAAGTGCCCTGGACCATGACCTCACCTCTTGCTGAGGGATTTGGAGCTACCTATTCTTCTGCTGTCACTAAAATAGATATTGTAATGCTACGCCACATTGATCCTGCACCAACATCTTCCTGCTATTTTGGTATAAACCAGGGTCCTCCTGTGCACTCCCGAAGGAGCATCGTCAAGAAGCAGTTTGTAACTTGCGTCCTAGGGACCTGTGGTACCAATGTTCTTATCGTTACTAGTGGAAGTTAGAAAGCCTTACCTTCATCCAGCTTCAAGGTCCAGACCAGCCTCAGAGACTGGATCTCCCATCTCCCTTGGTAACAATAAAGATTTCAAACAGCATCAAATCGCACGAACGCCATGTTTATATGCCTTTACTGTCTGAAAAGCAAAAACAAACGAGACAAGAGTAAAATATGTCTGTCTCTACCCATTCACCCTGTAGAAATCTAAAGTGAAAATAAAATAAGCATTAAATCAAACAAATAAAACTGACAGGCGTATCTTTCAGTAAATTTTATAATGAACAAAAAAAAAAAAAAACAATTTCACATTACTATACACACATATAATTATGTGTCAACATTTGCTTAAATTAGTGGCGTGTCATGGGAACTACGGCATAAAACATGCAGAAATTCTATAATTAATTTGCGGAGGTACAAATTTATTTATTAGTTATTTAAAAACGTGCAGAATTAGCAAAATTTCTGTTAACATAAGCAAAATAAATTAATAGGAAAAAGTAAAGATAAAATTGCTTAGCAAATAGACCGCCGCCCCGCAGATTAATCGACACGAATTAATTTTATACACAAATTAATTATGTTCATTTTTAAATATACTTAAATGCCTTTTAAATTGAGAGGACATTAGACAAAAATGGCGAAATTTGAAAACTTTGGCTTAAAATTAAAATTTAAAATAAATTAATATTGTGAAGAAACATTATTATTAGGAAGGGCTGAGCTGTAAAACTAGAAAATCTGTGAAGATGTGCAACGCTATATGCTCAAATTAATATTTTGATCTATATTAGACTGCCGAGTTAAGTAGCAGACTAAGCAAGCACTTCTACAAAGCTGTTCACGTCATATTTACTGAAAATTAATCGGGTGCTTGAAGCCGGCTTTCTTCCTCCAAAGAAGACAAATGCGATTCTATCTCCATGCAGGTTTGTAGCGTGGATTACTGGTACATGTATGTAACAATATACATATGTGTCCTAGGGAGTACACTCCTTTACCACGTAAGGTACTTCTATCCGTGCTATATAGGCTGCAGCTTGTCTGAGATCTGAAACTAGGAAAAGAGAATTTCAGGGTTCGAGTGGTAAGTATATTATTCAGTATCACAGCATCCAAAAGTGCAAGGAACATGCAACTGCTATTTCCGCTTCTAAGTCCACCCAAAAGCCACATATATCTACTGAAATACTGAGATTAATGTTTGTATATCCCAGTTGATGGCGGTTTATTTTATTAAAAATTTTACATCGTAACCCCAGCCGAATAGGAAATCATGTTACGAGATTATGAAGTCTTAGCTTGCAGGTATTACTTATTTGAATGATTATCTTTAAGAGAAGCAAAATCGGGGAATACAAAACACTCTTATCTTCTCTCTTACTGATCGATTTTCGATGTTGGGCTGGCTATTTTTGATGTTGTATTTTGCAATTCCTAGTAGTTGTTGCAATGCTAAACAACAGGCAACAGGATAAAAGTATTAACTTTAAACTAAGGAACGGCACACATAGTTAAAATTGAAAGACAATAAACTCTGCCTAACCTTCGACTGAACAGAAAAAAGTATGAGTTTTATATAAAAAGTTATTTGGTTATTCGGAGAGGTTTTCCCATCCAACAAAACCCACAAAGGAATCTATCGCAATGGTCATAAACGGAATTCCGCCAAATAGGCTTAAACAAGTTGATAATGCTACAGCAGGCTAATTGTTCTCCAAATGTATTCGCATTAAAATGCTAAAATAATAAATGTGTAAATACTTATGCCTACCACTGTATCTATTTCCTATGTCTTTCATTGGATATAATGCTCATTTATATATCTATGTGTCTAGATGTGGTCAACACCTTGCTATATGAACACCTTGCGATATGAAATGAAAAGCATAATCGATTTTTCTACGCGCTCTCTTTTATTTAATAATGGCCGGCATTGAGGAATACGTTAGAAAACTCTTGCTTTTTATTCCACAACTTCAAATATCATTCTGACTGACTCCGCAGTTAAGTGTCGAATTCATAAATGTTCGTCTAATGTAATGTGTTTTTCAAACCTTTGCTTTTAAACGGGTTTCATTTACTGCACATTATAATTTTTAATTAGAATTCAAAGATTATTAAACTGGCTCTTCATTAAACAAATCCCTGTTTAACTTCTCTTAAATTAAAACCTTAATGTCATTCAAAGAAATCCAAACAGTCAGATATCACAGTATGTCTGTCAGTCTCATTACAGCAACCCAGTTTTTCTTTGTACATGACACGGCATGAGCCCCAAAACGAAACAGTGTAGCTAAATGCCCATAGGCATGTTGAGCAGCAGAAACCTAGAAAACTGCGAATAAAAAAATGACTGCATTTTCATAATGGAAATTAGTATTTAATATTAAAATTAAAGACAATGAAAGGGTGGAGTGTAGCATAAACGTAAACACGTGGATATGAATGCACAAAGGCCGATGCACCAAGAGACAGACTAACATACGTAATGGCTAGGAATATTATGCCACCTTATGAATTTGTAAGCGCCAAGCTAAATTTCAGAAAAATATTCCTATTTTTGTACACCAACATAAAAACGAGGCTGGAGCAAAAAAGATGGGATATTTTTGTTGAACTAAATGGTCAGATTTTTTAATTTAAAATACACATGGAAGACTTCTACTCAAAGCGGCCTGGGAAATGTAGAAGGAGCTGCCAGATAGCCTAGAACCACTAGTAAATAAGAAAATCAGAATTAATGAAAAATATGTTTAGCACATCGACCCACACCATGGATTTTATGTGCAGCTTTTGTTTTCATTGAACTGGTTTAGGCTGCGAATGAAGCCAATTAAATTGTTCAGTGAGAGACATGTTTTCGTCGTCGAATTTCACATAACGAACGGGTAATATCTGAGACCACAAGGATCGCTTGATTTATGTTAGAAAATGGCGAGCGCAATCAGTCTGAGCACAGAAACTACACGCAAAGAAAAAAGCATCATAGTCACGACAACCATATTATGTTTTTAACAACCATATAATGTAGCGGCAAACATATAATCGTTGTTTGAAACCATTTCCAACATTACTTTGGTTGCCATAAACAATTTATTGTTTACATTTAATCATTAAATGATTGATGATTGCACAATACAATTATTACTCAAATTCTAACCACACGCAAAGTATTTTAACTATACAAAAATAATATAATTGCTATAACAATAAAATGCTCTTAATAGACATAATATGTAAGATCCCTTTGGTGCTTCATCAAAGTATGAAAGAGTGCTGTTGAATAAGTAGTTAGCGCGTAGGCTATGAAGCATTCGATGGCTTTATTCGCCTGTGTTCGTACCTCAGCCGCTGCCTATCACTAACATGAATATGTTTTAAAAACTCTTGTTGATTTTCATTCCAATTCTTTCATAATAAAATTTACAGTATTTTGTTGGTGGCTTAAGCGAGATCACCAGGAAACCTTTGTAAAAATAAAAATATTAAAGTTTCAACATTATTTTTATTTTCCTCTCTACATTCATTCGATTGGTTCTTTGCTTTTCTATCGTTCTAAGAGGACCATATTATTATCTATAATCGTATAATTCAATCATAATATTTTGCTCCTAAGTTGTAGTTAACTCAACCATGTTTGTTTATTTGCATGTAGTCTTCTGTTCGGGTTCCTTTATTTTCAGTAAACGGACAAGCCTTATCCAGGGGCATAACATAATATTGGTTTGGGCACCAAAATGTAATAAAAATTAAGTTTCGGACTTCCTAGAATTTATTTGACTAAGAATTCAATATAGAGTAAAATAATTTGTACTAGTTTTGAGCGAAATCGAAAACCACCATCCCTGATGAGCGTTAAAATCGGACTCGGCTTAGTCTATTATTTAGTAAATGTGAAACGTGAATTTACTGCTAGGGGTTGTGCAAAAATCTGCTTCGATGTGACGCCGTCTTTTCGTTAGCAAGGCAATTAGGGACTCTACAGAACGATACTGGCTGTCGCTTGGAGACTGTTCTATTCCAAATATTTTATAACTGATGAAAGTGAAAACCAGTTTTTAATTGAGCAACCAATTTCAGACACTACCTTAGAAAATATCCCTTATGTTTATGATGCAATGTCGTATAGGAATATGTTGCTGGAAAATAATGAAGGTTTTTGTAGAGATTGGCTTTTTTATTTGTTTTATGTCTGCGAGCACCACTTAATTTACTTAAACTTCTACGTAACTTGTAATTCTTTGTAGTTACGTTCTTTTCCTAAAACCTACCTGAATAAAATTCAAATTCAGCATTATTGGCTGCATTTATGAATAAAATTTACATTTGAATTTTTATTAAATCACTAAAAACCCAAAGAAATAAAAACGTAACAAATATACCCAAACAATATGGGAGGTAGTGACGTTATGGCTGGCCGACGAATTGACTGACGAAAATAAAATTGGAAAAATTATTAAAAGCGCCATTTACGTTTTCTTTAAATGAAGAAGTGAAAGTTTATAAATTAAATAAAAAAACAGACAGTTCGAATACCTACCAAAACATTGAAATTGTGTCCAGAATTTCATGGAATAATTACGCAAGTAAACCAGGGTTTGAACTGGAGCAGCTGTTAGTTATTTCTTAGGTAATTTACATCTTTGTAAGTTTCAAACAAAGCGAGCCATATCTAATTATAATGAATGCGCAGTTTATAAATTTTATTCATTTATTTTAAATAAAGCTGCCATATTGCATACAACAGTACGACACTAGCAAATTTTGTTAGAGATCATTTAACTGTTGTGGGCATACGGCAACTTTGGGCGAAATGAGATACGTTCACTTAATTATGAATAAAATGTGAAGAATATCAAAAGAACATATTTATATTTTATATTCTAAAAGAACAATAGAATTTTTTTGAATTTTTTAGAAACAGAAATTAAAAAAAAAATGTTACCGATATCTTTGCGATATCTCTGGCAGTAGTGAGCTGATTGACAACCAATGTTGACAGAGTTTAAAGATAATATTATTGTCGAATTTCGTATTTTTTCAAATAACGAAATAGGACTAATAGTTCTTTAGTAATGTTAATCCGCACAAAAACATAAATGTGATAATACGGCCGTTAAAATGACTTAGTTTGAAATGAGGTCTAAGGACTTCATGTGTACCATACCATCCAATTTCTAGGGAACTAGGGCCCCCAGAGAACAATTTTTCAATTTACTTAATTCCCCAGACCTACCTGTATACCAAATTTAAGCTATCTAGCTACAGTAGAAGTGCCCCAAAATATTAATGACTGAGTCAGTGAATATGACCCTTCATATCTCGGGAAGATTTTATGATAAAACTATCAAACTTGGTCTATACTTAGGGTCCAATTCGAACTGCAAATAACATAAGAAACAATTTTCCGGTGCTTCAGTCCCAAAGTTGACCTCAATAAGTAAACTGTTTTTTGCGCATTAATGATACAAGGGCGATCCTTAAAGGGTAAATTTTTAAAAGGTATTTTTCAAAAATAGACTTTTTTTGAAGAAACCTTCTTTTCAAAAGTATTATTTATAAATATAAAAATATTTATATACTACTTATTAAATAGGTACTATCATCGAAAGGCTCTTTCCCAAAGGTACTTTCGAGAAAAATTTCTTTAAAAAAGCCACCCTACGTTATTTACATGCCTGGTGTTTAAGTTGTACGTTTTTAAGGCTTTCTCTAAACGATATTTTCAAGAAAAGTTAAAATAACAACAATAATTTTCTTTAAATCTTCCTTTAAAAAATGGATTTTTTTTAAAAAGGTATTTTCTGTTATTTGCTGGCACTTCCTGAAGAGCTACGAACTTGTAAGGTACCTTCCTAAAAGGTACTATTTTTAAGAGGCTCTTTCCTAAGGTACGTCTTTTCCTTTAACAAAGAAACTCTTTATTAAATAAATATATTTTTTTAAGTTCTACCTTCAAAAATGTCGTTCTTTGTAGAGTTTTGATTGAAAAGTAAGCTTCATCAAACCTGTTTTTTATATAATTAGTTCAAAAAAGTACTTTTTTTAAAGTTACTTTTTATGAAAGGTACTTTTTTCAAAAGGTTTCGTTTAACTGTATTTCAAAGGAACTTCTTTTAAAAGCAGCATAAATTTTAATCTTAATAGTCATATCATTAAATAATTTTGCCGATTTAAATTAAGTTCTCTTTGCAAAAGCGGCCGGTTTTTCTTCTTACCAAAATCTAAATCCACATTTAACTTTACATCTGGAGTGATCTCCATAAATCGATAGCATCCACTAAAGGGTTAAACGATTTTCTTTACTATTTTTCAAAATTCACTTGCGCATTAAAATTCTATCATAAAGAAAAGTTTCCAATATCCTTATTTGTTTTAATTGGGTCCTCGTGTATGCATTTGCTCATTTGAGGTAATAAAATTTTTTTTATTGCCAGTCCTGGAGCGAAAATCGTAAAGTGTATGCATAATGAGTATTAAAAAGTATCACATTAATAACTCTTCCTCACACAATTATTCGTCATATTCAATTATTGGGTTGGCTTCGGCACACAGCGTAAAACGATACTCTGACATGCAACAGCAATATTTTGTTGATTGCACTGCAATTGTTGCTGTCTCAATAGACATTAAATGTTCAAACTCTGACGTTCATAACCGACTTTCATGTCTTCCTTTGTGCATGTTGCAATAATTTTAAATTTTTTTTTATCGACATTTCATCAGAGGGCAGCAGAGATGCCACATACTTACAAAAAGTACAAAATGTTTTTCTGATGCCACTGATGATTGAATGGATATATGTGTGTATGTATGTATGCGTGTTACTGTGTGTAATTGCATGATGGAATAATTTGATCATTTCTCGCTTTAGGGCACAACGTAAAAGCTTTTTTCTCTTAAAAAAATTTGTAATTATATTTTTATAGTTATTTTATGAACATTGGCAGCAGGGTGATTAAAAACGTCACTTATTGTGTACAAAAGTACAGGTGATTTGGTGTAAGTTGAATTTGTCACACAAATATCAATATTTGCTCAACTTATTCAAACACCAAATTTTATTGATGGGGATATTGTTGTCGAAATTTACAAAACAAATTCAAACATTTTCTTATCATTCTTGTTATATTTTTTATGTAATTTGTTGGCGCAAAAAAAGGTCCATTAATCTTATATTCCCAAACTATATATATATATATTCCGTAATCCATATTTAATGCATGGGAAATTTGTTTTTGTTGAGGAATGTATAAAATTCTTTCAAGCATTCTTGTTATACTTTACGAGAATGAAAATTTAACAAGTACGTGGGACACTTGTATATATTTACAAAATTAAAAAAAAAAAAAATTGGAAGCCTAGAACAAAACGAAAACTTGTGGCAAATAAACATTCGATGAAGAGGCAAAACCAAAAACGTTTTAAAATTTAAAAAAAAATTAATTATTAAAATGTCCCTTCTAGGGATATTTCCGAAAAAGATGTTTTTTTAATTTCAGTAACAAATAGTAAAAAAGTTTTATATTTTTATTTTACAAATTGAAAAAAAAAATCAAAAAAATCTTAAAATAAAAATTGATGAGAGGAAATTTTTGTAGTTAAGAAATTAAAAAAAAAAATAACAATAAGATCTATATGGTTATATTACAATATTTATAATGTATTAAAAATTGCTAGAAAATACAAAATTTCCCTTGTGGGAAAACTTCTAAATTAAGTAGTTATCTTATAATTAAAAAAATATTTAAATAAATTCCAGATTGTTTTGCGATTGGGAACAAAACAATTAAAATTTCTCTCAAAAATCTATCCAAAAGACAATTTTATGAAAGGGGAATTTAAGAATATTAAAAAATATATAAAATCTCTTTATTTCTGTAGTGTAATTGTAAAACTTGCCTTCAAAAAATTCTGTAATCGCAAAATTTCCCTTGTGAAGGAATTTCTAATTTAGAAGGTAATTTCCAGATATAAAAAATTTTCACTATTTTTGACATTTAAAAAAAAGTATTTTAAGAAACACAGAAAAAATGCAAATTTCCCTAAAGGGAAATTTTTAAAATTTTTAGGGAAATTTGACTAAATTTTGCAAATTCTATAAAGTTTGATATAAAATATCTTGAGCTGTTTAAAAACTTCAGTTCTAACTGGAATCCCTTGCATGCTGTGAAAATTTTCGATTGGCCACTACAACTCTTTCATATAAAAATTGCAACTGCAAAATATTGTAGCTTTTTTTATGAAACCCAACAACAAAATGCACAACAAATTTCTTTTAAATTTTATAAAAAAAAAGCGTTTGCATCTTTACAGTATGATTTGCACCAAACCCTGAATTGCCTTAATATTGTGTAAAAATAATTCAAGTTTTTAAAGAAAGCTCAAAAATGTCCATAAATTATTTAGACCTTTTAGAAAATCTATGAAATTTTTAACTTTTTTCAATTATGGGTTTTATTTATTTAATTAATTATTTAGATAAGTTTAATTTTGTAAACTTTTTTTGATTAAATAAATAATTGAATCAATTAAAAACTTAATTCAATTCTAAGCTGACAGGTATAAATACGTTTCCAAAATTTCCAAATTTCCAAAATTTGAGTATTTAAATTAGAGCTGTTAATGCAGCCTAGTGTCATGTTTTTGGAAACAAGAACTAAACGCAATCAATTTTTGTGCCGCTCTGTAATTGAGGAGTTTTCCTCGTTTTCAAAAATAAAAAGGTACCAAACACAAGAAAAAGTATTAAAAGTCATTTAAAACTCTGCTTAAGTTTCTTATTGATATTGATTGATTTTTTTGTTGTTGCTGCACTTAGAGATCTGCGGCTTGTGGTATTTTTGCATGAGGATGTGTTTTAACGACTTTCCATTATAGCCAGTTCGCTCACCATCAATTGTAAAAATGTGTGAAGACACGATCACATTGGTTGCTGGTTAAATCTGCATCTGATGCCTTTGCCAACTATACAAACGAATATGAGGTTTTTGTTTAGCGCACATTGTGGCATGTTAGCGGCAGCTATGGTAGGTAGAACGTCAGCAGCATCCAAATCTGTATAAGAATATAAAATTCAATCTTTATGAAGAAAAAAAAAAGCAACAACTAAAACAAGTGAGATGAATTTCTACAAAACATGTACATACTAGGAAATATGTACAAGTATCGATATCAGGTTACACACACATGTATATAAGTATATAGTTAACGTGTGGTGAAACTGGATGAATGCCCACAAAATGAGAAGGAACAAACGAGTAAAGCAAAAATCGATGAAAAATATCGAGCAGATGTACGCACGCAATTGTTCAAGTATAGAACATCAGCGGCCAACAATAAAAACACTTGCAAAAGTATTGCATTGCATCGCATTAAATCAACGAGACAAGAATGAAAATATTACGTTGGTAACGTTGATAACATTTTAAAGTATTCTTTTTTTCTGCTGCCTCTGCGAACAGGGTACTGAAAGACCTGCAAACGATACAAATCACACAAAAACCACACTCATTCACTTATACTATGAGCAGTCGTGTGTGTGTGTGTGTTGGAATATTTAAACACACACACACTTGCTTACTCATATATAAATAATATCAGTTTGGAACTTGTACACAGGCACAAACGTACATACATCACCAGGATCAGCCACATAACAGAACAGATGTACAATCGATTCGTATCCATGTGATGCTGTTTTGCGCTTAAGGGTCTCCCCAACTGGTGCTGGTGCAACTGAACATGATTGTTTATAGCAGCAGCAGCAAATACAACACCAACATCGACCAAACTTAATATTGTTAAGTTCGTGTATGTTGTTATTTTCTTATGGCCAAGTTGAAAGTAGAGTACAGAAGAAACCAGTTAAAGTTTTGAAACTTTAATACAACAAGTTGTGGTCGCTCTTTAAGGTAGGTAGTCGTTCAGTTAGATGCGAACTCATCTTAATGTAGGTGAAATTTATTCGACAATATTGTTACGAAATTTGTTGAAACTATGTAAACTTTTGGAGGAATTTAATCAATTTATTAAAAAGAATAAATGTTTTAATTATTTTGGGAACTAGATTTTTCCATATAACTATTTTAACTGTAGATTTTTGGAACGAATTTCCATCTTCCCTTGTCAAGTTTAGTTTGGAGACAAGCCGGTTTCGGTTAGGTGCCTTCTTCAGTGTCATATTTCGATCTGAACGAAAATCACCCTGTCGGAATATCAAATCAATAATCTCTTAACCGACGTTAAACGTGCGCATGTACTTTAGCCAGTTTCAACCATCTTGTTGTCAGGTTCGCGTTTTATCTCTTAAATTGATCGGATAATGTTCCCTTTTATTAACTTATCCGCTAAACGTCAAGTTCCTTTTTAGAGAGTCACGTGTTTGACAGTCTTCATTTCGGTTCACAAACAATTTTTAAAGACTGGGTTCGAATTGCATACGTGGGACTGTGCACGCAAAAATATATATTTCGGATTATAATGTACGTGAACAGATGTCGTAAAGTTCGGTTTTATAATCTCCTCATTGGCAAAATTGAGTTCGAGTGCAGTCACTAATGAAACTAATTAGAACAAACTAAATCCAAAGCAGCAACCTAAAAAAGCAATGAACAACTATCTGTTGTATGCTTCAGGCATTATTTTTTTGCGTGTCTTCCAGTACTTTCGACTTTATTTTGCGAACTGTACTCTGGCACATTCCAAGGAAGTAGACACTTCCTATAGTGTGATGGTAACGAGCACGCATCAAAATCGATAGCGTTATTGCCCATTGTAACACCGGAGTAGTCGCTTCAAAATAAGTTTCTTCTTCCGTTTCAAGCGGAGCAGTTCTAATACCTTTAATGAATGATTTATGCATTATTATGCTCTCAGCTCAGCTGCCTCTGTATTACTTTTTCAACTTCTTTATCATTTGAACTTAAGTAAAAAATAGAGCCTGTTCTATATGTATTTCTAGTTTGTATATTTTGATTATTTTAAAATTTATTATTGGATAACTAGTGTGAATTAAAAGAATTACGATCTGTTTGCATGTCGTGATGCCATTCAGTTCATACGATTGATATATTACGTCATTTTCTTCGTACTATTATCGATACGTTCATGGATATTACGAATCGAGACGTGTTCCTGAATGCTTCCAGTGTGCCTTAATGACCCTATCCTCATGGTATGCCCTATATGATGAGAGAGAGCGCGAGAGTACGCATGAAGTTTTATTGTAAGTTGGCCGTAGTTTCCAAATCGTTTTAACAAGCAAATCGCTGAGGGTCCAAATAAATATTTTCTAATTCAATAATTTCTACATATTATATTTTATTTGTTTTCCAAACTGACACAGCACTTTCTCCAATTTATTAAAGATGTCTAGTCATTCACCGCTCCAATTTCAATATATAAAGTCAGTTGCCACTTATTTGTACCCAAGTAACCACAAATGTAGATAGTTTCATAGTTTTGTCTTCTTACTTCTCTCTTTATTTTCCATTAGGTTTTAGCTGTGCCGCATATTATTGTCAGAACCTAACTTCTTCGTCCGACTTCACACGTGATAATTATAAAGCAGCTGTTAGCCATGTTTGTCATGGATTTCATGACGCATTCTATTTTGATGCCGATTCTCGATCTTAATACTTGTTGATCCCTTTTGGGGCTGCACTTATTATTTAATAGTAATTTATTTTTGTGGTCAATCATTAGTATTTCTTTGATTAATGGCAACAGATTTCTGCTACGGCTACTACTGCTACCATTCCATCGGTCGCGGCTACTAAACTTTTCGCTATTCGAGTTTCCCAAAAGCATACACCCAAAATCATGTTGAGAAAATCTTTAGAATATGAGGTCTACTTAAGCGTATATTAAGTGACTATAATATCAGCGCATGTGACATATTCACATACCATCGTAATTTTAAACGAATTTTTAAACCATTAATTAAACTCACAGAGTATTTTTAGGTATCAGCGAGGTCATGTAAGCCTGGATATTTTGATCCTATCCTAGGCTATTGTTATGGTGCTCCCTGTCTCTTGTGGAGTATACTTTACATGCGAGCATTGAGTATGCGGATTTTTTGCGGGACGGCTCTTGCCATATTTTTCAAGACTTCTAGGTGGTTACACACGATCAGGCGCGGATCTACCGTAGGCTTTTGAGGAGAAAGTATTTCCGAAAACAAATAATTCTTAAATTTTTCAAAACTTTTTGTGTGTTGTATTAGAAAATGTTAATTTGTAATGGTTTTGGAGGGGAAATTTCCCTTTTTTCACACAACAAGAATTTTCATTCTAAACTGGACCCATTTTTATTAACCGTGTAGCAAACACTTCAATAAAACTTAATACACCGCCCAATCTAGCTAATCATCCTGTTATATAAAGATATAAACTAACAAAGGAGCTCAGAAGTAAGAAATAAAATAAAACCTCAGCAGCCTGAAATTGCCACACCAAAGATGAAAAAAGGAATTAAATAAAAACCACAGCTCAGAAAATAATAATAAAACTTAAAAAAATTTAATATGAAACAGGAGGCAGCTGATTAACCAAACGGGAGCGGGCTTACGTTCACTTCATAGATGCTGTTGGTATTCATTGATGCCGAATTCTGTACACACACCAGTATATAAGTTGCATATGGAATAGTGGACGAACAATTGCAACCAGCCGATAACCAGCTACACTGCGAGGCATGAACAAGCATTAAACCTGTTTCAATCTCTCTGAGGGGAATACGAGGAAAACAATTGTACGAAAACATAAAAGAATGTATTTCCAATGCACGAGTATATTTGTGGTTTTATTTCATAAAATAAAATATATTTGAGCTGCAAGAAAAACCAAAATACAAAAATCTGGTTTGTTTATATTCCAACCGTGGTTCATACTCCTGTCACTGGTATAAACAGCAAACCAATCGCTCTACTGGTTGCTATACGGTGATTTCAGTTCTTCGCAAGGGTTTATCGAAAGTTTAGGAAGAAATAAATTTGAGTGGTTAGAAAGTAAGTTGTGTGTTCTTTTTTAAAAATTTATTTCGACCTTTCGAATTTATTACATCAGTTATGGGACCGCCGTCATTATCAGTCATCAATTAGGTCTGTTTTAAAAACATTTTCCATAGATTCTTGTAACGAACACTTCTGGTGATAAGTTCTCGATTTCTTGAGGGATGTTCTCTTTAAGGGGTCGTGACTTAAAAAACACAGAAGTAAGTCGATAGCGCTTAAATCTTATGATCTTACCGGCCAGTGAATATAAAAAGAACGTTATACCAAACGGCCTGGAAGCGAGAGCCTCCTCATACGCACCGTCGAGGGAGAATCTTATATTCTCCAGTTCGAATTCATCGCATTGCAGCATGAGGAACTCACTAATCATTGCTATGTGCTGCTAGTTAAACTTCTTGGGTCCTCAACCACATCTTAACCCACAGAAGCAATATTCTAGGCATAACGAGCAGTTCGAATCTCCTGTTTATCCAGTCTCTTCAAGTCGAGTGGGTAAACAACGGAAAGGTCGTGCAATGGACATTGGACGATCAGGGAAACAATAACTAACTTCAGGTTGTGACTAACTTCACAAATGTCATAAGCGAACTGACATTCGATGCTATTAGGAAAAGTTATTCCATCATTTAATAGGGTAATTTATTTGGAGCTACGGTTATGAATTTTTTTTTTTTTTTTGAAAATTTCCTTGGGCAAAACGTTCGTTTTGACTCCGCTCTTGGTTTTATCCCGCAAACGGTAGGTAAAGTACTCAATGTTAAGCATAAAACCGAAGAGCTCAATGTTGACTATTTCGTGGGGGCTGGATATATTTTTACGACTTAGATTTTCGAAAATAGAATTACATCCATTTACATTCCAGTCGGGTTTCATATAAAAGATTTCAACAATTAAAAAAACAATGGGGTACTTTGGTATCTTTTCGTGTCAAAATACATTGACACTGCTACAGCATTCTGTTTTCCATTCCTGATTAATTTATGTTTTATCAGAGATGAACTCTAAAAAGAAAGAAGGCAGTGTCTGAAAAGGGTTGGGTGACAAAACCTGATTTACGTTTAATAACTTTAACAAATTAATAATTGTGGAAAATTTAACTTTTCATTAAACAATCTGCTGCCCAAAATATTTTATTGATTATGTTTTTTATGGAAATACCGTGATGGCGCTCAAAATTTCATTTTAGGAACAGACGAAATGGTGTGGCAAAGTGGCAAAACGGACCTTATGATATAACAAAAAAGTACCATTTTTATCCGAAATTATCACCCCCTACTAAAGACTTCGTTAACTTTATATCCAGGTTAAGCAGAATCCAAAAACACGTTTTGCAAAGTCTTTATTGCTGGTCATTTTATTAATTTCCCTTTTGTTGTAAATTTAAATTTTCGTCTCCCATTTTCGCACGATTTCAAATAATGGACTTTAGAGGAGCAGCAGCTGGCTGGTTTGGTTTTGAGTTTGGTCAGATTGGTATAGAAAAATTCATTGATGCTGTTTTAATGGTGCACACTTTTGTTGTAATTGTTGTTGTTAACGTTACTGTTGTTGCTTTAAAACTTTGCTTGTTGCTTATGATTTTATTTTCGTGCTTTTTCAAGGAGCGACATCAACAACATGATCACACCTGTGCTAAACTTTTGACATTTTGAAAAAGTGATCTTGTTCAACCTTTTTTTATTTCTTTATTCTTTTAGCAGTAATATTATTTTGTGGCTGTTGTTATTGTTTTTATTCCATATCTGGGAGTTAAAAAAGCACCACAAACACACACTCTAAATGTTTTATTTATTGTTTACACGTGTGAGTTGGAGTGTTACAAGCAGAGTGACCATTTTGCCATTTTCAGCTAAATTTATTGCTTTTAAAATTTGTTTTAAATTAATTTCTCCTAGCGGTTTCAATAAATACTATATTTTAATTACATCTAAATATTTAATACAAAATGCTATAAAAGTAGCTTTCGACGGGAAATTTTGCACAGAAGTTGCCAATTCTTTTTTTTTCTTAATATTTGTTTGAGTGATTGAAGAATATCATATTTTCTCCTTCTGCATCTGTCTCTTTACATGATACATGATTCTGATTTAGCTTAGAACTAACTAAATTTTGAAAAATAGGACTGTAGCTTACGGTTGTTCATTTCACACTCTACAAACAATTGTAAATGTTATGTGCGATTCACACGATTCCTCAGGGGCTGAGTGGGATATATTTAAAATAGTATGTTCCAAAAATTTACCGAAGCATGTTTGGTTGGGTTATTTCCAGCGTAATTTACATTCGAGAATTTTCTAGACACTAAAGAAAATTATTTAATTGCCTATATTGGTGATGAAGATCACAATTAACTTAAAGTACAATATTAACAAATTTGGCAAATACTTAATTTAATATTTTGCTGGTTGAAATTTCCTAACGACAGTTTTTTTCCTGCTTGATTAGGCATTTTGTATCTAAAATATTCTGACAGTCAATGCTCCTATGGAAGGTACGAGGGTACGTAATTAACCCTTAAACACATTATAAGTTTTGACTTATTTCTGACATTTAAGTTAAATTCTGAGCTTTGGTATATAACAAAGAGTTAGAGGGTCAAAATATTCTACGAATATTTTCCCCGTAGGGTTTTACATAAAACTACTTAACACATCTTATACCTAAAATGTAGAGATTACAAGATTTCCCATGCCAATTTAATAACAAAGTCCCTTTTGCACTTTGTTACTCCGTTACTTTTTGGACCCTTCTGCCGCAATCCTATTTTTGTATTGCACAGTATTATTGATCTGCTCTAAATCTCAATAATATTACGTTATTGTACTTTAGTTTTAAAAAGCACTTTGTTTTGTTATTTCAATCATTTAAAGTGTTTTTCTCAATTTAGTATTATAATATTCCTACATCTGGTCACACTGGTTAAGTGATTGTTAATACTCCTAAAAACAAAAACAAGAACTTGTTATTCAAGTGTTTGCACACACTTCAATTATTGATTTTTGTGCTTTTACTGTTGTGTTGTTTTTGTTTTGCTAAATATAGTGAAATTTACAAATTATTACAATAATTTAATTATGGCCCATTATCTTAAGTACTTGAACAAGTATTGCTTCACTTTATTATGTCATGTTTGACATCATTTTGTGTACACGTACAAACAATGTTGACTGGGATGAAACAAGAGATCAAAGTAGTAAAGAGAATCTAATTAATTATGTCAATCAGTTTTAGTTCAAAGCTCAGGCATGGAAAATTCAAATTCTAAATTGTCTCGTTTTCCTACCAAAATAGTGCGTTTTTCCTAGTAAGAGTTTGGGTTTATACTTAAGGGTCTTTACTCATATCTTCTAGAAGTACATATATTGATATTATTAAATTTTTTAATTTAGAAATACAATAAATATGTATGTATGAACACGAGTTGTACAGAGTATTAATTAAAAAAAGTTTTCCAAACTGTAGGATAATCGTGACCCTTCAAAAATTTTTTTACACACACTTTGAATTTGTTTTTATTATTATTATCATTTTTTTTTTTTTATTTGAAGAAATTTGGTTTTTTGCGTTTCCGTACTTTTCAACACTTTTGCCTCTTGGTGAGAATAATGTGTCTTTATTCTTATTTTGCCGAGTTTCACGTAAAATATACGGAAGTGCTTACCTCATCATATAGTATGTATGACATTGTATGTTCAGGGCTTCAACCCTAATTATAACTACAAGAAGCAATGACAAATACATATTTTGTTGAATTTTAAATTTAATAGTAGTTCTCTTAATTTCAATATAATAAGAAAATTATATTAAAAATTTTTTTTTTTAACTTTAAATCTCCATAGAAAACATTTATATATGCAAAAATTTTATTTCATATACATGATATATGTACGTTAATAAGGGATTGCGTTACCCTATTCCCACCAATTGGACACCACGGAAATAAATTTGTGAAAAAAATAAGCCAAACCTCACAGCAATGCTCAACTTCATTCTAAGAAAGCTTTAGGTATAGTGAATTCGAAAGCTGTATATGAAACCCGAAGAAGACCCTGACTAGTATACGCGTGTCAGAGGTATGTATATTTTAGCAAAGCGAGACGAGCAAAGCCAGACGAAGACCGATTGGGTTAAAACTTGCTAAAAAAAGCTCCATGTTGTTAATAATTTTAGTAAACTTAATGCCACATCTAGAATCAATACCTACATTATGCATTAATTAAGTAAACCAGAAAGAGCAAACTCTGGTACTTTTTCGCTAATATTTTTCAATAATTCACCTTAAACAATTTTTTGTTTGTTTTACCAGTTATTTATTATTTGTTTGTATTTTTGCTAGATTTAATTGATATAAATTTGATAAGTCTTTCTTATTTGAATAATTTAAATACTCGTATATAATTTAACACATAATTAATAAAAAAAAGTTCATAAACTTTGACAACCCACCACCACTTGTTTTTACTTTTATTCTTACCCAAGTTTCAGTGGCAACACAAATTTAACTTTTGTCTTTCTTTACTTTTTGTTCTTAATAAAAAAAAAACAACAAGAGTAGCATCAATCACTTCTTTCCTATATGTTTTGCTTTCTTTTAAGCAGTGATTAGTTTTAATTCAGCAGTCTCGGTGGCAAAATAGTGATGAAATTAATATAAAAGTAGATAATTTAAGGAGTGTGAGTGTTTAAAAATAATATACTTAACAAAATTAATATGTATGTATGTATTACATGGAAAAAAATTATTAAAAATCTACAACAAGAAATTTCATATTTATTAAAAAAAAAATAGAAGCAAAGAGATAAAAAACACTTTCCACAATATGCCAGCAAAATCTCATACGTGCTTACATACATAAATATGCGATTACATACATACATATAAGTTTAAAATTGTAATGAAACATATTTTCTGCAAATGTTATTATAATCTTTTGTAAATTACTTAAATTTGTTGTGTTTGGAAAAATAACATCAGCCTGCGCCATCTTGTTTACTATTTTTCATACACCTCCTTTATTAGTTCTTTTGCACGTTTAATTGAAATTGTTTTTGTTATTAGTGGAATTTAAAATCGCCCGAGTAAATAATGAAGAGAGTAAGTTTTTCTGGTTGCTTACTGATTGTGTGCGTGTGCCTTATAATGAAAATGCATAAATAAAAAAGAGTGCAAAGTGGGTGAGTAAACACAGAGAGCTGTTGCTTAAAATTAATTAGAGACAAAAACTATCCATTGCAGTATGACGTCATCATCTTTAGTGTTTACAAGTGCAAAAGGTGAGAAGAAAATGTTTAATGTTTTGTATTTTAAAGCAAAAAGCAGGGATGGATCTAATGCTACCATTGCAATACTTCAGTACATTTCATTAATTGAAATTTATGCAGCTATTGAATAAGAATTAACGTATAAATAATAATGCAATAATACTGCAGTATATAATTTAACAACCATCTTAGCTTTTTTGAAATTTAAATTTGTTTTTTTTTTTAATTTAAACTTTGATTTGTGAAATAAGTTTTTTTACTAGTTTTGAAAATATCTTGAGCAAAGTCCACTGGTTTGCAAAAATATGATATGAAGTAAAACACTAAAGTTATATCTATGTAAGTCATCTTAACGATATTTTTGCTATTCTGAATAGTTTAGGAGTTACACAGAAATTAATGGAAAAAAATTGTTCATGCAAAATTAAAAAATTTCTTATTTATTACAATCTAAAACTGTAAAAGCGATCAGTTTGCATCACTTTTCATAGAGCTTACTATGCGTGGATTAAAACATCGATCAACAAACCTTGGCAAAACATTCCCATGTAAAGAATGGTTTATTTTAAATTCTGGCAATTACTTAGCAAAAACTAATCCCGTTTTTGCAAGCAAATCATACTTTTTCTCACACAGAAACGCACTGCATAGGAAGTGTAGTGGGTTGTTTGGTCTTTATTTCATATATTATGATTGTACACAGCGCTGCAACACATGGTTAAATGATGTCCACTGATGTGTAATCAATCTCGTCTAGAATTGATTATACACGTATGATGTGAGTTGCATATTTTGTTTCTTTTATCGTTTTTGAGTCTTCAATAATTTAGCACAAGCATTAAAGTAAATCATCATCATCATAATCATCATCAGTGCTTGTTTATGCCCGAAAGCGTTAATGTATCACACATATACATATTTATCATCGTGGCGCAGGTACAATTAAAATTGAACAATAAAAAGCAATGACGAGGTGGCATCAGCCTTTGGCCTCTAGCATTTATATCTAATCACTCTCTCATATCGACTCGCACTTTTATTTTCAAACCAGTTAGAAGAGTCATTACAAATTAAAGAGTAAAAATAGTTTCAAATGACCCATACCAGTGCAATTGTCGATATCGAATAAAAAAGCCTACAATTTGTAGGACTTGTTGGGATTTATTGGTGCTTTTGTTTTAAAAAAATATTTACAGCATTCGTTGCTCAGTCTTTGTTACTTTTAATAACAGCACAAGCCTATGGCACAATAAATAGATTGATGGCCCTTTAACTGGACTGTTGAAATTGAACGAACTACGAATTGATTGAAAATGATTTTTATATTTATCGTTAAAACAAAGAAGGGCTTGTGTGTCACACGTACGTGTAAATAGGTTGAATTTGGAGAGCAGCAAAAACACCTTATATTGCGAACATATCTACGCACACATGGAAATCAATTGATCTTTTCAACTCAACATTCAAACGTAATAAGAACAAACTACAAAATCTGTTGTATCTTAAAATCGACCATCATTAATTCTATGAGCAGTGCACAAATCGTATCGTTTTTTCAAAATGCCTGTTTTTTAATTGAGAGTTTGTTCAGGTATTGTGTTATGCTACCAGGTTTGGGAACCAGAATTCCTGGGAAAACCGGTTATTAAAGGTATCCAATATTCCTCTTCCTAACTGAACATATTTTTAATAAAAATGCTGCATTTGCCTAAAATGTGTACTTGATAACTCTGTTGCAATTATTTTATTTACCTTGTCACACGAGTAAGCATGTTCATTAAAGGCATTTTGTTAACTTGTTAAAATACACTGAAATCTAGTTTTGATTTGAAGACGCATGTATGTATGCGTTTACACTGGTCTACAATCAAAATACCTTGCGTCTTCAAAAATCTCATGATGTCTGTAGCCATTTCACCTTCATTATTTTGCTGTGTGACTCTTAATATCGTTTTGCTGCAATTACATGGCGTAGCCGTCCGTATGGTAGGTTTGCCGTACTAAATTTGTAATCCGATCAGAAAAGGACAGACTAGTGTCACGTTCCGGTAGGATCCCGTAAGTCCCTTATCACTTCCCGAAAGTTAGAGTCGGTAGAGCAGCGCTGGAACATACTGTGGTGACTGGTCAAAAAGGTTACTCTCCCACCAACTAAGTCTCAGCGCGGGCGAGACAATTCACTTATAGCAGACAATAAAGTTTATAACGGTTTTGTCTTCTAAATTGCCGGTCCCCAAATATAAATTTTTTTGATTAGATACCCCAGCCGTAAGAAAAGTCTTTACACGGACTAAAATCAGGGCTAATCTCTCATATCCGGCATTATTTACCAACACCTTTTCCACAAGTCCAGTGATGGGACTCTTTATTCCCGTAAAATCGTGTGTTGGCATTTTGTCATAGTCTTTGTTGCATGCAGGTTTTACTGAGGTTGTTGGCTCGTGTTTCATCCATAAATTGGAACCATTCAAACGCCCACATTATTTCGTGAATTTTCTTACGGCTGCTAGTACCCTTGTTTCTTGTTGTTTTACTCCAACTTACCGTGGATACGAGTATTAATAAACATTAAGAAACAGATATTAAAACTACAACTTAATAAAAATTTTGCTGGTATATGTGGAAATAACAATAAAAGAGTTTAAGAGAGGGAGAGAGTAAATAAGTGTTTCAGACTTTCGCTACCACCTTTAAAAAAGATCACACCTCTGTTTTGCTAACGTAAAGGTCATTTGCTGTTTAAAAAAAGCGTATCTAGTTTGTATTCGTAGAATTGTTTATTTATTTACCCTTTTCATTTTTGGTAGTGGCCAAAACTAATAAAACAAGCAAAAACTTTAACCGAACAACAAGTAGAAGCGTTTTTGTAAGGACTGTTATGAGTCAATTAGGTTTGTTAATTATACATGTGAATGTCTCTCGATTTTATACGGGGCACAGTGCCTGGTTTGAGCAATGTAGCACAACAAATTCCAATTTGAGAAATATGTATTTTCTTGCAACTTAGTGTACAAATTTTAATTTCACCGAAAAAATACTTCCATAAGAGCTACCTTTCGGAAATCTATCACGTCCTCTTCGTATGACTATTTTTTTTTATTAATTTAAAAAAGGGGCATCTGAATTCCCAACAGTCGCCCAATTTTGTTTGCCAAAGTTTGTAATGTCACACAACAAACCCAGGTTAAGATTACGAGGATATATAAAAATTTCATTACTATAATTGACTTTTAATTAATTTTGGAAGTGGACGTAGCTTCTAATGTACTACGCCAACATTTGTTTGACAGTGTTGCATTTCTAAGAAACATCAGTAATTTAGTTTTCGCTACCAAACATTTTAAATTGCGCTCACTATCTCTAAATCGGATTAATCATACGAAGTGGGCGTGGCAGTTTTCCAAACTCCCCCATTTTTGTTGGAATTTTTTTGTTTGTTTGTTTGAAATAAAGATTTGTGCACCAACTTTAAAGCAAATATTTTATAAATTGGATATTTGTCGTGCTAAATTGGCCATATGAGCCACTGTGCGGGGGAGTGCGCTAAAAGTGATGCAATTTTTTTAGCTTTTTTCATTTAAAGTATATCGCTCTTTTTTGATGAGAAACCATGTGAATTGCTTTGCGAAACGAAGCATGTATCTGCCATAGGACTCTCACCACTCGTTGGCTTTAAATAGGGCGTAAAGTTTAATCAACAAATCGACCATAAAAAGATTTTAAACTATAGGTTTTATTTGGCATAAAAAACTGTATTCACTTTTATTCACAACTTGCGATCTTGACACTTTTTTCGAAATCTTTGAGATTTTGGAATATTGCAGATTTCTTGGTGAAATCTCGATCTCTCTTTATTCTTCCATTATTTTTAATTACTATTTTTTTTTTCCAAGTTCAAATGCCCATTCAAATTTGTAAATTATTGACTTTTGTGAAACTTAATTTCTGTAGCGAATTTCTTACCTTTTTTTATTAATTCGGTTCGGTTGTTTCTTTTAGTTATTTTAGTGAAATGTTTAATTTTAAAGGAAAGTTATGGACCATTTAAGGGACAGATTAATAAACACGCTCTAAGATGAATTATTAAAATCAGAATTCCAGTTTCACTGATTTCAGTCTTTATATTTGTAACCATGCGGGAGTTATTTATTTGGAGCCCTTAAGGGCAGTCAGTGGTCAGTTATTTGGTAAAATTTAGTTGTGTTTGTATATTAAATTACACACAGTGATTCACAATTCCAACTTTAAATTAAAACAACAAATGCCAAAAAATTCTAAAACTGTTGTTGTTTGTATTTGATTTTCAAAAGAAAAAAATATACATACGTTTTGTTTGTCTGATCGCAACTGAAATCACATCAATCAAAATGTGTGTAAATACTGAATTTCGTTGTAGATGTCCTTCTGCTTATAGTAATAAATACAAAAAAATTATTTTTCATAAAAGTAAAAACATAAATAGAAATTGAAGTTTTAAACTCTGCGTAGGGCCCAGGTAATATTTACTGCTGGCTAAAAGCACCTTCCACAACTCCATTCGAGTTAGGCCTGAGTTAATAGGTTGATTGTGGGACAAAAAAAATTAAAGAGTCAAAATATGGAGAGATGGTGAATCGAGGAAGTCACTTTAGAACCGGAGTAAAGCTGCATAAAAGTTACACCTTGCGCACAATATATGTCACATTGGATAAAAAGATCTTCGTGGAAATTTTGCAATCGGGATTTTGAAGAGGCCTCATAGCAGTGAGATGAGCTTTAACCATTTAAATTTGGAATAATTTCCAACCCCTTATTTAGCAGATTTAGTCGCCTCATATTGTTTTGTGTTTGCAAACCATGAATGATTGTGGTCGGTGACTATTGTTAAGACGCTCGAACGCTTTTCAATTTAGTTAAAGAAGCTTTTAAAGCCGAAAGGAAATAATTATTTTAAACAAAGACATCTCAATTATCGACTACTTATTCAAAAATCCAGAGCAAGTCATTTCTTTTTCGATTTTTAAAGGCAATTCCCTCAAATCTTTCGAAAGTAAATCGAATGACGTTTTCAATTTTTCCTCTTTGTCTACCCGCTTTTACTAACACTTCAATTTATGAAGCCTTTTTCAGAAATATTTAATGTGAATTAAAGACGGAATGCAGTACAATGTGTGATTTACAAGACACCAAACTAACAATTATTCGGGCTTTATGAACAGCGGTGAGTGTTTTTGATCGTATCAACAATAAAAATGTTCAAAAACCGTTACATAAAGGGCCTTTTGCTCCCTTTTAAATTGAGCGAAGTATATTCATCCAGCTCTACTTTCGAAGGTGCTTATAAACAAGGCCTTCCGAAAGTCTTTGAAAACGTCTGTGTTACACAATAAAAAAATTTCTTTTATTTCTCGAAAAGTGACTTTTATCGCTAGAATTGCATATTTGTAATCTCTTTCGTACTGGTTCAAATTTCAACCCTGATTACCACAGAAATCCATCTGTTACAACGGCAAACAATTAAAAAAGAAAATGAAAACACAAAAAAGCTTGAAGAAAACCATGATAGGTTTTTTTTTTGTCATTAAAGCCCGCCTAAAGCATTCTACACACAAGATACCTTTATATGTTTTTCATTTTCTTTATTATTATTTTTATTTTTTTGTTACAAATATTCTTTTCTTAACCATAAAAGTACAGACGCATATCTAAGATATTCATTTAACTGTGATTTTACTTGTGGCAAAAAGATCTTAATAAAAGATTTTAATACTCGTTACAAATGGAATGAAATGATAATGCAAGATTAAAACCACGCACAAGGTTGTTGGCTGTGGCTGTGGCTGCGGCTGAGCTAGTTGTCACACACATTCCAATCAGCCAACACTACGTTTAACTGAAAGTAATTAATGACTGTACACGAAGAAATTATAATAAAAAGCAGTTTTGGGATTTTAATTAAATAAATCACATTTTTTATAATAAAATGAGTTGGGATGGAATTAGCTAGAAATAATTTTTAAAATAAAAGGAAGAAATTGTAGCTTCGAAATTAAGGGCACATCATTTGGAGGATTGACGAAATGTATTAAAATGTTTACCTCTGGACACCCAAATCAGAGTAGTAAAATAAACGTTCGTTTACTTGAAATCTTAGTGTAGGAACACTTTGTTGCCTTAATTTAAGTGTAGCGTGATCATATCAAAACGATCGGAAAAGAAATGTAACAGTGTCAAATTGATTTTGATTTTTTTTTTGTGTAAATCTGCAATTATTCTTTTATTATGGAATAGCACATCATTCCATTGTTCGCCTCGGTTTCGCTGGAATATTTTTTGGCCAAAATCCTGCACTTCCGCGAACATTTCCAGCTCCCAATTAGTGAGCTTATGTCATTGTTTATAGCTTATATTCTTGAGTCTTATTTTGATGTAGGCCTTAAAATAAGCAGGCAATGTTTAAATCAGCTCTTCGATATTGGCCGCTACTTTGTACTAATCTCTGTGTGGTTGAGGGCTTAAGGTCCGAAAGAGTTTACTCACTCTGAACATGACCGAACTTACGACGAAATTTGCTTTGCATATTTACAACTGAGACGGAAACTAGGATGCGTATTGTGTCACGTGCTGTTTTGCATTTCACATCACATGTTCTCCAGTACGAATTCATAGCTACGTACTGCCGGTTGATGTCGTTGCGTTTTGTATCACTTCTTGAGCAACCGAAGCGATATTCCGAACAAAACGAGAAGCTCGAGGTCTTGCGCTGTGCAATTTATCCAGTCTCTTTTCATTTAGTAGCTAAATGCTCGAAAGTTTGTAAAGTGGGCGTTTGATGACCAGGAAAACGGCGATACAATTCACGCAGTGCCAAACACCAAAAAAAACCATACGCAAGCGTTCCGAGTTCTGGAGGAGTATAAGCGTTGAATGGTTTCTTTACACATATTTTGTTTACTTGACAAATGTCATAAATGAAATCATATTCAACGCTATTTGCAAAAGCTGTTCCATCATTCAATAGGGGAATTTAAATTAGGCCACCTTGTACAGAGTTTGTAAACGTTAGCTAATACAGTTTTTTAGATATAATATATAATTTTTACTTTGTATGGCAAGTGCCACGCCCACATACAGTAACACTCTGTTCAAATTTTAGGCGGATCACTTCGCTGGCTTAGGAACATACAGCTTTCATACAGATATAAACTGCACTCACCAACGCGCACCTGTCGAAATACATATTTATTGCCCTGTAATAACTTTTTCGTGGTAACACTTTTATTGCATCACACAACAAGTTCTATACTTGGTTGCAAAGAATGAAAATTTATCTTATTTATGTCTTTATATAGAATTTGCATTTATTTTAAAAACAATTATCACGTAGACAATTTGTGCCATACACATTGGCTAAATGTTACATATTCTTGTTGTTGCTTGCTCTTTGAGCTGTGTGTGCCACACAGCGTGCTCTGGCCTTCTGTTCTATAACAATTATTTGTAAAGACTTGCCACCATTGTGAGGAAAGCAGGGATGAGTTTCGAAATGAAAAGTTTAAATGTTCATGTGTTAATGTCAGTTCTATTGTTTTAACTTTTTTTTTATTACTCTAAGCTGTTTGTGTTTAATGAGCTCTATCCATTTAACAAATTGCCTGTCGTGAAATTGTGACCGCGCTATAACGTTTAATGGGAATGTCGTCGTTGTCATCGTTGTCATCGTTGTATTTAGCATTAATAGTGTTGTAGTTGTTTATTATAATTTTAGTCCTCAAAGCGGTAGTGGCTGTAGTTTAGCTGGCAGACTTGAATCGTCTTTGATGGGTGCTTGCTCGCCTGCTTACCATGCTTATGTCCACTGTCAGACTATTCGTATTTCTATCATCAAATGTTATGCCTAATGTTACTTCCTTTCTTTATATATTTTATTTTTGTTTTAACTGCTATTTGTTTCTGCCCGTTTTAAACACAACCTTACACAACCTTACACACTCTGCGAACTCTATGACCAGTTGTCTAATAAGCCTATATAAGCCGTCTGACAGACCAAAGGACATTTAGACAGACACTTACAATTTCTTTGTACATTCGTGCTTTGAACGTGTACAACTTATTATGTACAACTTATGCCTGCTGCTGTTCGCTGTTGTTGACTAGACAAACATTTGTATTAAAGCAGCCACTAAAAAGACGCAAAAAATATTCATAGTGAAAATAAATGAATGAATGACAATGTTAAAGTGAGGAATATAAATTGAAACAAATATAAGAGAGAAAAGGTTAAGTTCTCCTTTACTCACATTTCCTGCTGGGGCAAATATTATCGGACAATAGACAAACGAAATCGTGTGTAAAGATGTCTGTAAAGTAGGTAGGTTCGTTAATTTGATTAAAATGAGGTTTTGTAAGATAAATTTTGGCAATAAAAAGATGATTTGAAGCAAAGGGTCCTAGGATTTTACCTTATTAAAAAATAATTGGAGAAAGTACTTTTTCGACCAAAAAAACGACATTTGGCATTTTATTTAATTTCAAAAGAATTTTTTAAAACAAGAGTACTTTTTAAAAGAGTACCTTTTTTCAATAGTACTTTTTAAAAAGTACCTAAGTCAAAAATTATTGGTTTTCAAAATGCGTTTATATAATTTTTTTAAAGTAATTTAAAAAAAATTAAAATGTTTCTAAAAGTATATACTTTTTCAAAGCACCTTTTCGAGCTGCGTTTTGTTCCCTTGAGTTTTTTTGAACCTCTTCGTTAATAAAGCATTTGTGGTAATAAATGAGAAAAAAACTGGTCAATTCGCTTTTTGATCAAGCAACCCAATTTTGTTTATATTGTCATGGTCGGTTTACGCCGCTGAATAAGAAAATTTCTAGTTAATTAATTGTCTATTATCGAGGAATTAAAAATATTCAAAAGCAAACGCGAACGCAAACGCACGTACAAAATAAATAAGAAACAATTTTTGCAACAAATTATGATTTAATCTTGTGTCTTCATCTCAACAACGCTGTTATCGCGAAATACTCATACAATGACTTGTGATTACTCCTGTATAATTTTTATACAAAGTAGAACAATTGAAGTGAAATGTTGAAAGAAAATCAAAATAAAATAGAAAATTTTGTTCATAACATTTTAAGTTTCAATACGTTTCAAATATTTGTACTGATTACCTTCTCTATTCAGTTGCTGGTTAGTAGTCATTGCTTTGATTTTGTGTTTATTGTGTCGCAAGTTTTTTCTCCTCTCCCACTGGTTGACGGAGGAAAACGTGCTTGCGGAAAAACATTTTTTAAAACTCGTTCTTTGCTACAAAATACATTTCATTTACGTGACGTTTGGGATGTACAGTGCGTGCAATAATTTTTAATTAGATGTAATTGTAACTGCAATTGTTTGGTAAATCTGCAAACATTGTAGAATTGGCAACAATTTTTTTGAACCCCTCTCTTTAAATAGAATTTTTAATGAAAAACTCTGGCAGTCTCTAAACAAGTTGAACATCTTGTAGTTGAATAATGTAATTTACTATCAAAAGACTATTTGTCTTTCATAAGGACAAGGACTACGACATCAATATACTCTGTGAGTGCTCAAGTTTTAAAATTTCTAGAGCAAACGCAGGGTAACATTTTGGAAATGGATAACACCTTTATCGAACTGATGCTTTTAGATAATGTCTCATCTGGTTGACTACACATGTTGACCAGACAAAGTACTTGCCTTGCCTTTGGAACCACAGCCTTTGACTTTACTAGGTAGAAATACTGCAATAGTACTGCGCTCTTAGTCAGCTGATCGGTTTAGGATTACCACACACCTAAAGCTAGGGCGATTAGTACTGATGTGAACCCAACTTGTCTTCAGTGCAGACCTTCTTTTTCTGACTATCTTGAAGTTATAGACTTGCATCTACAAATGTACAGGGTGGGTCAGAAAGCCGGAAACCTACTCTACGCAATTAATTGTTGCGGCCATTGTTATCGCGTAAGAAATATTAACCAATGACTTTGCTGCCCAATCTGTATAGATTGGCTAGTCTTGCATTGTCTTCTATTAATCATTATACGAAATGTAATGAACAAAATACCCGCCAATGTCTAAGTTCCTCAGGTGCTCACACCAAACGTTTTGCGCTATATACTTGAATAAAATTTCCGACATGGACGAGAACACAAATCAAGTGGATAAATTACAGCCTTTCGATATTGGTCGAAAGTTCCATTTAAATTCTACTGAAATTTTAATCAATATCAAATAATGCAATTTGAAAACCGCTCTTTGTATTCTTTGTTGAAGACAGCTTTAATAGTTTACTGTGTTCCATTGGAATAAGGCGAACTAATGTTAAAATGTCTCATAAATGGGTCACACGTTTTTTCTTGAATTGCTTGTTTAAAGTTTGCGAAAAGTATCTAGCTTTATATTTCACATTAGCACACACACTTTGATGACAAGGTAATAATTTTTGTTTGTTTAAAATGAACTTGTCACATCCTGCATACATCGTCAAAACTTGCAAACGAAATTTGACAAAAGATCAGGCCACCCTCTGACACTTGGTAATTAGTTACTGTTTCAGGTCAAGTAGTAAATAAAATATTTTCCATGTGTTTCTTATCAGCATTCTAAAAGTATATACCAGCGTATTTAATCCTATTTGAAGCTTAAAACTCAACTACCTCTCTTTAATACTTCTTCTAACTCAGCATTTGGCTGGCCCAAACTGGCTGCACCAATAAAAACGAATTAAAATCGCAGCAGGAAAAGAGGGTGGCAACGGTAACTATTGTTTATGTTTTCGTTTCTTTCATTCCAATGAATTCAGCAGATGGCGGTCAGTGCATAGAGCCATTAAATTAACTACAGTGTAGACCATAATGAAAAATCATTAAGCACACATGACGTAAAAGTTCGTAAAACTTGCAATTGACTGGGATTACGAATTGCTGGCTAAAGGTTTAGTAAATGGTTTCTTAGCACGTTTTATCTAAAACATATTTTTACAATCTCACTTGGGTTTTTCAGTCGAAGTAGGCAAGGTTGAAAATGTTATAAAAACCCATATCATAATTGGTCGTATTAGCGTTTTAATTTCAAAAGCTGTTTGCATAACAATCCAGCTTAAAAAAAAATAACTTTTTTATTTCTAACTGACAATTCTTGGATGTTGTCGTTGTACAAATTTTAATGGCCCATTTAAGAAGGCTGTAGTCGAATTAAAATTTGTGAATTGATGTTTAAAATGTTTTAAGAAAGATGATAGATTATTATTATGATCTTAGGACATTAAACCTTCCAGTGACGATGAGACATTTAACGCCGCAGTTAGCTAATGCGAACGAAATGGCAGCGAATAATGTAAATAGGCTCATATTGTACATTTTTCGGAATTCCCATCGAAATTCATTTGATTTGATTCCATTGTGGTTTTGAGTAAACGATTACTCCAGCCTAAAACCTTGAGCTGTTTAGATGGCTGGCGTATTGAATTTAAGTACGCCAATAAAGTCGCAGTCGATTCCAGAAATCAATAAAAAAAACAAGATATCGTCTTACAAACACGTTACCCAAAGAAAGTACTTTCGTTTAACCAGCTCCAATTAAAGTCAACAGTTTTGGTTTCGGAAACAAAAATTTTGTTCGCCAGCGCTACTTGCCATAAGGCTACTGATTCTGACAATTCGCAAAACCAGAACTGTTTCCTTATATGGTTCGTTCCTTACATCAAATCGAGCTTCAATATTTAAGAGAGGTAAAATGTTGTTTCACATAAACAAACACGCAAGAGATGAAATATCATCTTGTTTTTCTCCTTATTGAGGCGACTTTTGCAGTGGTTATTTGATTGCGGTCCCATTCTTCTAGCGACGACGTTTCTGGACTAGACTTTTACTCCAACATGTAAGTTCGCTCTCTCATTTGGTCTGAGTTATATCATAAAATTCAAATGTAATTTACTGCTTGCAGCGCGAGACCAGAATAACTCTGAATTTATTAAGGCAGAAATACAACAACCGTTTTCCTTTCATCTCTAGTCTATCGGCTTAGGATTACCAAACCCAAAGCTATAGCGATTACTATTGTTGTGAACCGTCTTCCCCCAAACTATGTATGTTCTTAGTCTTCATCTTCAAATAAACAGCTACCGACACCTTCCTTGCGCTGGCTTCTGTATTGTGGACAAGGATAATTTATTTTCAGTATTTTGGAGCTGCGGATTTGCGTTAATGTACATACATATGTACAGGTAGGCTAGAAAGTCGTAAGATTTGATTTGAAAAATGTTTCCGAACTGAAAGAAGGAGGGCCGCGCGGAAGGTGGGGTTATGTAGCGTTTAGAGTTAAAAATTATTATAAAAATTATTCATTCCTCCAGTCTTCTTCGGCGTTTATTTTGCAATAAGTTCGGATTACACGATTTAAATCTATGACTCAGTTATGTTGTTATTAGAACCTGGATGAGGAACTTCGAATCCTGTGGATCAATGCTAAAGCAAAAATCTGCGAGACTGCGTCGTACTTGCCCGTAACTTTGACCGTTTCGCGATCCCCTCGCCCATACCGTTGCGAATCAATTCTATTTTCCAAATGGGATCACTCTTTCTTTCTTTCTAACACTTTTTGCATATATATAGAGAAAGAACATTGTTCGTTCACTTATTTAGGTCCACCCTGTACTTAAACCAGGACAACCGAATCCTAAAGCCGAAAATAAAACAAAAATACCTTCATTTTTTTCGATTGATAATTTTTCTATGGTTGCTTAAATCTGTAAATAGAACATTCCGATACAATAATAATTCGTGTCCTTCTGAGATACACACACGTATACACATGCATCTATACTAACAGCAACAATTATAGTGTTTATTTGTTGTTGTTGCTGTTTCTGCCCAGCGCAGTTGTTGTCATATGAGTTTGCTTTGTTTTTGTTTATCTTCTCTGGCTTATGTTGTTCTAACTCTACCAAATGGTCGCTGTTGTTGTCTCTCCCTATATATTGATGAATATGTGGACGTTGTTGTTGTTGTTGTTGTTGTTCATCGTTCAATGTACGTACAATCATTTTTTAAAGTTTGTTGGTGCTTTTGGTCATCTGTGTGTAGAATATCAATTACTTGTGCTAAACACCTGCTGCATAGGAATTTCAAATCCATGCACCGCAGCAAAAAACCAAAACAAACTGAAGCAAAACGAAAACCATTTAAACTCCAACTAGTCATGGAAGAAAACATTCACTCATGCACTCAAGCCCACATTTATATACGCATCTTTCCGATAGTCGATAGTTTAAGCTGTGAAATTAAATCGAATGGAATAGAGAAGAGAATTTAGCTGTTGAGTATCGATATTAAATAAATTTTAATGATACAGCAGCAGCAACAACAACAAAAATACATATTCCAACTCTAAAGACGTATTTTTGTTGTTGTTTGTTTTGCATTCTTAAGAAACTTATGGTTTTACGCATGTGTTATGTATGCAATAAATCGTTATCACTGCAACCAACTAGTTAGTTGGTTGCCAGTCGTCAGTCAGTCAGTCAGGCATTCAGTCATTCCGTCCATCCTTCGGTACATCCTTAAGATATTTAGTTCGTTAAGTATTCCGTTGCGTGTGAAAGTGTGTTGAAGTAGTCTGTGTTCATTTCTATTAGACAATTTATAGAACGATGTAGCAGCAAGGGAAGTGTTTTAAACTAGAATTGTGTCTTGTTGCAAGGTTTCTGTGGTTTCGCTAAAATTATTCAAAATGCGTTCATTGATCTCGATAAGAATTTATAATTTTCCTACATTATTTCTGCTCTTATTTTATATTAATTAAAGCTGGGCGGCTTGTTTTTTTGTCCTTTAATGACAAGATGGAAATCACTGGCTGCGGCTGGCGAATTGACCTGCCATTATGGTTAACATTTATCTTAATGCCATTCTGCTTTCCTTATCTCTAATTGGAGCTTAAACTTCAATCCAATGGATGAATTTTTGTAAAACTAAACCGAAGTATGATGAAGGGAACCCCCTTTTTGAATTTAGTAACTTGTAATTTTATTATTTATTAACTAATGCTAAAAGTTGTAGGGAATATGCCACAAAAGCCATAACTTGGCATGAATACACAAAGGCAGGGATATTAAAGAGCTGAATTTACAAAGAAGTTATCAAGTCGTAAAGTGTTTGAGTAAAATCGGTTTTCACAATCAAATAATTGTTGTGATAATTTTCGTGAGCGTCACAAGTTTGACTAAAGTATTAATCAATTTGAAGTAATTTTATATTCAACAATGATTTCATTCTTTAGCCATCAGTCTTCTTAGTTCACCGACGTACATTTAGCCAGCAAGATGCTGATGGGTTAGTAGGTGGAGTTGGTTGCTTGTTAACTTTTCTAATGAAACTTTATGCGGACAGTTGTGTAGCAACTTGCAGTGGTGCACAGGGGCATACAATTGCATTCAAGTGTGTAAATTTACACATGAGATTTTATTCGTGATCTTTCCCAACATTATTCCAAACTAATGCTGCTGTGCAGCTGAAATCATATATGAACATGATTATAGCGTGTGGTCACCATCATGCAGAGAGTGCAAGTTAAATTTCAAACGAACGACAACAACAGCAGCTTGTATGATTTCAAGCTGCAGCTACCATTCGCACTACATAATGTTGTTAATATTTGTGGCGTTATCGCTGACTCTTGTTTTTGTTGTTATGTTGCAATTTCAATCCTAATTTCGACTTGCATAAGCAAATGATTGGGCGTGCCAACTTTGAAAGTCTCCGTTATTGTTTCAGCTGTTCTTTTTTCCTATATAGCAGCAAATATGTTTCTGCTAACTTCGATTGCTTTATATGGTTTGATTGAAAATTCTATTGTGCTTTTACAATTTGAACCTTTGTGTCAATGTTTGGGGGTGTCCAATAGGAAGATTGTTGATTGCAACATTCCTTGGTTGTTAACTGTCTTGAAGTATATTTTTTATTAAACTGTTTTTCATCTAGGGTTTACTTAAGTCGCACCTCTATGACAATAAGCCACAATCAACAGGTGTCCTCAAAATCAACGCAACTCAAACGTGTCACCGGCAATGTCTTTGTATATATCTATTTTACCTTATATTTACTTTTAACGTTTCTAATTGTTCCTAACTCTCTAATATTTTTATTGTAAGCAGGTTAGGTTAGGTTGACAAATCAGGCCCTCTTGTGTTGTCTGAACAATGATAGTGAGAGGCTAACGTAGTGCCCTAGCGCTAAATGAGTCCGGCGTAGGTTCCCTGAAGCAGGACAAAAAAACAGGAGATAATATACCGTCTTCTTTTCCTCTTCATTCTGACAACTTCTACAGAAGTCATTTGCGGGCAACTCCATTCTTTTTCCTTGATTGCCAGTTTTGCATTATTAAGTAATCGTCGCCACGATGTCCCTTAATTGTGTCTTCTGAAATCTTAATTGATCCCTGGTTGAACATACTCTAAGCTTGGCTAAATTAACCTAGTGCTCCGACATTTGGGCTCTTTTCACCAGCCAGCCTTAGTCATATCATATATCGCGTTAAGTATCAGCTTGTTAGCCATACAATTGGCCATATTGGTACCATGTCCTCGCACCCATTCTAGGATGATTCTCGAATGTCACGTCATCCGATGTAAGTATGTCTGGCATTCCTGGAGCAGTTTAGATTTTGAATAAACACCTGTTCGAGACCTGATTGCAGCACGGCTATCTGTACGATCTGTGAATATTTCCAGATGGTCCCATACGTCTAAAGAGTCTGTGTCTTGCGAAAGGGAGAAGTTGAAAGCACAGCTTCGGAGTAGTATAATCTATGGGATCAGGAAGACCTCTCCAAGTCTAATTACCCAATTCAACTGCTCATCTAGAATCCCGATTGTTAAAAGATTTTCTTATCTTACAAGAGCCCTCACACGTTCGACGTTTTTATCGCTACTTCAAGTCTTCCCGTTCCAAAAATAATTTCTTTTAGCCAAATTCTTGTACTCTTGATATCTATGGAGATATAGGCGTATTTTAACTCTTCAAGGTGGACACCGCCGGTTTTCCCAAGTGCTGCATTTCCAGATCGCTCGCTGGTTTGCCAGTCTCTTTTCTTTTCCCAGATAACTCTTAATGGGGGATTGCGCAGATTTAAATTGGGTTTTAATGGGGGTTTTATGCAAAACTACAAAAAATTATGAATGCTTTTTACAATGGGGCGCCATGACTAAGACAGTGTTTTAGTATTTTTATTACGAACAAAAGTGTTTGTATGTGTTGGGCAGCCTATTAAGATGTGCTCAAATTTGTATCTAACGAGGACTTTTAAAGTTTGTACAATTCATGGTGGCCTGACTCAAATTTGTAATATGATTATCTAAATATAAATCTGTTTTAATAACCTACGCTCTCTGCGTTTATTTAAAGACTTTCAGCGTTATTATGACACTATTTCATTTTACGACTTGACTCTCTTGCACAAATGCAGTGTTATTTTAATAAAATTAGAGTTACATACAACTAGTATGGCATCAACTGCAGTTTATGTTGAGAAGACCTTCCCACACCCTGCTTGAGTTGTCTTACTTGACTCAATTACCGAACAATTTACTTAAGGAGCGAAAAATAAGGCAGAAAAGTAAGATTTGGTTGCATAGAAACAATCCAAAATTGGTCTTAAATGGTGGATTAACAAGCAGTGAGTTTCGTGCAGTCTGTTAGATTATTTTCATTTTTATTCACTTAAAAGTAAAAACCAAAAACCAACTAAACAGAATCCATTTAATGTTACAATGTTGCTGATATAAACGAGTTCAACTAGAGTTTCCCAACAGATGATGCTGTTACTTCTCGAGCCGATTAACATCAAATAATACATGATGAGCTGGCTTTCTGCAGTGGTCGTATGGGCAAACCCACATTTAGCCATTCAGCGAATTTCTTTATATATAAAATTATAGACAGAGCAAAGAAACCATTACCGACATATGTGTCTATTGCACATTTGCCAAACGCACAAATATACTTCAGATATTATCAATTAAAATCAAAGGAATTCAATTTTTATAGCAATTTTCTCATCAATAAATAAATAGCGAATTTAATGCAGACATTCTGCTGGTTTAATTAACCAGAATTACTAGACAATTATCAAATTTGCTAGCAAATCTTGCAAACAAACTAAACCAAACAACCAAAGAAAAATAAATCTTTATTACAACTTCATGAGAAGAAGAACAAAAACAGCCATGCAACTAATTTCCACATCAGACATAATTAGACCAGCAGGTCTTTTTTTGTTCTTTGCTCTTGTCGTTTAAAATCTATGCCAAAATCATATAAACCCAACTATTCTATGGCTATAAAACCTACCCACAAATGCATATTTATATGTCAGCCATATGTCAGACAAAATGCCTGTCTGTCTGTCTGTCTATGTGTCTGTCTATCTTTGCGCTTGTTTGAATGAATGGGAGCATTGCCACCTACAAACACACATATCAGCTTGAATGGTAATTTTAAAAAAAGAAATTCAAAAAAGACAGTTGAAACATATTTAAAACCAAACCTAAAGACCGCAATCTTTCAAGTAGTTTTTGTGTTTATTATTCACCTAATAGAATGAAAAATTAAGTTTAAACTTAAACATTTGCCAAATAGTGTTGCCAGATTTGTTGCAGTTTCGTGGAATTTTACGATTCCTTTTTGTGTATTTGTTTTTCCCCCCTACCTCTTATTTAATCCGAGGATTTCTGTTGCAAAATGACTTTAGTTTTATTATCCCTTCTTATGTTCAAAAGTACGAAACACAACTTGCGACCCGGCCACTATGTGATTGGCTGGATATCTTCCCGAATCCCACGACTTTTCCCCAAAGGTACAGGTCGTGATCATTAGGGGTATGTTAGTCGCTTTATAGTTATTACGATTTCTACAGAAGGTTTACTAAAACCAGGAATGAGTAAAAAGCCTTAACGACACCATAACGTGGAAGATTCGAGATTTTTGCGTAGTTGCTGTGGAAGAAGTGCCATTTGAGATCCTAAAGCAGTAGCAGTATTACGTTAGAGATATGTCTACGCCGATCTCCCACTCGCGCAGATGGGATCCATAAGAATCCCGGCTACATCGCTATGACCCAGCCCCTGAAAATTCTTTACGTAGGCATAAATGGCCTCTTTATAAAGATTTCAATGTACCACTTTGGGCGGCGCTATTTTTAGTATATAGCTCTGGAACCATACAGACAAATGGCTTTGTCGCTGCCTGGTGGGTCAACTTTTCCGCCTCGCATACTTCAGTTGGCGTTTGATGTGAAATGATCCATAGGAAAGTATGCAAAAAATATTTTTTCGTGCTTTGTGGTATCGTGTCGCGTCGCCTAATGCGGTATTTCCTTAATAACGGACTTACCGTTGTCCGTGTAATCAGTGACACTGTAGACAATTGGCTGATCTTTTAGTGACAAACCAATTAAAAATTCTAGCATTTAATGCCGAACATTTGTGGGTTGCTTTCTTTGGATAGCGATAGAGTAGAGCAGGCAAGAGGTGAAGTAGAGGCGTATAAATAAAATGTTTAAAGAACACTGTTTCACTGTCTCTGGTGTAAAGTAGTAGCACTGTAGCGATGTATTATGTATGGTTCTAACGGGGTTTCCAATAAGGCAGGCGGTAATTAAAACGGAATAAAACAAGTTGTGTGAAAGGTATCAATAACATTTTTTTTCTATTTAGGATGCCATTCTGTGTGGAATATGAAATCATCAAAACGGCCGCGGTTGCTTCAAAAGGTACAATATTGGACAACTCTGTCACATACGTCTGACTTTGAGCGTCAGTTACTAACGTTTTTTTCATATAATGCCGTCTGTCAAACCTCGTGTGTATCGATGTCGCCTCTGCTATTTGGCAGTTTAGTTTGTTTATATTTATCCAAAAATGCTCATTGTCATCAGAGGGGATTTTCAGTCAAAATCGGGTCCTCTTTCAACGACTCCAAAGTCCAATCAGCTAACAAACGGCTATCGTATATGTTCATTAGCTTTGAGCTCTCGGGTCAGTTGGATTTTGTATAGGGTCTAGCTCCAACGCATAAGTTATGAGGAATTGGCTGACTCGGATTTTTCTATATACTGTCGCAGACGTCAGCGATATTCTCAACCGATCCAGCATTCCTTTAAGGTAAGCTAATTGGTTCATTGTTTACCGAATCGGTAACAGCCACCGTGCCTGCCGTAAAATGTGCCCAATTATGCTACTGTTGTTATTTTCAGAGCTATTTCAACTTCACCAATACCGTTGCCTATTAAGTCTATGGCAACACTTTCTTCTCTGCTTTTAACAAAAATGTTGAAATTTAAATTTTCAGGCAAGAAAAATATCTATAAACTATTAAAACAAAAATAAGGTATTAAATGATTTCTTTTTAAGGCCACATTCAACCAACAAGTGGTTGTTGGCTTTGCCCGACTGCCCTCCTGCCCGCTGAATCTTTATCGTTTTAGGTTTACGTTTTTTTTTTTTTTGGTTGACGCAAGAAAGCTTTAAAGAGTTGTGGGTGCATGTGCATGCTCGTGCCATAAGTTCATTTAGCATGCATAAAAAAGTGCAAGGGCATTTGTGTGTGTGTGTGTGTGTGCTCATAAGTAACTTAATAAACAAAAATAACAAAGAACTAAGATGTAAAAAAGAAATGCAAATATTTGCATATTCGAGTACTCACTCGTACTCGTTTATACGAGTATGTGTGCATGCAACATATGTTTTCCACATTTTGGATGGCGTTGCAGCATGTCGTAAATTTGTAACAATTTATTGTTACTGGTCTCTTCCTCTTTTATTCCTCGGTTCTTTCTTCTGAGCCACAACTACGGCGATGTTCATTTTGCATTGCAATTAGAGAAAGAAACATATTGCTGCTGCTATTTCCTCTGCAATATTTCAGTAATCCATTTGCTATTTACACTCACTCCCCTCCAACAATCAGTTGTTGGCCATGTATTTTAGATTGTTTCTGTGTGTGTGTGGTTGCATGTGGCATACTGCGTGTAAAGTGAAACTTTCGTTTTATTCTCGATTAGAATGTAAATTGAATAGTTTTTACAGCATTACTCTTCTACCAGACCCGAACTGTAGAACATTTATCTCACTGTATGTGGGTTTGTTGCTTCGAACATTCACATAACATTGTTTGAATGCTTACTTTGGCATTGTTTTGGAAAAAAAAACTTCCTATTTCCTTCGCATTGCCTCAATTTGCAATTTTGTCTATCTGCAATTGTTGTGCAGATTGTATGCTGTAAGTATTTGTAACTTCATTTGTGTTTCAAGTGCGACATACAACATAATTCTTGTTGCTGTTCTTTTTTTTTTTTGCAAGCACCAATGTTTGTTGGAATATGTGCAGTTTCCTTAGCCCTCTTCGGAAAATTACAAGCAGCCAGCAGTAGTTGTGTTCAACATCTGTAAATATGGCCCTGTTTTGCATTCGAAATTAATTACCCGTTACTTTCGTCGAGTATTCTCCTACTATTTTATTCAATGCAGATTGTGTAGCACCCTGCACCTTGGGTTGGGAGAATATACGTTTTGGCATTTCATTTGTAAATTCTGCAATATTTGCCTATATTCTCTCATGCTAAGGAGTAAACCCTATTTTTAAGTGGCCTTTATCTTCTGCGTTATGTCTTTGGTTTCTTTAACCTTCGCAAAACATTTTGCACGAAGTGGCAAGTCGAGCTTTGAGGGAGATAGAGCCAACGGAGTTAGCAATGACATATTGACCGATATTCCTCACCAATCCGAGCTAGAACACAAGATTAGCTAGCAGATTGCGAATGCTTACATAATAAATTTTCTTAACTTCCTCAATGTCTTCTGATGTCACACAGATAAATGGACGTCTCGCTATAAACAGTTTGTATCAGACTGTTTTCAAAGATTTTGGCCAAAATATCGAAAATTTTATAAGATATCGAATTGACTCCGATCTTATTTTGAACCTACATTTACCTCATTGTGTATGAATAATGAAAAGCACATCATTCAAAAGGACCGCCTCGGCTTCATTGGCAGCGCTTCAAGATACATTTTTGGTCAAAATCCATCGTTCAATTACCGAACTGATGGCGTTGCCTATGATAGTGTACAATTCAGCTGAAGCAAGCCTTATTTCCATTTTCGGATCCTCTGCTGTACTGGTCACTTTAGCGGCATTTTGTCGTCACTTCGCACCAATATCTGTTAAGCTGGTGAATGACGACGGACCTCACGACCAAATTCACGTTGTGTAGTTTTTGATATGTTTTTATAATTTCCAGACGCTCGGCAAGCGTAAATCGATGTGTAATGAATGACAAACCTTACTGAATATTTTGTCAGCTGAATGTCATTGGGAACTTTGATAGCTTCTGAAATATAACTACTGGAAAAATTGCGCAAATCCGTAACGTTTGCCGTTGATGATGTTGGGTCAGTAAAAATGTACGAACAATTGACGCCGGCGTCAAGTCCGTACACATTGTCTTTTCGAGTATGATCTCAGGAAGGACGGAGTTTGCCCTGAAGGAAATCAGCGGTTGAGGACAAACCCATCTAAACGGCACTTGTACTATTGCCGGGTAGAAAAAAGATCAGCTACCTAGAATGAACGGGTTTTAACTAAACCTAGCAGGTGGGGCGAAATATTTTGGCTTGAGTTGGATAGCAAACTGTACTGGAAACCCAACATAAAAGCTAGAAAAACTTTGAGAAAAGCCAACTAAGGTACTCTTTGTCAATGATGAACTGGTTGCCGGTGGATTTGCCGGCCAGCTGGATTAATCGCAACCATATATTCTATAAGGACATTCCAGTATTGTTGAGGCCGGTTTCAATCTCTCCGGCCTTATAAGCCCCACCCCTCGTAAACCCTGCTCTCGGGGGGAGTTTACTTCTCAAACACGGAAAACCCGGGGTCATCAGAGGACCAAATTCGGACCTCGTGGACATATACAAGGAGGGATCCAAATGGGATAACGGAGTAGGCAAGGTATCTATATAAGGGAATTAGGGGTGACATATTGGCTGAAACATTATCGATATTAGAGGATTCCACAGGAACGGTTGGATCTTCGCCGATAGGCGCGTCACAATTAGATCTCTGAGAGATGTCTTCGTTCAGGGATACCGGGCATTCTTAATTCATATGGCGAGTCTTTCGACAGGTACCTTAAAATGGGTGCATGGATATAGATTACCATACATTGCAAGTTTGGTACTCGCGCCTGTAATTACTACCATGGAAGTTGTGACAACGAGGAGGAAGAGCAGACAGTGACTAATCTTTTATGCTTCTGTCCTGTACAAGATTGCCTACGACATACTTACCTAGGGCTGAGAACCTTTGTTAGAGGGCTGAGAACCTTTGTTAGGCTCCATCGCAGCACAAATATTGTGACCACCCTACTCTTTATAATAGCTTTCCAATCTACATTCTCCAGTTCTTAATTAGCGGATTAGCCTACCCACGTGGGCCTGCGACAGCTGGCGTGTCTACCTCACCCAACCATATCTTTTCGTGGATACATAGCGTGGTGAACATTGTGAGGGTTGACTCACAGCCTTTCGCACAAAAATGCTCCCCATTGCCAAAGATGCTTTTTCAACCAAAATAGAAGTCCTCCTATAAACGCTCGTATTAATGAGCTACTTGCTCTATCGTGTAACTTGCCACTTTCATTTGGCAGCAGTGATTGAACAATAAGTTTTCTAATTTTTTCAGCATCTACTTGTTTTAGTTTTTATTAAGCTAAGAAGGGTAAATTAAGTCCGTTACACCCGATTAAGATACACTTATTTGTCTCTGTACTTTGGGGCTGGTACAGATACTCTTGTACAGCATTGTAAGAATGGAGTATGTATTTAGATATTTGTAGCAATCGAAGCTATTGACCATGTTACCACACATACATATCTACATTCACACATAAACATTCAAGTCTATCGATATTTTTACCCATGACTAAAATATCTCGGCAAAAATTATGAATGATTGAAAACATTTATTTCAAAGCGATTCTTTTTATTACTAAAATGAAATTTTATCAAAATCCCCGTGACCAAAAAAAACACAAACAAAAATTTCATTATTCATTTGAAATTTCAATATTCGCTAAACTAAAAAGAATTTATTAAGACCCAGGACATTTCAATTGGTAACATTTTAGTTCTTTAAATCTGCGCAGGAAATTCTTTGTTTTAAACGAAATTGTTTGCTGGTTTAGTGTAAATATTGTTATTGTCAATGCAGTGTTTGTTGCACATCGACATTATTCATTTTTATTTTTCAATCTATTGCTGGATAAACACATAAACTACAAATATTCCAACACAAACACTGGCACAGGAGTGCTCCCCTCCACTCATAACTTTTATATCCAGGCCACTACAACAAAACTAATTTCTGCCACTCACACTTTGGCAGCAATTGTAGTTCAATGCTGTTACGGTTAAATGTACTGTGTGTTGCCGTTGTTTATGCTACCACGTCCTTCTCAATGCATGAGAGGAATAACAGGCAACAAACAAACCATCACTTAACAATAGTACGACAATCGTTTTTTTGCTTTTGTTTTTGGTTTTTTTCCCCCGTTGTGAGTGGAGTGAGAATAGTGGCAACATCCATCTAATGCTCTTGTTATTTTATATTACGTTGCTACAGCTCTTGTTATTGTTGTTTATATGGTCATTTGTTTGATGTATTGTTGTGTGTCCGCCATTTGTTAGTTTTTTTTTTTTAATGGACTGAGTTTTTTCCTTTTTGCTTTTTTCCTGTCGCCTCCCCTGTAAAAATTCAATATTTATTCTGCTGCTGTGGTTTTTTTTTTGTAGACTTTTTTCTCTAGTTTAATGAATATTTTTTAATATATTTTTTCTCTTTGACACTTTTAAATTTCTTTAAACTTTGACCAACAAAATAAATTTAATAAATATTTTTTCAGGATGTTTGCAAATTTTCCCCAGATTATTTTTGCAATATTGTGTAGAAGTTATTTTGGGCTTTATCGTGTTGGTTTTAGTAGGGGATTCTTTGTTGCATTATTTGTATAATTCATTGCACAATGGCAGCAGATACATATTTGAAGAAAAGCAATAAAAGTGAAGCATTAAACCCTCTAATAGCAGAAATATGCTGGATAGTGTTTGACAATGCTATAGAATTGTCTACAGCTAAAATTAATATATTTAATTTAACTTATTTTATTATTCACTTGGTGTTTACAAATTTACATACAAAGCTGAAATATATCCGTGCATATTTCAAAGAGTTTAAGCACCTTTCTTGTAAAATAAATAACTCTGTTCTTTGGTGTAGCAATTTTCAATTCCTTATAGTAATTCTATACTAAACTACGAATCCACAGCTGAGGCTAGCTCCGCTATATGCTCATACTCCGAAAATGGACATTTAGCATTAACAATTTTATACCATCTGCATATTTTAGCCGCCACCAAATCAACATCAGCGACTTGTTGCAGTCCTGCTGTGGGATAATGTGTAGGAAAGGTATAGATTAGCTTTAGCAGCATATTTTGAAGCACTTGAAGACAGTTTCCACTTTTTGTCCGAATATATAATAAATAAATACTTTGTTAAATAACCCAATTTCCTTTCACCGTTTTATATAAAAATATATCTACAGGGAAGGGATCTTATGTATTGTGACTTGTAGTGAAATTTTACGTTAGACATATTTTCAATACAAGCCAGTCTTATAAAATCCCATTTTGTGGGATTTTTTAGCACTATTTGTGAAGAAGTTCGAAATTAACCCTTAAACAGATATAAAGTTTTGACCTATTTCTAGTGTTCAATTTGAATTTTGAGCTTTAGTATCTTTGAAGAAATATAGTAGAATTTTATGACAAATATTTTTCTAGGACAGTTTAGCCCGCTATATTGATATTTAGGGGCAGTTAAGCTCTTTTCAAGAAAGGGAAAAAACACCTATACAGCGAAGAGTTAGAGGGTTAAAATGTTATACAAAAATATTCCCCGTAGTTTTTTACATAAAAATGCTGAACATTCATTGGTTTTACCTGAAATCTAAAGATTATAATATTTCCTATACCGATTTACTAAACTAATATCATAAGGGGGGTGGCTGCGGTAACATCAATCCTGCCTAAAACAACAGCCACACGTAATCTTTCAAAACACCGGTACAAATATATTCTTCTTTTTGTCGGTAGTCGTGGTAAGAACTTTGATATTTAAGAAAAAACACAACTTAATTTTGATGTCTTATTAATATACAAAACTTTACCATTTATGCTAAAATATTGTGCCAAAATGCCATTGGATCGGAATCAAATTTCATTTTAAAATTCAATTCAAATGGCAAAATTTGAAATATTTTTTTGATTAGTGTAACAGACCCATTAGCTTACTCTCAAATTAGTCCTTATCTTAATACCATAGTACTATTGAACAAGTCCACAGAAGCGTAACCGCTCTGAATATTTATTCTAAATTTCTTTTGGTAGAAAGATGCAATAAATAAAAATTAGTGTTTTGACCCAAAGTGCAATGCCCAAATTATTTACACTTTTATGGAAAATAATACACAATATTCTAGTTTTGCTTGATCTGTTTTCTATTTTACAACTGATTTAATTAAAAACTAGTCCAAAATTGCTTTTGAGTTTGAAATGATAGAACAAGTTTTTTCTAATTCATTCAAGCAAACTGAATTAGAATTTTGAAAACTTTTAATTGGATAAAGATGAATACTTGGAACGTTTTAGGGTGATCTAAACACATTTAAAAATAGGGTGATTTAATTTAAGCTTCAATATTAAGTTACTAGGAAAAATATAATTTTTACACAAAAAAAACCCCCAGTTAATCTATTATTCGAAGTATATTTTCCATTTGTCATAATTACACAATTTTGTGTGAATGATTATATCGGCCAAATGACGTTGTGCGATTCTCGTAATTTTCGATGACATTTCTGCTAAACGCAAGGTCGATCTTCTGTAGTCGTGTTTGATTTGGGTTCGTAGACTCTACTATTTAAATGTCTATAAAGAAATAAAAACACAATCTCGAAAGCCAACGTACGTACGGTCTAATTTTTAGTAATGTGCATTAAGAGATCTCCCAAATCCACATATTTTAATTCGTCTTACAAAAGGTTCGTTATCTTGTTTCGATAGAAACATTGAAAATGTTGCCTTAATTACTGAATAAAACTCTCTTTGAAAATTCGATAAGGAGACGACGCTCTGGCCCTCAATTCCCGAGTCATTTGGAGTGAAATGAAAATAGTTGCAATACAAAAGTACAGTGACTGCGTTTGTAGGCCGCACTTGCATGGACTCTGCCAGTATTCTCGTCCGAACGACCTGGGCGAGCATGTTGAGGTGTTTTTATCTTTCCCTCTTCGAACTTCTAGATAAAATTTCAAATTTTGCGCTTAGAAATATTTACGTAAAGCCCAATGTACCTTTTTTTCTTCCGTTGTGTAATAAATGTGTAAGAAATGATATTTATTTTGTTAGTGGTGCCTGATTTAATGTTGGAATAGTACCTGCCACTGCCATAAGGAAACTCCACTTGAATAACCCTTTTGTATGATCGATATGATCGGAATTCAAAGGTGCAGCAATTCCCTTAATCTTATTATTAATGTTCAAACACAATAAACCAATTATTAGTAAAAGTAATTTAAAAAAATATTAATGAGTTTATTGGTTTTTTATTGCTCTTGTTGGAATAGGCCCGTTAACCCTTTATTTTCATCCGCTTTACATTAAGCGGTTAAACAAGTTGTTATACCCTCGTTAAACACTTTGAAAGGTTGACATCTGATGGCACTCAATTTCATATTTTCTTTGATAATTATTCATGAGAAAAAGATATGAATGATTCCTTAAATAAGTTGTGGTGAGTCTTGTTTCTCTTGTCTCAAAACCCATTTCATATAAAAAATGTAACCAAAAAACTTAATCGTTAATCGATTTATTGATTGTTTTAATTTTTTTTTTTTTTTTTGATTATGATTTTTTTAGCTCAAATAAATCCCCAGTTGTTCGCCAATTTTGCAAAATTAAAAAAGACTTTTTAGAAATTTTAGTTGTCTAATAGACGGGTTGGAAATAGTGCGGTCTAACGGCTGTGGGTCATGGTTTTGATTATCGCCAAGAAATTATTACTGTGTCACCACTTGAGGCTTTTCTTGCTATTTATAGAATATTATTTGAAATAAATAAAGGAAATTTAATCAAATTTTTCTGAGAAACTATCATCCCTGTTCTGAATTCCGAGTGGAATGAAAACATGTAGAATTGTAAAAATACCCGGAATTGAATAGTTCGAAATTATTAGCCAATGTTTATGAAAAAATGTTTATGTGGTCGCTTACGTTAATAAATATGCATGAGTCATGAAATATGTCTTACGTATTTTAAAATTTATTGTGAAAAGGTTAAGGAAACCTGATTCTAATTCATTTCGCCATACCATATTTTTTTCTTCTAAATAAAACGAAAAAAAATATTCGGATGTGGAATACAGAACAGTTAAAACATTCCGAAGTTTCCATGTTCGCATAATATATTACGTATTCGGAATACAGGACAGCACTGCATATCACTCTTTAAATGCTTCATTGTTTATTTAAAATTTCAATTCATGTTTTCTTTTACTTCTCGGTAAGCTTGTGGTTTACGATTCCGCTGCATTCATACGAATCGTGAGTAATTAAAGTATTTCATATGCAATAGTTTTATTTACAAATAATACAGCAGTAACAACTGACAAATTGTATTACAAAAAAATTATGTAAGTCTTTTTTAAAGCTTGTATTCCAATCACTTCTTAGAGAACAATATGCCGTGAGGGTTTCAAAATCGATTTTAGATGGCCTTCAGATTTTTCTTAAAAAAGACTTTATGTTCTGTCTAACTTCCTTCCTTCCTTCGTACTATTGATGACTTGCGTTGCATTGATGCCACTATGCACCACAATCCCACATCGAGTTGGATCTAAACAACAGTCACCACGTTACTGCCTAGAAGGGGCCTCACAAACAAGCAGTCCATAACTTTTTGTACCAAAGGTTACTAGTTCCTTTCGTTTCTTACTGCTTTTGTCTCCAACATAGCCGGCGATGATCTTAGCACTGGGTGAAAATATTGCGACCACCAACGCCTCCTATATACATTTGTGTAGGTAGCAATTTTAGGACCATGGCTTCCTAAACCTTGTAAAACTCTTACTGAGGGATTCGGAGCCATCTAATATCATGCTGTCAATAGAAATTCTATTGACAGCCTGCTTTTCGGGTATGAAACACAGCCAACGCGTGCACTTCCGAAAGAACCTCACCAACAACCAGTCCAGAACTTACGTCCCGGGTGTTACTGGCACCCGTGGTACCAACGTTTATTTCGTTACTGGTCGAACTTAGAAAATATTACCTTCTTGCAGGTTCAGGGTCCAGACCAACTTCCGGGACTGCCTGCTGCCGGTACAATGCATAAATGTCTTGAGTTCGCCAAAAAGACGGATTGTTAAGATTTATGTTGGCACCAGTCTTGCCAGCCTTAGCACCGGGTTTATTAATATGCGACCATCAACACTTTTGTATGCACTCGTATAGATAGCAATTGGAGACCGTGGCTGCATGGAACCTGGTGCTAGCCCTTGCTGAGGGGTTACGAGCTACCTATTCTTTGCGCCATTTGGGTATAAACTAGAGACACCACATGCACTCCCGAAGGAGTTTCACAAACAGCAAGTCACGGACCTTGGGTCACAAGGGCCAATTGGTCCTGTGGTATTGTTACGTGTCAAACTAAGAAAGTCCTACCTTTTTCCAGACTTAGACCTAAGTTAAGCCACGGTTTCTCCATTTTCCCTGGTAACAATGCATCAATGTATAGGTATTACTAAGAATATATCCCCCCGGACAGAAGGCATCATTAGCCAATGAGGTCTTTTTCAAAGTCAGTTAAGTCCTTCGTGATAAACCTGCCTTGCTAGTATTACATGTGCGATTAGCTGGTGTTTGAAGTTGCATAAATCACTATTGGAGCTAATCCTACAGAAATGTTATTTAATTACACTATTTGACTAAGAAGCTTAATCTTTTTTTATTTAAGTTGACGTTAATTCTCATTTCCTAATAGGAAAAAAATAGTTTTTCTTGTCCGTGTGTGTTATTTTAAGACGACCTACTACACTCATGTTGCCAAATCCAATCATTTATTACTGTCACTTTATTTTCCAAGTCATTTAAATTTATTATAAAATTGGCAATAGATACTGCAACATATTCCCAGTTATCTATCATACTCCACATACCAACTTGTTGGCCAATAGTTTTTGACAAATGTCCAAGTAATCGTATTTACTTGTACTAGAAGGAGACTTGTGAATGTGTTTCACTACAAGCAGAATGTCTGTACACTCGTACCATGTGTTAATTTTGTTAAAATATAATAAATTAATTAAATAAACTACTGAATGACCGACCATTGTAAATGTTGTGTGGCTCTGTGTGTTCGTGCACTCAAGCAGCCAAATAAAATTTCATGTATTTTAACCAAAAATGTGTGTATGTGCGTGTGTGTGTGTGTAAGTTGGCGTCTCTCATAAGTAGATATTGAAAATTGTCTATAGAAATTAACCACAGAGAAATACAAAATTTGCAAAAACTACTTTGTGCTGAATTTGTATTTCTTCGTTTGTTCATTAATATTTTGAACGTTATTAGCACTGCCTATTTATTTATAGTTACGAGTTGTTGTACATTTTGTTGTAATTGTTTTTATTTGTTTCATTCCAAAACAATGTGATAATTTCACTTGTAATTTGCGTGTGTGACTGTGTAAAAATGGAAACATAAGTTGCAGTTGATTGCGTTTAAGTAAATTTTTGTATAAGGACAGTTGGGTATTGATTGAGGGTGCATGAATAAATTGACTTGAAAAATGCATCGTTCTTAAAGGCACTTGCTTGTCAAGTACTGGTTTAAAAAATGCTTTTACAGAAAGGTAATTTTTCAAAAACTTACAAAGTACTTCTTTAAAAAGTACGTTTTTTAGAAAATATTTAAAAAGTTAAAAATTTGTAAGGTTTTTAATTTTTATGAAATATACTTTTCTCGAGAGATCTTTTCCATTGAAAAATATTTAATATGTATATTTTTACAAAGGTACTTTTTTAAGAAGTACTTTTTTAAATATTGTTTTGTTTTTCTGAAAATTTATATTAAAACAATTAATATTTTAAAGGGTTTTAATGCTATTTTTTAAAATACGATTTTTTAAAGATGTACCTTTTCTACAAAGAACTTTTTCAAACCGTACTTTTGAATATTTTTTATTGTATTTTTTTAAAAGATCCTACTTTTTAGTGGTACTTTCGAAAAATTACTTGTTTTAAAAGGTACTTTCTTCTGGCACGTTCTTGAAAGGTACTTTTTTATAGGGATTTTTTAAGTAGTTTATTTTAAATACACATTCCTCAAAAGTATTGTCTTTACCGGCACTTTTTTGAGAAAAGTACTTCTGTTAGAAGACCTTTTTTAAAAGTATTTTTCTAAAGATATTTTTTTAAAGTCGACCTTTAAAACGTGCTTTTTAAAGGCACTTTTTGTAATTACTTTTATAGAAAAGTACTTTTGAGATTAATGTTTTTAAAGAAGAACTTTAGTTTTGTATTTCAAGCTAAAAAGTCCGGCAATTCGGCGATTACAGTACAAATATATGAATGCCAGAAATCCCTCACATTTTTGCCACTAAAAGAGACCCAACTGTGTAAACATGGATTTTTTACATGTTTAAGTAGCATTTGAATAAAATATAAGAGCGTTAGGTTGAGAGCTGAGTGTCACTTTACTGTGACATTATAAATAAACACTAATTGACTGAGTACGTGTGTGTTGTTGTGTATTTTTCACTTTGTATTTCTTATTTATAAAATAACTTTAACACAGTTGTTAATTACAGCATGTAAAAAGTGCAGACAGACCTACATATCTGCAGGCGCGGATCAAGCTTAGGGTTTGAATGGGTGTAACATTTAAAGTAAACACGAAATTCGAAACCTTTTGGTTGGAAAAACATTTACCTTTATTTATTTCGCCTTGCTGGTGGATAAATCCAATTTTGTATTCGTCTAGATCCGCGCCTGCTTACTCGAATGTCGAACTGTATTTGCATGTTTATTTTAAATTTATTTATTTTTTTAATATTTATCTTTAATCATTGAAAATAATTTATTCACAAATGTTGATGTTTTCATGAAATTCGTTTCTAATTGATTTGTTTTATTGGCGTCATAGAGCCCAATTTCAATTTACATTATTAAGTTGTGTTTGAATTTGGTTTTATGGAGTTTTTCTTGCTTTCATTAAATGCAATTTATGGGCGAAAAATAATTCTATTTTTTGTTCACAAAAATCTGTTTTCCAATAAAAAGCTATAATTTATTCATAAAACTAAAGAAATATTTGCGTTTGTGCTATTTGTAAAGGGAACTTTTAAGAATTGTTCTCTACCCCTAAACAAAGCTTGGCTTGTCTCATGAATTAAAGATCCCTAAGGAAGTACTCTCGAGAGTTGTACAACTTTATACCGAATAGATATAAAGTCGTCGTTATTTAATTTTCTGCAGTTTGAAATATTTCCTTATTTCCAACTACTTTCACACTCAAATCTTCATAGCATCGTGCGACAGCTAAGCTTTTTGCTATATTATATAATGTCAATGTCATTTTGGCATTGCAGTGCTCAATTGGACTCAAAGCAAAATTTTGGTTTTTTAGCCGCATTACTGCCAGTTCTTCTTATTGGTCCTTCTGGAAACCTGTAATAATAATTACTCTCTATTACGATCTCCTTCCAACAAATAAAGTTTTTCTTGAATTATTTTAGGCCATTAAATAGAAGGTTCTACGATCAACTTGCAAACCAGCATATATCGCAATGCTTCCAATGGAAGTCTTGCGTTTGGCTACCCTTCAAACACTTTTTATATTTGGTAAAGTTGTTTTTGTTTTCTCTATATTTTATGGCCATTATTTTTGCCTCAATATATCGAGACCAAGTTAGGCGTCGATAAAGGACGACACCCAGATAGTTACTACTGTTATTTGTGGAGAATTTTGTCTTCTGCGGGTAAACGCTGTGTGTAGACTTTCGATGAACTTACCTTTATTCTCCACGTTTTAGTGACTCTTCTAGCTTGTCAATGTGAGACTGAAACTGTTCGAATGCAACTTTCCGATCTTGGTTAACACTTATAAATGCGGTGTCGTCTGCAAACGTCCGTTGACGTAGGTTTATATGGGCTTGTTGGCATATCCGAAGTATATATGATATATAACAGCGGCCTTAGTATACTACCTCGAGCAACTCCTGCAGGAATTTTTCTGTTTTTGGCAAGCTGATCCTTTGAACTTACTTCAAAAGTTCTACCTTTCAAATAGCTCTTAAGAAGCTTGTGGGAGTTTTCCAATGCAGATCTAATAACGGTGATAATTCTATGTACTAGCTGAGTAGTAGTATACCTTGCTCGAAAACCAAGCTCTGGGATGTTTTGCTTCAATAAGAGAACGAACTTGGTGCTCGGTTTTTTTAGAACTTGCGAAAGTCCTATATGGGAATGACTGTGTCAATGAATGACTGAAACAACACTATTTTGAAGAAAGCAAATTGCTGCCTGTAGTTAAAGCCAAGACGCTTGTTAGACGCTGCTATGGTTGCCTTACTTACATCGAAATTCCTTAGGGTCGCCTCTACATGACTTGTTAATTGTGAGGAAATTTATTACTAATTTTTATAAATAGTTTCACGCATTATTTTTTTGAAACAGGCAGCTTCTCGAAGCAATCTCTGACCCAAGATGGTCCATTTTATTGCTGGTATGTACCAGGCGGTGATCAAGCTTAAGCTTTTTGGAGGCAAGTTACAACGAATTCAAACAATTCTCAAAATTTTCTAAACGTTTTGCATGGGAAAATGTTAATTTTAAATAGGTTTGGTGGCGGAAATTTCTTTTTTTAAACCCCCCTGGGGGTTTAACGGAATACACCTATAATGTGGAGCTGAATGGTGCAGAGACTATTGAGAAACTCTGTGACCAGATATTTGTAGTTTTTATAACATTTTATTGACTAAATATTTCACTGCCTCATAATTTCTTTATTGCTACACTGACATGTGCTATTATATAATTAAGGATAATATTACCGATACCTGTGCAGTTCTGGTCTATCTTAGTTATATGGTAGATTTGCCCTTTGACCTAAGCAAGACTGATTCCTTCTATTTTCATTGTAAGAAAATTCAAGTCAAAGCACTACCTTTCTTCCCTATTCAACATGTGATAACCGTTTTACCCACAGTTTAAGCTCTCATTACTGCCATCGGTAACGAAAATGGTTTAAAGATTTTATTCTTAAAAATCCATCTGGTTTCAGGGGCTTCTTCATAGCTCTTCAATCAACAACATCATTGAAGTTTGGAGATGAAATTAAAACATTTTTGATCTAACCGACTTCTTAAAAAATTCAATGAGCAGGCAAAGATACTCCTAACAATGATACATATAAATTAGTATTAAATTTAATAAGTTCCGGAAATACTTTTTATAGTTTCCCCCAAATTATAACAAATCTTTGGTTTTTGAATAAATGCTTCTATTTGCCCGCCAAGAGAATTTTAAACGACTTCTTTTTAAATATCTATTTAATGTAATTAAATTTAATTAAGTCTTGCACTGAGACAAGAGTTGTCTGTTTTCAAACGCGGAGGGAGGAGTAAAAAAGTATTGAAATTTTTTATAAACAAGCGATTCCTTGTACAAAGAAGCCGAGTTCTTTGCAGATATTTAAAATTAGAAAATCAAAGTAGCCGCTTTTTACCCCACAATTATTTCAAAATACATTTTGTTATCTTTAACTCTTTTTCGCCTTTTCAGCGTGCGGTTCATTGAAAATATCAGTCAATGAGTTATTATTAAAATAATAAGGAAAACGAAGATAAAAAGAGAGAAAACAAACTCTCATGCCCTTAATAGCCATGAAGTAGAAGTTAAGGAACCTTTAGGCAAACTACATACAATAAGACGACTCTTCAGCTTCAGCACCGTCATCACCATTATCATCCTGCGTGAGTGTTTGGCATTCGAACTCTTTTAACACATCACACACATCATTGTGATAAGTAGGACGATATGGTTGGTGTTGAGGCCTTCATAAATCATTATTATCATCGGTCGTCCTCATATATATGATTGTTTGTTTGCCTACTTCTGTTTCACTGTGCGAATGTATAAGTGCGTCTGAGCTGTATTGTAAAACAGAAGCCTACTACCAGGCAGACATGAATTGTTCTTGTAGTTAATGCGACTTGTATTAATGATGCCAGCCCACAACAGCAAGATTAAAATTTATTTGCAACGCAACCGGGGTGAACGGTTAAGCAGCGTTTTTCAGCGATTTAACTTCGTATAAAATTGTTGCAATAATCGAAGAAATTTCGCAAAAGTTTCCTTAAATTGTTTGTATTATACATGTGACGGCTTTTCCAATAGGAGCGGGACGAATTCGACTGCCTGTGGCGACCATGTTAGTTTGACGATGTCTGTTATATCTGGCTATTTATTATTCAAAATCACATGATGAATATATATTTAAATAAGTAAATTGCCCTACAGGGGGACATCACCCCACTCGCTTAATGCGGAGATTTGGTCTACGGCACTTTTGGTTCCTACCGTCACCGGCGAATTCCGCGGTATAAAGGTAGACATACCGTACGCCATGATAGGCTTTCTGTTTGGAAGATGTACCAGTATGAATCTCTCCATGAGATTACATCCCACCATCCTTTTTCTTGTAAAGTTTGTTGAAGTTGCAGGGCAATGTGATTAAACTGCAAACGATGCTCTCAAAGTTAGCGTTACTCAGCCAATTTCCAAGGTTCTGCCGGATGCATGTGGCAACATTATTAAAAATTTAAGCCCTCCGCGGCAAACCTTTGAGCGATGTGATGTTCCGCAAGCGAGGGCCTTCGAAGTTGGAAATCAAAATCATACATATCAACAGAGAACCCTAGAAGGATACGTGAACATGGGACCAACATGGGCAATTGTATGGGTATTAAGTTGGCAAAGAGAGGAGCAGGGCTGCATTGATGAATTCTGTGCCAATCTCCTGAAAAAGGTAAATTAGCAATTTTTTGAATGATATTGCTCAGGCTAGTTGGGGGGAAGAATCCACATGTTTACAAGTTTAGTAATATCTTAGAATTGTTTGTGTACGATGATACTCCCCAAAACCTTAAGCTGAATTTGCGCTTGCTCGCAGAGCAGGTCTAGTTGCGGTCGTAAGAAGTACCTTATTGCATTCCTGTACCGAACGCCGTTTACAGTCACGCACAATTTGACGTTTTCGAGGTTTCGGTGACTCTCTTGCTTACAGCAACAATGTTTTCAAGAGCCCGACCGGCGCAGAGGAGGCTTAGTATCCGAAGTCGACCTAGTTTCTTCACACTTTTAATCACATCTCGAATATTTGCCCGAGGGAAAATTCTGCAATGTTTTAGCGTTCTTCTTTTACGAAGCGCTCCATTTTTAATACTCGGAACAATCTGAGGTAACATCTCTTTAATGTCAGAGTTGCTATGTGCATGAAAAAAATTTCACACAATTTAAACAGTGCATTCTTATTGAGACACCGATATGTTCGATTGTCTTGGCATATTGAAGTGTATATTGACGCATTTTACAAATTATAAAGATCTGTCGAGAACTAACGATTAAAACTTTTTTACTTATCAGCCTTCATTATTGCCACCTTTTTTAATCCTCATGCACACAGTGTGATAGAAAAGCAAACGAAAAATATCTTAAGAGTTTCCTCAGATAGTGATTAAAGTAGAAGATGCCTTAAGGAGCCGAAAGAGAGGAAGACGCAATTTCAATATTATGTTCCTCTGTCGACTTGAGACTGCAATTCTTTGTTATTAAGTTGGCTTGTAGTGGTATAATGATCAAATACATATTTTCTGTATCTCTATATATCACCTTATTTTCTTGCTCTTCTTCACCAAACCAGCCATTAGTGTTCCCAAGGAACAACAAGAATGTCTGAATCTACGTTAGGTTGTCGTATTGTAGGCTGCCAGACATCTTTAGCTATCAAATGTCTAATAGAGAATGTCTTAAAAACTTTCTGTATCCTGCAGAGTTAGTACTGTTTCACTAGGTCATAAAGCAAACAAAAATTTGTCGTAAAAGCTTCATTTAGCGGAATGGCATTCGGGGGAAGTATAAATTATTCTTAAAAGTGACAGGAGGGTCGAGTTAATGAGGGCTGCATACCAATCATATGCTTTTTAATTCGGCGGCGGCTCTCTGATTTCTAGGGGTCGCAGCTGGTTTTTTATTCAGTCGTTGGCATTCTAAAACCGTTTCCTCTGACATTTAACAATTAAGTTTTAAATATATTCGCGAGTGTATTTTCGAAAAAGCAGAACAGCAGCTGGTCTTATTGGATCAACGGAAAGAAACTGTGCGCTCTTGTGAAACTAGTTGCTGCTTTAAAATTCAAAAGAGATGAAATAAAAAGAAACATCATTAAAATGCACGCTTCAGTTTTAAATTGATGAAAAGCCCTAATTAACCAATTCCCAAGGGATTAAAAATAAAAGAAACCAAAAACAAGAATACAAAATCTGTGGAGCAGCGCAACGGTGTATGTGAGATGGACGGTGTCTCTTCTTATTAATCAAAGATCTTTATTTTTTGAAGCTTCTGTCTGTAAAATTAAAAGTCTCCCCAAGTATCTGTCTGTCTGCCTGTGTGTTGGTATCTTTAGGTATTTAATTATAATTTGTGGCTAAAATGAGCTGGGATTTTTGTGTTTAGTAAAAAAAAAAAAAAAAAAATGAGTGGATGCTAGCGTACTACAAGATTAAAGACTGGCTGGCTACCTGCCATAAATAAAATATTTATGATATATAAAATTATTGGGTATTTTGGCCCATTGTTGTTTGTAATATTTTTCATTTGATTAGAGTTTTGTTTGATTTCAATTGGGTTGTATACGGTTTTCTTTTTTAACTTCAACAACACTGTCTTACGAGTATCTTGACGAATTTAGGCCCAGCTGTGCACTACAAATCTATTTTTTGAATTCAAAAATACTACTTAAACCCAGAGTCCTGCCTACAAATTTTTTTAATTGAAAAATTGTCACGTTTGGTAAGAAGTCGCCAAATTTGAATGAGTTTGTTAATGAATCTCAAGAATATTAGTTAGATAATCCTCCTGCATTTTTTAGGAATTTTGCTTAATAATTTTATTTAGCAAAATTTTAATTAAAAAATCTACGCAATTTATTCGTAATAAATTGAATGAGCATTAAACACATGGGAATAAAATTAAAACGGATATCGAGTGCGTGTAATGTCCGGTCGGTACTTGCTGCACAATCTTGTCTTCTATTTATCACTCCTATGAACTCAGATTTTTATCAAAATATGAATTTATGCATCGGGGAAGCAAAGATTTCGATCGCAATAGCCGCACTTTGAATGTTAGTGGTTGCAGTATCGTAACATGAAAATAATAAATTATATTTCAAAAAATTTTTTCTGCTTATTTTATATCCCAATTCTTTAAGTAAAACATAGCGATAAATTCGTTGTGGCCTCATGCTTAACTGCTATTTTTTGATAAAAGAATTGGAATAACAAATTGACAAGAACAATTTTAAGAAATAACAACGAAAACATCCCATGATTTCTTGTTATTAATAAATTATATCGTACTGTAAGTCGTAATAATAGTTTAATTTTCAGGGATGTTCACAAACTTTTTGTCACACACACCACCTGGGTGTTATTACATGATACAACTCTTAGTTGGTAGTTTTAAAAGACACAAGTACTCAAAGTTGACTAGCAATGGGAAACAGGCAACTCAGGTCGCGATCAATTATATTTTCATAAGTTAAAAGTCGACTAATTTAACGAATGTATAAAAATAACATGTTCAGGCATGCACCTTAGGAAGTTTACGCAATTCGAGCCTTAATTGATTCTGGTCAAGTTATTTCTTTGAGAAGAGAAAATGTTGTACAATAACAAAATCAAGACACCTTCAACAAGGTGACCGCATCACCAATACAACTACATTGTATGCTTTATGGCAGGTGTCCAACTCTACGTATAAAAAAATGCTAACAAAAATTCAAATAAATTGCAGGTGAAGTTAACGAAATTTCTTTTAAAGCCGAATTTCTTTTAAAGCTCATTTATCTAAATTTCCAAGCACAAGTTTTCACCATGAGTCCATAACTCAATTGCTTGTTTGCCTTAATGAAGGTGCATGTCTGAACATGCTGCAACGAAGTTGTGGTATTACAGATACATTTTGACTTCGACTTCGGTTGACTGAACTAATAGATTTGGTTGATTGTTCTGTAGCTTAAGATAAGATTATGTTATTAAACGAAATAAACTTAAAACATTTTATTCCGGAAAGCCCACAATGATGATACAGTGATCCTAAATCCGAACTGAGTAACTGATTGTGAATACACGGACTAATGTAATGAACCGATTCGTACTACCCGAACGAATTAGTTATCGCCAAAGCTTGAATCCGCACCTACTACCGCCGATATTAATTCAACGATTGTCAGTTATTGTAACTACTCTCTCGTAAAATATTTAAATATTTGTAAATGAATTAAATAGAATTCAAACTTAAAAAAGGATAAATAAAAATATTCTTATTACCTCACTGGGCCATGGACACAACTAAGTTGCTTTTGCCGACGAAAGTAGATTAAAATCAAATCCCTCTATTAGTCTAGCGGTTTAGCACACAACCTTCCACAGATCGCCAAATTAGAATAAGAAAATAGACACAAAAATAAATAGTTAGTAGCAACAAGAGAAATGCAGGCTTGCCATATAATAAAGCCAGAGCACGAAGCCAAACTCGCAAAGGGAGCACAAACCTAAGTAAAACGCGCATTTGCATTTGCAGAGTTGTTACACCCTGATGCTTTGCTATCCTAATCTAACCTGAAATTTAGGATTAATAAAAATCATAAAATTAAAAACTGAAAAAACCGAAATGGAAAGCGAAATCGAAGTCGGGTTTGCTTGAAAAGGTGTAGTATGAAAAATATTGATTCCTGTTCCTATTGACTCGATAAGACTTCTCGTAGGAAACAAACATGCAATAAATTTTTTTTTCTGTTTTTTATTTCATTCACTCACTCCTTTCTACGTTTGCTGTCTTCTAAGCTGCATTAAGCGGTTTAGGCCACTTATTTTCTCGACTTCACATTTGTTTTCTGATTCTAATACAGTCATTATTATTTATTGCTGATGCTGTTTTCCGAGGTAGCTAAAAACATTGTTTGGCTCTAGGCACCGCTACGATGTCTAATTGATTCATTCATGGATTAATTAATTACAAAAAAAAAAACAAATTTTAAAGGGGCCAAAACATGCACTGGCTCTGATGAAGATTAAGGGTGGGAAGGTTTCTAAACAAACGTGGTTTGAGTTTTTGTTTTGCAGTTTAAACTTTTTCTTAGTAAACAAAAGCTTTTAAAAAATTTACTTTTACTTTTGACTGAAAAAGTTTATCAAAAGTTTTTTTTAGTGCTTTGTAAATTATTTTACTTCGATTGATTTTTCTTGTTGTGGAGTTTATTATTTTCCTTATTTGTTTTTGTTGCATAATGAAGTTTTAAAGTTTTAAAAGGCAAAAGTACAGGATATTATTAAAATAGCTGACGGTTGTTGTTTCAGTACAGTGGTTGTCAAAACAAATGTAACTGAAACCACATTTTCTTCAACCGCATCATTTTTTTAAGCGAGCGACTTTTGGATTAATTTTTATATTTTTCAATTCTGAGGAGTCATATCCATAAAAATGGATTTAAATGCCGAGGTGCCATGTCTTTTTGGTGATCACGCCAGCTTGTTGTATTGTTACCAGAGGAGATGGATGAACCAGGCCCCGAAGATTTTCAGGAGTTTCCAGATTGGTTGTTGGCGAGAGTCTTTCGCGAATGCACGTGGTGCTTGTGGCTTATAACCAAATCTTGGGAAGATCTATGTTTAGATAAATGAGGCGTGGCTTTGCAGCGCATGCTGTCAATAGAATAGCTATTGACAGCTCTTGGAAGAAAGCTGGAAAATGGATAGCTTAAATTCCCTTAGCAAGAGGTTTGATCAGGGTGATGGAATTCAACCTATATAATTTAGTATAGGAGCATTGGCGATCGTATTTTAATACACCCGGTGCTAAGATTGTGTCGCAAGACTGGTGCCGAAATATGTAGATCATGGCATATCATTTTTTACAATAAACTACATGTTTTCGATTACATGGAACCCACGATACATTGGTTCGTTATTCGGGATCCTGCAATGAAGAGCAACTAGGCAAAAATAATGTGAGACTAATGATGACGGGGGTAATTTTGTGTATGGCTCGATTTTAATTTCTATCACTCGCAAAACTTCACGCGGGATTCGTTCCCTTTTGAAACGCATTAAATTGAATTGTTAAACCTCCACGTAACTTTAGGTTTTTCATTTTATTTTTATATAAATTTTTGTAAACAACGTCAGCTAGCTGGGCCTAATGATTCACTTAACATCAGACTAAATTAATAAGAAGCCATGGGGAGCATTTATGTTTTGCTTTTGAAACAGTAAACAAAAGTCGACTTGTTTCTATTTGAAGCGTCTGTTTGTTAGTTTTGTTGTTTTTTTATATTTTGTTGTATTTGGATTTGTTGTGATACATTTTATTTTCTTTGTATACAGATAACTTGTTCTCTGAACAAAATGCAAGCGGCAAACCTCAAATGCAATTAATTGCGAAATAATAAAGACTTTCGAACAGCAATATAATACCTTAAAGAAAATATTAGTTGTTATTAGTTGGTTACATGACTGTGAGGTTATGAGGAGATCTCCATACACACTACTGGACATTAGGCCTATAATCATGTTGAGTGCATCATAGATACACTTTTAGTAGAAAAGAATCAACTGAAATGTTTGGCAAAGCTTTGGATCTGAAATATTCCCAAAGTCATGCGATACATAGTTTCGGTATTAAAATAGCTATGTTCATACAATACCTTTTACATATTAAAAGAAGCAGCCCTTTAGTGAAACCTTTGGAAGACTTTACCTAGCCCCGCTTGGAAAATAAAACTGGGCAACAGGATATATTGGATTCGAATATAGTTCTCTTACTTGCTTTCACTGCTTAGTTTCGCGAGTATTTGTTCAAACAAACTTAATTAAATTTTTACAGGAAATGCAGATATCAATCTTAAAAGATTTGCAAAATATATTTTCGCATACATTGTGTGGTACAGCTTTAAATTGAATAAAATCTAACTCACACCTTTCAATCGTACTACGTTATTCCCATATTCGAAGTTGTTTTATTTAACAATCCCAACAACAATTGAATAAACATAATTTTCTAATCAGATAATGAAGGGAACAAAATATCGAAAAATGTTAAGTTTTCACTATTCATTTCGGGCTTATAGGGCCGCTTTTCTTTTACTTTCAACTTTGCTAATGCAGTCTTCAAGTGAAGGTAAATGAAATTGGATAGGCAGACATAGCTGCCATTCGAAAAATGTTATACTTGAGGTAATGATTGTCAGATCGCCAAATACATTTTATTAAATGATCAGTGTAAGATCATCGTCTTTTTCGGCAGATTATTACGCCATTTCCATGGTGCGTTAGTAGAATATAAACTTCATATTTTAAAAAATTGTAACCTCATTTTTCATTTAATTAATTATTTACGTATTTTTACAATTAATACGAATTAAAAACCATTGCAACAATCGCTTGATTAGCACATTAAAAACTCATAAGTAGATCTAGATCGCATACACGTATGCAATAATACTATGCACAGACATGCATCCTAATGTGGTGTTCACGCATATGTATGCAATTTAGCTACTCAATTAGCAGTTTGCTAGTGAAAACTTGTGTTGGTGAAATTTACTCTGAATTTCTTTTGCCATTTTCCCTTTTTTCTTTACATTTTGTCATTGTACAGGATTATCTCTTCTCAGTGACAAAGGTTGCATGGTGGAATTAAGTACTAATTGCTCAATTTAATAACTGAGTTCTTGTATTGTAAATCGAGTTCAATTAAGGCTTTAATTGCATAAGTTTCCTAATTTAATTCAATTTCTAACACTTCTGGTAGGAATCATTATTTGTATTTTAAATAAAAAGATTATATTTACTTGCGTTGACAGCTACCGTAATATACTTACGTTATTTCTTGTTCTCTCTTTAGAGAAAATAAAAACGTACGCAAAGTTTTTATTTATGTCTTGTTCCGATTTTTAAAACATATTCTTTTCAGATCTTGACAGATTTAAATTTAAAATCGTAATAAAATCAACTGATGGGTGCATATTTAATTGGTGAAAGTATAAAGAAAATGCAGGCTTTTTCCCCCTTTTGTTATACTTGAAATATGTTTATGCCCGCAAAGGTAGTGCTTTGTTTTAGATTTTACCCTTAATAATACCGAAAGGCATTGCACGTGAAAAACTGCTTAGAATCCCGAATAATAAGGGTGTGTTAAGCATGTACTCTTTAGCAGGGCAAGATTTTATTTAAGAAACGAAAACGCCATGAAATATTTATCGTGCAGAACACGTATTGAAATCGTTAAAAAGTAACAAAAATAGTTAGTTGCAATGCTCGATCGTGTGCATGCCAAAGTGAATTTTGAAACTAGATTCCCTTTTTTAAACTTTACAAAAGATCAGTCAGGAACGCAAAATATATAAAAATTAGTATTGAATTTGACTTGTGAAAAATCCTCAAATTCGAAGCAAGAATAATCAGGTTGTTAGATCGTTGGAAGATTATTTGTGAGTGCAAAAATCGTTTAATCTTGCCAGCAGTGTTGGCAAATAATCTGCAGCTTTCTTTAGTATCGCGCAGAATGCCACTCATTAGCTTACACACGTCTCTAATAAAGTGTTGACCTCTATTCTAGACTCTGCTCTCTGATAAAATGTCCTAATCCACCAAATCGTCGTGAAATCGCCAACTATATAAATAATAATAAACTGTAATGACAAAAAACTGGAAAAATCTTGGCTTTCATTAAAAGATGTAAAGAAAGGTAAAAATTTAATTTCTTAATTTCCTAGAATTATTCACTTTCAATCAAATATATAACGACCTTATCGTTTGAAGTGAATTATATAGTTGTGCGACAATTCACTTTTCCCGCGAATAAAAAAGTTTCGGTCGAAAATCCCTATCGCTCAGATTCCTACATGCTAATTTACACACCCTTTTGCAAACAAACGTCTATGGGAACTCATGGAAACAGTCTAATTTATGAACAGAGAATAGTATGAGTGAAAGAGTGCTGCTAGATTCATGGCTTGATATCCTTCAAATGTGTTTCAGAAAGACTACACTTCCATGTCCACTCAACCCTGAGTGTGTTTGTTTTGCTCTGGCTGTTGTTATTTTTTTTTCGCAAACATTTGGCAGTTACTGCCAACACCAAGTAACTGCTACAACAACATATCAAGTGTTCCAGCAAAAAAAAAAAAAACAACAACAACAGCAAACATTTATGATTTATTACCCGAGTCAACTGTGATTGATTTCTGGTGTATGTTTGTTTTTCACTTTTTTGTTTTGTTGCTGCAGGGAATAAACAAGGATTTTTACAAACACAGCCATGCAGTGGCAACAATACAAAAAACATATTTACACCAGATGTCTGTATGTGGGTGTTAGCAAATGCTAATGATGTTTTTTTTTTCTTTTTTTGTGAAACACAATAATGCCGTTTGGCAAAAAAATAAAAGTGATTATTTCATCAATGGAAAAAGGAAATATATAAATAATCTACTGATCCAATCTATGTAGAGCTGGAAATGCAATAGGTGAGCACGGTGACTTTGAGAATGAATTTCTAGTCTCTGTAATGAGTCTGATCTTGGTACATGTTCTTGAAGTTTTTTATGTCATTGTGTTCTGTAGTCCTTTGTTTTAGCTGTTTGTTATTCACTGCATTCCTGTAAATGATCCGAGTGGTAGGAAATAGTCGTAATATTTTTGGTTGGCTCGGATGCTTCTAAACAAATCCTCTTATAGAGAAATAACATATTGTGAATGGTTACAACGCTTTACGGAGCTAGAGAAATGCAGGCACGACGTGATATTTTCAAACACAAGAAGACCAGGTACGAATACTTGACCTTACAGAGCGCATAAAAGCCATGAACATGATTAAGGAGCAATGAATTGAAGGTTCTTAATTGGACCAAATCCAAATGTATCGCGATCTAAATCGCTTAATGAAGCCGCCAACCCATAGACGACTGCAGGCTGGAAATTGGATTCTAGCTATTGGCCACTTAATTCGATCTAATCGTGATTGTCATTAACCAGAAGTTAGTTAGAATCCCATAGATGTTTAAAAGAATATTCTGGATAATCCACACTAGGTTAAATATTTACATATCCAAACTCAGGCCCACCATTTGTTTGGTTCAACTCGTTTGGACTAATTGTTCGATTAAATAGCGAAAGGAATATTAAAGTAGAAAGCTTTCCCCATTTTAACAGATATAGTTTGCTTATATTACTTATAACTTCACACGGTCAATGGTTGGTTGGCAGTCTAACTGGCCAGTGCTAGAATTTAAGGAACGTCGCTGTGGACGATAAATATTTACATTGTAATTTGTTCTGAAATGATATTCCAATTTGCGACATCCGTCCATTCCTTATCACACCTATTATTACGCCATCTTCTGTCTTGTCCGATTCAAGGTAGTACCTATCCGTACTGTCACATTGGAACGTATCGTCTCTGGGTCTTTCAGACGCCGTGTGTGGGATGATATAAGGTATAGAATATAAGAAAATTCTTTCAATAACGCTGAAATACTGACTCGACTACCTAAAATTCTTACTGCATCTACCATAGTCTCACGTCGTAAGTTTACACTATGCGGAAAAAACATCATCGCTAAAGATCTCTTATTTCATTGAAACGAAACTTGACTTCTTAAGCTAGTATTGCAATGATTGCTTAGGCAGTGCGAAAATTAGCCGGTTATATTCCGATACGCGTCCGCAATAGCATAAATGCTTGGGCGGCTATTTCTCGACACTCGTCTGCAAAGGGTTATTGCTCTCAAAACGGCAGATATTATTGTTATCAATGGTCACGAATTTGAGCCATAGTAAAACACTATATGTGTTCTGATAAATTTTTTTTTTTTTTTTGAAATATTAAAACTTCCAAATTACCCACTGTGCAATGCTAATTTCGCTTCAATATCACAGTATGAGCCGAACTCAAATATTTGTTTACAGCAAGAACATTTAAAGGAAATGTTTATGCCAACTATCCTGACATGTGATTCGTAATTCGTAGTTACACACACTTCTTACAATAACAATTAAAACCAATAAAGGCGAGATCCTTCTCTATTACTCGTCTCATATGTTGTATGTTAACATTGTCAACATTCCTATATTCCCAAATACTCACTCAGCCAGCTTCTATTTTCTCACTCTCTTCGCGGTTCATTAAATAGCTGTGAAGGTTCATTAGAACGCTGTGTTAAGATGGTCCAAAGTGTTTTCGGGTGACATGGTTTGTCAAAGCTGAATAAGCTAAGAATCAAAAGTAAAAACTTCAATAAAGTTCACTAAAGGCTCGGAATTCCACTAAGAAATTTGAAAAGTTTTTGTGTTTTAACTTGAAATGAGTAATTTTCATCCAATTAATGAATGAAACAGTAGGTTTCATGTTAATTTACTATAGTGCGACCGGAGTAATAGAGTTTAATTAGAATCGCCTCAATTGTCCAAAATAAGAACTTGATTTGTCGTCGTGCATAAAATGGTACCTAGTAAAACACCAATCCTAGCATTGATGTCTTAAATATAATAATTATCAATGCACATTTATGCCCTGCAGTTCACTGGGAGTGAGAAGAATAAACATTGGCTCTTTTGCTGATGCAGCTGTACTAGGAGGCTTGCCGCTCCACGTTAACAACAAGGCTCATATTTCTCTATTAGTAGGTTAGATTTTGTTCAGAAGAGCAGCTATTTCATTAGTCCCATATCTGCCCTACAGTAAGACTTGTTGCGCCCTCTCCACTATAAACCAAGATTAAGAAGACCTTTGAGCATGCAGCGGTTTCTCAGGGTTGGTCAAATAATGCTTCTGAGATTCAGATGAGTTATGTGCGGCAAACTGTTAAATGTGAAATACTGGTTACTCAGGTGTGCGAAAGCATCCTTGTTCCAAAGTGCGATATGGGACATCTTATCTCAAATTTGTAACTCACTTATTGTGTCCTAAAAAGAGTGTCGTGTTTTCTAAGTTATTTGCTTGTATGTCTTTGGCTTTGTTTGCCAGAGTATTTGCCCATTCATTACAAGATAATTCACGGCAGGTTGGTTCTAAATATCGCGCAGACTACCATGTAACCACTATTCGTTAATAGCTTTCTTGGGGGCCCAATATTGCTCTTCATATGACATTTTCATGCAGTGTGGCTCCATTGGACAATAAAAATAGTATTCAAAAAAGGGCACGTATTTCCTTAAGGATTTTCTCTATAAGAGTGTGTTTAAGGCGAGCTACGTTGTGGAGGTTATTCGCCTTCGTTTTAGAGTCTAAGAACAATCCAAAGTGATTATATTTTCTGGCAGCCTATATCGATCTAACCTCATCGTAGTTATTAGCTTCCAAACCAAGGCACTTCCTTGAAGCCGTTAAAGGATCCCCAATTTGCTTCATAAGCAAACAATTTTATTATAGTTAATAGTCAGGAATAAATCAAGACCAAAATCGAATGGCTACTGTTAGTGCCACAATGAGACAGTTTCCTGGCAAAATATTGTCAATTAGTCCCTGCAGAAGAATGTGGCAGCCGAAGGAGCTACAATGAACTGCTGGGTATACATTGTGCATATTCCTATTCACCTACTCGTATCTCAGTGTTTTTGACTTGTTAACCCTTTTTGTAGTTTAACACATATTAATTAGCAGAAATGTCAAACTGTTAATGTAAAGGAAGCAAAAAAAAACAGCATCATGAAAATGCAAACGATCTAAGGAAAAGTTGGCAAAATTATGTGTTTCTATGATTTGCAAATAAAATAGAAAGAACTTGGACAAGTACCGTAGTACGAATATTAGTATGTGCTAGAGCAGGTAATAGAAAATATGTCATTGTTGTTATTAATGTTCTTTGCTCTCTCTCTCTCTCTCTTTCCTTCTATTATTATACTTGTCCATTCACAAGTAGGAGTATGTGGATTTATGCATCAATATTGAATAAAAGAAATGGTACCAGTTACTGATTCAATAAACCAACAACAATATCTCAAGCAAGAAATAACCTGAAACTCCAGGTTTTCCAGTAGGGGCGAGTAGATGGTAAAACTTAATAAATTAAGTTACGTTAGGAATATCAGAAAATCCTCTGAACTACATTTCGTATGAAATTGTCAATAACTTTGGCACATGGACTTCGGGTGCATGTGAATTGGAGTACAGTTGCTACTTAAGACAACCGTACAAGAGCTAACAAATCCTTAGTTTAGAATATCTGGTGTTGCAGCACCTGCGTGTAGTATGTGGTGCAATTTCGAGCAAATCAAATTGGTTACGCTTGATTATGATAGCGTCTACATATCAAAGTGTCTTTGAGCGATTGTAATGGTAGACCTCGTGGGAATCGGTACCGTCGCGTTAATCGAAAAGTGTTCTCTGTTTAGCGATTTTGCCTTTGATTCAGGTCTCACTTCGAGCTAATTTTTAGCTTACGCAGCGACCTCTTTACTAGTAGTTTATAGTTCAGTGATTGCACTGGTAGACCTCGTGGGGATTACCATCGTTCCGTTCATTCAAAAGTGAACCTCGCCTCATGATTTTTCCCTTAGTACTGGAGCTTATCTGCATCTTATCCTGAGCTAACTCAGCGACCACTGTAATCTTCCCTATTGATTGACCAACTAAAAAGGATAACATAAATGCCATTAGGTGTCAACACAATAGGTACCCCTATCTCCATTGGATACCTGCTTTGCAAAATTTATTATACAGTTTAACAAAAGCATACCAGACAAAACACATGACATACCCACACGCACACTCATATCTGCGGGAAAGTTAAACTCATTTAATGTGCCAAAAGCACCACTTGACCTAAAAATGAAAAAAAAAATAACATGAACTTTAGATGAAATTAAAAAAAAAATGAATTTCTAGAATCTTAATAATGACGTTGCTTGTAAATGATGGCGATGATTATTTCTTTACTTTCGTTCAATTCACCTTCATTTGTAATTTTATACTCACACACGTACGAGTATGGATGGAGATGTCTGCCAGATTTCCATACAGCTCCGACATACCTGGAACTTATTTTTATTTTTTCACACAAGTCAGAAAAGAAACCGTTCATGAAATTGAGAAAGCAGAAGCGAATAAATTTTATTTTTTTTTTTTTAAACAAACCTTTTGATACTTCAGTGCAAGTAGAGTTTGTTTGTTTGGCCGTAATGGTCAAATATATCAAACAGTCTGTCGTTTAAAGACTGAGTTCATTCGGGAATCGACTAATTTCTTACTTTTGCAGTGAACGTGTTAATTATTAATCAAAAATAAAATTACTTATCGATCATCTGGATATATTTACTTATCGACAGTGTATTATTGATTACTAGCACTTGGTGTTACACTAATGACTTTTAATTGGTTCTTTGATCGGAATATAATAACTTTTATTTTAAACTTAACTTTAACTTTTTCATGATCTGAGTAACTTGCAACTTCAGTCGGTGGTAATATAAAAGCGAACTACTCGAAGGAGCAATGCTATACGTTATTAAAAACTGCAGCACCTTGTCCACAAATCCCATTCATTTTTGTCCGCCCACGTTACCTTGTTTTTTAATAAAGAGTACATGTCCTTTTGGAAATTAGTATTATTTCCAATCCTATGAAAGTATATGTATATATTTTTTTTATTATGACTTTATATTTCGAAATAGTATGACCTACGTAAGCTAGTGTATTTTTTCTGGTCCATTTTGTCCAAAAATGGGTCTTTCATTCCATTTTGAAGGCATACACCAAATTTGCAATGTCTAACATAGTTATGTTAGTACGCTACCAGAGCTCTGTTAGTCGGGATGGTTTGTGTCTAGGGTTATACATTTTAAAATTTATCTTCACACACATAGTGAATGCGTATTAATTTTTTCTAGTTTTATATTTAATAAATTTTACTTCGAAGTTTTCAGTCGGTGATCGTAACTTTAATAGCGGTTCCCATCAGACGTAGCCGGACTATAGGGTGCACCCGACCATGTACTCTGGCTTAGTACAATGTAAATGCCGGTGTTCAGCAACAATCAATGATTGTAAACGGAAACGTTCATTTCGAGCATGCAGTTTTGAAAACTTCAACTCGCTATGCTAATGTGGGCGAATGGGCTCAGAATGGACATTTTATTTGTAATATTCATTTTTAGCACGACCAAGATAGAAGACGTGTGCATACAATGGGTGCTTTTTTTGCAACAGTGTAAATTTTTCCAATGTACAAGAAAAAGTTCGTGACATGTGGCAATGCCAAAAAGGCACACTAACGTTTGCTACTTTACCATTAATAGAATAAGAAACGAACAACGCTTGCCAGTCATTGGTAAGACATGTGCTTCTATCGCAAAATTGTCTTCAGGGGTGAAGCTCATTTTTCGCTCAATGGGTACTTCAGCAAACATAGTTACAGAATTTGGTGTGAAGAGTAGCTAGAGACAGTTCAAGAGCTGTCAAGACATCCTGAAAAATGGAATTTGTGAGCCGGCGGCAACGTGGGACCGTACTTCTTCCAGAACGATGAACAAGGTAGCGTGCTATGATTGCAGACTATTGTTGCCCAAAATGAAAGAATGGAATTATGTTCACAAGTGGTTTGCATTCGATGGTACCACGTGCCAAACGGAACGCGATACCATGAGCCGCATAGTTTGCAAATATATCAAGAGAAGTAGAATGTTGCGCGTTCGCGTGAACGCCTTTAACGCCGTTCACAGGAATTGTGGGTAACTCAAGGCTTAGTCTCTTTGTGTTAACTCAAGTTTGTGTTATTTTCAAATCCTTCACAAGAAGAATTTCGGTCTTTTGCTGTTGAGTATATTTCAGAATATTTTTTTTGCTAAGTTCCACACGCTGGCAATCGCATCGAGCAATACAAATGGCTTCACACTATGCCAGTACTACTGTGTTTGTTACCAATAATCAAGTCAATAACTGCAGTTGGATGCATCAGTGCATAATAAAGTCAGTTCGTTATTGAAGAGGTTTGGCATATTCCAGATAATTATTGAGACTGAATTTCATTGCCACATCAGCAATAATACGAAAAGTTACATGTGATTTTGACATTAATCGTTGAATTTACCCTATGCTCAAATCTAGAGTTCCCCAGAAGCTAGAGCATCAGTCTTTCTCTCTCTGGGAAGCTACGTAAAATTAAACCCCTTTAAAATGTTTAATGAAAATCATTTGTATGTAAAACACTTTGTTTCTGGTTAGATTTTTAGTCAAAATTGTATTGCTCAACTCAACCATGTTGCCGTTTTTATGGACGGAAATCATTTAATAATTTTATGTACATATAAACTTGTTTATCGCAACTAAAGTAATGTTTAAAATGATTTCAAGTAAACATATTATGTTTGCCACATCAATATATTGTTGTACAGAACGTAATATAGTTGTCATGATCATGCCACAACAATGTCTTTTTGCGAGCGCTTTATGAGTATTAAAAGCTTTAACGATTTAGCGATTGCAATCTTTTGAAGTCTCTTTTGAAAGTTTTCTATCAATAAATATTTGTAAACTTATGTTGTTGTACAAATAACTGAAGTTATACATCCCTGCATACACACACACAGACATTGAAAATAAAGTGCGAAGAGAAGCATATAAATGTAGGAAATCAATGTGTTGATTGCTCACTTTAAGTTTAATTTTCGTATATATTTGGCATATTCATGCTGATCCGTGCTTTATCTCTCTTGTCCAAAAAGAAATATAAAAAAATAAAGTTTTCCATTTTGTATTTATTTAGACGAATATATGTATGTTGTAAAGTGCTCCCAGACAAAAGTAACCGATTACATTATACATAAAGATTTTTCGAAAGAATTTCCGTTGTCTCTTGGCAAGCTTGTAGACAAACCGGTTTCGGCTATGTGTCATCTTCCGTGGCATTTGTCGTTCGAAGAAATGTGTATCAATTCTTCGTTGTTTATTGTTTTTCAAGTATCTATTTGTCATATTAGATGGCAACAGGTAAGCCTCGTGTATCAAGTAGCCACCTGTTAGGTGTGAACACGTATTAGGTAAAGCTCGTAGGTCGGGTGTAGGGATTGGTTGGAAGACGTTAGTGATTACTGTTTTATTGTTTTATATTACCTCAAAATTGGTTTTTGCGGTCTTTTTGAACTAATCCCTACGATTTTTCAATTATTTCAAATGACATTTTCCTTAACTATGGTACTTGTAACCTCCTGGGCGCCCACTCTTAAAATTGCAGGTTTTTTACATTCGATGCATCCTAGTTCCGTAAGCAGCAGTGACCTTTTACACAGGCGCACACACATCTTTTTATATTAAACCATTTGAGATTGTACTTGTTAATTAATTTTATAAATTGTTGATGTCTCTAGCGACCAAAATCTCTAGAAATATCGACAGAAAATTGTTAGTGTATGTAAGTAAAATGTTTACAATCAGTAGTGAGAGGACGCAGGAAAATGCGCGTCTGAGAAGCCTGCATGTTTTGCCTATTTCTAAATTGTTTCTTTTTTCTGTAGTTTTTTGCTACAGAGCTTTAGCGTGTACAAATGAAAGAAAGTTAGAAGTTCAAAGAGGGATACGAAATAAAATTGTTATTTATCATTCAAAATTTCTTGCAGCCACACGCGACATTCCTCTTCTGTTGTTTTAAACAAAATGTGTCCGTTATGTTCCATGTAAACTCATTGCGGTTAATATATGGAAAACGATTGGTTTCCTTGTCAGTATGTCTGCCACCTTCTAGTCGGGCAGTGCTTTGATTAATATTTTTTTTAAACGCCGGCAGAAGATCTTCGTGAAAATATGATCAAGAGGGCATTTGATCTTGGGTCTCTGGTGCGGATTAGTACAGAACCTTCTACAAGCTTTATTTTAGCGTAAGATGTGTTAAAGCGCGATTAGCGACAAAAGTGTTCAATTTGTCGCATCACATGCCGGACGTGAAACTAAATATTACCAAAGGCATCATTCATGAGACTAAAGTTATTTAGCAACCGTCGGAATAGTCTTTCTAACGCATTCCAAAACCCAAAAAAAATATAAAGGGTGAGTCGATTTTGAATTACCTGAAGTAGTCTTTTCAGTTCAGGCAGTCAGTATTCTTGCGTTTGAGCGAGAGACTGGAATTCTCCACATAAGGGTATTCTTTGTAGTCTGAAGTTATCACCATGGGAAAAATCGTTTCGAAATCTGAAAATCGGGCCCAGATGAGAAGATTACTTTGAAGGTAAAAAAAACATTGTTCATCAATGGCGCCGTTTTCATTTTATTGAAGAGTTTAAGAAAAGGAAGTGCATTTGCTAGCAGTTCCTTCCACTCTTCCATCACAAGTTTTCCCTACGTATTCCAGATTGATTTTTGCTTAAGTGAACTGAATGCTTGAGAAAAGAAATCCAAGCATAGATCGAATAAATGCCTTTTTAAAGGGTCCATAATCCAGTGCAAACAGCCTTTTTAGAAGACTTTCCACACTTCCTGCTTTGGCCTTGTGTTGGTTTCTATTTAACATCTCAAACATGAACGTTTACATGTGTATGTGTGCGTGGATGCGATAAGTTTTTTTAACTGAATAAATCACCGACATTTATTTATGTATTTAATGCTGCGTCATCTCCTGTCGCTTACTCGTAAGTGAGACGCAGGAAAATGAAGGATTTTTGATTTGTAACCCAAATAATTCTCTGCAGGAAGAAAAACATTTTCTATTGCGTCATCAGTCGCAGCAGCAAAAGCAATAACAACTTCATTAACAACAGCTGCTGTTTTGGTGAATGACGACTTGTTTACATCGGGCTTTTATGGAAGTTTTTAGCCCAAGTAAAACTTTTTTGTTTTGTTGGTTTTTTTTTTGTTAACTTCAGCACCGTAAAATTTATTTACAAAGTTGAGGCAGTTTTTTTGTTTGTTTTGCAAATAGAGTTGATCATGACATTAGTTTACGAGTACGGTGGACAATAAGTGTTCAGTTTTTATTTTATTTTGCCTAAAGTTGTTGTTTCAATCAAGTTTAATTGCCAAAAATAAGAAATGTAGAAGAAGCCACTATGGTTCCTTTGTTCCTTGTTCCTTCTGCTTTAGCAATTAGTGCAAGACTATGAAGCAATGAATACAAGGAAACTTAAAAGAGAAAGTCAAAGAGAATTAAAGGTAGCACAATTAATTCGATTATTAATCAGTCAATTACGCAAAATCACTATGACAAGTTCCAGAATTAAGCAGTTCCTCCAAATCAGAAAAAGTTATTATCGGTTGTGGCGGAACTCGTCAGACAACTCTATAACGTCTGGTGACCAAAATCGCGACGACCGTCAACAATGGCACTGTCGGATTAAGTTTGCGATAGAACAAGTTGATGAAGTCATCACCAACAACGGCGGGCGATACAGATTAATGACACACAATTTCATTTTGGCGACTTTCTTAAGTAGGAGGTCTAATCGGCTAAGCCGCAATCGACCGATGTCCACAAAGTCAATATAAGACAGACCATCGCCCAAATGCTGTGTCACCTAATGACGTGAAGAATTGCACTAGTACCTTACACATAGTTTTATTCCATAGCAACATCGAACCGCTCTCATCGAAAGCGTCTCAATTCTAATTTACAAATCAAGCACAAGAAAATTCGAATATTGTGAGTGTGAATATCGCAAATAAATTCATAAGTTGTAAGTCCTAATAAAAGGACATCAAGGATCTACCCTGTAATTGCTAAGGAAGATTTTAAAAACTCTGCTTAATATTCCATTCTCCTTTGTAGAATTTTGGAACGAATTTCCGTCATCCCTTGTCAAGTTTGATTTGGATACAAACCGGTTGCGAGAACGAAAGAAAAATGACACTGAAGATGGCACATAGCTGAAACCGGTTTGTCTCCAAACCAAACTTGACAAGGGATGACGGAAATTCGTTCCAAAATTCTACATCAAAACACTCTGTCGAAATATCAAATCAAGAACCATTCTCCTTTGTTCTGAGAATCTTGAGGAACTTTTCAAACGCAATAACTTTCTTGAGTTTTTGAGGTCCAGTAAACTCGTCAGGTTAAACTTTGGAAAACGAGGTTATTGCTTGAATTCACCAGATTCCCTATCCGATATCGCCACAAAAATTATTTTTAATGGAAAATTCGAAAATGAAAAGGATAACAGAAAAGTGAATTGTATTGCGACCACCCTTTGGCGGATAATGCGTACTGGGTACTTTTTTTAATGCTTACGTTTGGAAAATTTGTTACGAAGTCTATTCGTAAGCAATCCTCAAAGTTAGCAGGAGTTTTCAAAGTTGTTTTCATACAAGAGGTACTAAGTGCACCTCTGTTTGAGTATTTAAATTTTAAAAATACTGCTGTAACAATCTCTACCAATTGCCGCATTTACTTTTGTGAAATCACAAACAAATTGTTGCACCGTTAAACTACAGTGTTACTTTGTTGCCATCTCACCAAATCCCCAAGCCTGCCATAAATTTTATTTTACATGGAACAATATGGTCTGATTCGTCTAAATAAATTTCTCTTTTTGTTTTGCGCGTATTTTGTTTTCCTTTCTTGTTTTGTTTTTTTTTCCAAATTAAGTCTTGTTACTTTCGGCTTAATTGCTTAACAAGGATGCGTAACATAGTTTTCAAGTTGTTGGCATGATAAGATAGGCAGGTTTCATATGTAAAGCAACCACCTAGAAAAATGTAAAAAGGTACAATCATACCATGATTATATCTATCATTATGTAGCGCAGAAAATGATATACAATGTTACAGAAGGAATTATAATCTAGTGTTTAAAAATGCCAACACTTTTAATGTAAGAACTTACTAATTTATTACGAATGACAAGCATCAAAGTTAAAAGAATTAGATGAGTTTCCTTGCGTGAGAGCTCAAACAGAAACGAATTTGTTTCGAGATCTCAAAAACCATGCGACCACTTTTTACATAAATGACATCTTTCATTTTTAAGAAAAATAATTTAGTTCATTTATGCCGTATCTACTTTTATATATTTAAATATAATATTATTCAAAGCGATAGAAATTAATTCATTGTGATTATTGGCGTCTTGGAATTGAACAAAGAAAAAATATTGGGCAATACGCTCACGAATATTTATGGGAATGAGAACACAATGCAAATACGTAGCTCCAATATTTAAATGTTATATGTTCAGTTTATAAACATTTTTGATGCCTTTCACTAAAGGCGCAAAAGATATTGACAAGCTTGTCCTTCCGTATGTAATCTGTACAATATTCATTTGACTTCATTAAAGGATGGATGCCCCTCTGTCCATTGTATCAGCCCCAGAAACAATCCAGTTCACATATGCAAATTATCTACGAGTACATGTGGGACCTAAATCTTGGACAGAATTGAAAATTCACCACAAAAATTAAAAAAAAGTCCTGTAAAATCCGAAATTTCACCGAAAAGTTAGAAAGAATTTAAAGTTTTACCAAAATTTTAATTCACTGAAAATTCGAAAGTGTGATACAAAAAAATGGCAATAAAAATGTTTAAATTACCAACAAAAATACAAAATCAAATACAAGCAAATATCCAAATAATTAACATTCACTAAATATTTGAATTTCACGAAATAAATTAATAGTTCAGTATTATTTTGAAGTGAATTTTATCCCAATTCGGAAATTCACCAAAAATAATTAACAAGCAGTTCTAAAATTACACAAAAGAAAATTTACAATCACAAAAAGTTATATATTACACAGAAGACGAAATTAAACAGGAAAATCATAAAATTAGAAATTTTACCATACTTCGCGAATTGATCGACATAAAACGAAAAAATTTACAAAGACCCCCTACCAAAAGACCAAAATTAAAACAAGAGAATTTTACAAACAAATAACCCAAAATCAAATTTTATTAAAACCTTAATTTTCGCAAAAAATTTCAATTTTCACCAAAAAGTCGAAATTTAACCAAAAACTTTATGTTTCACCAAAAAGTCTAAATTTCATATTTCAGGTAAAAGTAAACATTTTCCGATTTGAAAATACCAAAGAAACATTTTCCGAAAAAGCCTTATTTCATAAAACAAATATAGTCAAAACCAAAATTCACTAAATCGTGATATTTCACCAAAAGAAAATTTCACCAAAAATTTTAACTTTTCCCAATATTTTTTTTTTTGAAAATTAAATACAGTGAAAAGTTTAAAGAATAACTATTTCCAAAAATGCGATATTTCGCCAAAAAGTTTAAACAAAATCGTGTTTCACTTACATCGATAATTTTACGAATAATCTTCATTCAACTAAAAATTTCAAAACAAAAAGTCGAAATTTTACACAAAATTTATAATTTTACCACAGATAAAAAATGTTGTATTTCACCAAGAAAGTCAAATTTTTTTTAAATCTACAAAAAAAAAATTAAATTAATTAAATTACCAAAGAATCATTTTCCGAAAATTGAATATTTCGCCAAGAAGTCGAAATTTTACAAAAATATTGCGATTACAAAAAAAGTTGAAATTTTGGAAAAGGAATATATAAAATTTTTTACAAATTTTAAAATCATTTAAAAGTAAAAATTTTCCCAAATACCGAAGCTATACGAAAAATTCTTAAATTAAAATTCTTAAATATTTTAAAGTTCACCAAAATACAGAAAATTAGCAAGAAATCTGAAATCACTAGAGAATATAAATGTTTTAACCGAGCGAGAGTTCTTAAGTTAAAACGAAGGAAAAATTAAACTGTGAATTAAGTTCAATCGAAGTCAAAAGTCAGGCATTGTTTATACCGGAAAAAAGAATGGTATTCTAACAGTCTAATAGTTTATTATGATTTATATTATTACATTGATAATAACTAGTAAATAATAGTTTTGAAATAAGATTTAAATACTTCTTGTAAATTTTTTTTTTAGGTTAAAGTTTCAATAAACAAAAATTAAAGGTTTAAAAAATTGAACTTAAAAACATTTCTCGTTCATTTAATAAGCAAAAATGTTAAACAGTTTACACAATTTTGCTTTATGACGGTATAAGTTCAGATATTTACAATTCCTTTTTGCCGGCTTTAATCTATAACCCAACTATACACATGTATATGCGTCTGTGTGTGAAAAGTTTTATGTCGTTTACGAGTTTTTATCCGTATTTTGTTCTTTTTCTATTTCAAATTTGTATCATTATAATTTGTGTCTTCATTAAGCAGATATTTTGTTGCAGTATGAAAGGCTGTGTATGTTAATTGTACATAACATCTGTTTAGTAGCAACAAAGTGTTTGGTTTTAAATACACTGATACAAATACAAAATCATACACACACACACCCACACACACTCACATTAGGAATTGCGTAGTTTGTAAAAGTGTTAATTTTGCTTTCACACATCTTTGAAAGCTCATTACAACTTTTACTCGAAGTGTTGTTTTTCTCTACGACTCGAAACCAAGCACTTAACGAGTTTTTCATTAACATTTACATCAAGTGCAAAAAGTATTTCTCTGTGAATTGTTTTACTAAAACTTGTAAATGTTAATTAACAAAATGGCAGAGCAGATCATAATGTGTTTAACGAAAATTTTTTTAAAGTGAAATTTGTTATAAAATTAAATAAAACTCTGTATTAAGTATTAACTGCAAATACTTAATGAAGTTTTTTCAATCCAAGAAAGTGCTGGCCAATACCAGAGCAGTATTCTACACTTTCATCCTCCTCGTTATGACAATTTCTTGGTTGACAATGGCTTGGTACAACGGGTACATTGTTGCTCTTGAGGGTTTTTATAAGAGTTTTCTTTTGCACGCAATTCCACTAGGGATCGATATTCAGCATGTGCTCTTTGTTCTGCTCAGTCTCAATTATATTTTTCATAAACTTGTTTTTTCCAATTTAAATTAACTAGAAAACAGATAATTAAACAATTTCCTAATTGAAAATTCAATTTAAATAGATTTATGACCCATTTATAATAAATAACCTACAGAGCACATATAAATTTTTTATTATTAAATAACAAATGTAAAAATGCGCGTCTGAAATTTGGAGTATTTAGAGATTTTAAAACGTTAAAAAGTAGAGATAATGCCTGTATGCCAGAAATCCAAAGTACCTCAAAACAAAAACATTAAAGTTTTAACAAAAAGCCCCCACAACAAACGAACACTTTATTCCATTTTTCTTACATGCCTTACTACGTTTGTCACTAACATCTGCCAAACCCTACAAAACACCCGACCTACGAGTTTTAGCTGCTACCTGTTCACACATGACGTAGGGCTACTTCATAAGCGAGGTTTACCTGTTACCAGCTCACATGACAAATTCATACTTGGCAGACAATAAAACTCCAATGAATTTACACAAACTACTCAGAATGAAAAGTGACACTGAAGGGGGATTGTACATAGCCGAAAGGGATTTGTCACCAAAAGGAATTTTACCAGAGATGTCGGAAAATCTTTCCAAATATCTACATAATAGTACCCTGTCCGAATATCAAATTAAGGATAAATGCATGCAGTAAACAGACAACGAATGTTCTTGAGCAGTATAACCAAAAATTTGCAGTGTTCTCAATTTCCAAGAGTACAAGTTTAACTATCGAAATGTCTATAAGTCCTGCTTCTCCTACTGATACTATTTTGCATTGATTGCCTAATATTTTTATAGACTAAAAAACGATTAACAAATATTTATTTGCTACAAATGTAGAATTCCGATCGTCTACGTAAGTTTTAAATTTCGAACACATAAAGTTTAAGACTAATCAAGAGATAAGAAAAGCAACTAAACCCAAAGTGAATCAAATAAATTTGCAGTTTATTTTAAAAGGAATAAGTTACATGGTTGCACTTAAGAGGGAGTAAAAAAATGGAACTGTGTTGCGGTAAAAGGGAGAGAATAAAAATGAGATAGTTAAAATGCAAACACAGTAACAACATATAATAGAAACTTCGATTTAATATAATATTTTTTATTTTAAAAACTGAAATAAATAACATAATAGAAAAAAATAAACTCAAATTCAAATTGTCGTTACTTTCCTGGAAACAGAAAGATTTGAAATGCTGTTTCCCATTATTTTTCCAAGCATTCAAAATTAAAATTATTTTTGAAATATATTCTGCTCGTGACATTTTGGGTTACATTAAATACATTTTCTTTATGGTGTAAACCTCTACTGTCAACTATCACCAAATAACTTCTAATTTGACACAAGAGAACTTTTAGGATTTGGTTCGTCTCTTCGCACCATTTCTATACTTAATTTTATCGGACAGAAATATTTATCACTAGAATTTCATAGAAAATTATCTGTCTATAATTATTTGATAATAACATACATATGTCCGTAAAATGTTCACAAACACCTCGCGAAATATGCCTCTATGTGGCGCCACTTTGCTGCCAACGTAAATTACTCAAGAATAAAATTAAAATAAAATAAAAGAAACAAATATAAAAATGCAAATGGAATTTAAAAAAAAAACTACATAAAAAGATCTTAAGAAAGAGAAAAAAAAGACAATTATTAAATTCTTTAAAACAAAAATGAGATTTCGTTCTGCTGGTTTTGCATAAATTATACCGGCAATGGCAACTTGTTGCCTCAGCAAATGAGCATAAATTATATTATAAAAAATCTCAGACGATTTTTTTTCAACAACAAAAACAGAAAAAATTATTTATGTTAAGTGAAGAAAATGTAGACACATAAAAAAATATTTGATTTCATTTATTTATTTTTTTGTTATTCAAATAATTCTCATTCTTTAACGTGAAAATATTTAAAGATTTTAAAGAAAAGAATTTGAAAATATTTGATGGAGCAAAATTAACAAAGTTTAAAATGGTTAAGATAAAAAAAATCAAAATTTCTGTAATAAAATAAATAGTTTCACTTAGTTAAAAAGGGACAAATTGTGTGGACACACGTAAGCCTGCGTGTAGCAGGCGGCCTATGAATCTAAATCCGCACAATATAAATATAAAAATAAGGCCAAGTTCCTATCCAAATATTTCGGGCGTAAAAAGTACTGAGATCAAAATGAGGACCAAGTTCTTCATATGCATACTACCATCCCATTTCTAGGCTACTTGCATATTTCTCAATCCTTTCCCATATTAGAAAGTTAAAATAATGTTGCCAAGCCAGCAAGTTGCCTGGAAATGGGATGGTAGTATGCATATGAACATTTCGGAAGTAAACTTTCAAACATACGTAGAGTCCCTATGTTTTAAGCAAAGTTATGCGGGCGGTAAAAACAGCGCGAATGTATTCGTGATAGACACACTGTGTGCTTTACGCCTGAATTTGGCCTTAGTCTCAAAAACTTTAATATAACAAAAAAAACTTTTTCCATTAACAACAAACTTATATCGGTCATGGTTCTATATGAACTTATCACACAAGTTGGTAGGAAAGACCTCTACGAAAAGTTAATTAAATAAACCAGCGTTACCCTGTAATGGGCTGCGCAATCCTCTGGCCAACCGGCCACAAATTGCTTTTTTAGATAAAAAATTAAAAAGCCTAGATCGTAAGAGCAGTTAAAACCAAAGCGGTTTCAAAATACTCTAAAGTTTTTATCTAATGTGGGGGTGCTGTGGCCTTAGCAGTTAGCAGTTTGAACATTAAGACTTTATGGCTATAAGGTCCTGGGTTCCTGCTCAGGCGCCGCCAGTTATTAACATACAATTAGCAATTCTTGATTTTTTAAATTGAGCCCTGGTGCTTTTCTAAGCCTTTACCTTAGCACGTAGCCACGCTGGTCTATCCCTTTCAAAAGAAAGCAACACAATTAATTCAGTTAAAAAATGGGCATTAATGGCCTGAGTGCTACACTTTCCTTAAAAGAATTTATTAGTTCTTAAGTTGCCTCCCTCTTGCAGCAAACTGATTTGAGATTCAAGATCGAACGTAAAAACATTTTTAGCTAGAAAAAGCTGTCTCCTTAAATTTCCTTTTGCTCCTTGATTAGTAAACATGTATTTGTGTCTATGTGTGTATATCCACATTAAAATTCTCAAAGTGTATGTGACACAACTATCTAGCAAAAAAACTCATTTGAAGTCCATTAAACTTTTACGCAACTACGACGTTGGTATTCAGCTTCAAAAATAGAAATGAAAACTAGACACATAAAAGCTCAAAGAAATTAAAGTAAAATAATTTTTTTTATTTTTAGTTTCTTTCAGTTAAAAGTGCTGAGAAAACTGTTTTGAATGATTTATGCATTTATCGTTATCGGAAATAGTTATAATGGCTGTAAGTCTAGATTACTCTGAGCGTGTGCGGGTGCGTGTGTGTGTGTGAATAATGAAAAATCCACAAAAACCTAAAAATTATCTAAATTTCTAATAGTTCTAAAATTGTGTGTGTGTGTGCAAACCTACAACAACAAAAACACGAATAGCAAATCATTAAAATTTAAATGGAGAAATGAATACTAAAAGTTTCAATAATTGTGCGAGGTGGAATAGCTAGAGAATAAATCAAAAATCTGTAATACGAGAAATAAATACTATTAAAATCCGTGATGAGGAAGAGTGTCGACAGTTACCAGTCGACAGTCTGAAATCACTTTAGTCAAGAGTAAAGGCTAGGGCTAGCACGAGTCTCAATTGAAAGTAAGGTGGCTGTGATTACGGATCAGTTCCCTGAAATCAATTTGAGGAGCGAAATGGGGGTCGAAAAGGGACCCAGAAACTAAGTGGTCTGCTTCGATATCCCCCATACATTAATATAATACTATTAGAATCCGATAGGGTTGGATTCAGGACGATTCTGGAATGCAAAAAGGCGAAAAACTACTTTTAAACGCGTGGTGCAACGTTTGAAGCTACGAAAGCCGAAATCTGAGGTTGGACAAAGAGTCCGTACAGCAGTGTGGGAGAAAACCTCGGTAGAGAAAATAACCAAGATTCCATGGGGTGACTGAAGTGGGGATAAAAGGAGGATGCTGAGATTGAAAAATCTGAAATTAGTAAGATTGTAAGTGTACTGACGGGTCACTCGAGTTTACAGGTGCCGTATAGGGTGTACGGATAATGACAAGTGCAGTGCATGTTAGGAGGACGTGGAGACGTTCGAAATAATCTGGCGTAAGATTTGAGATTAATTTAAGGTTTCTTCAAGCAGAACGCACAGCGACCCAAAATACTGGCCTCGGTGTGTGCCTACGTGCAAGGGGCCAACATCCTCACCTCTGATCTAAGCTACACAGGAAATAACTAGCAGGCTCCGAAAGATGAGTAAGAAATAATCAGAAGGATAACAAAAGTCTCGTCTTGTCGATCTTGTCAAGTGCAAGTCACTGTATAGCTTTCCGTTTTTAACTCTACTTAAAATTTGTACAAGGTAGCGCCAAAGGGGTCACCCTATCGTAAGATGCTATAATTTTGTCAGTGGTATGAAATTTCAATTCTACTTTCACACGTCTGAACGCAACGTGAATTTCTGCGCAGATTTCCCGGCTGAACGTCAATAGCTGGCCAAACACTAAAACAAACGCACGCCATGAAGTGGACAAGATGGAGGTAGGCTTGATCGTTCTCGGAGTAACCGGTCTGCAGAGACTAATGCGGATCTTGATGACGCCGAGGACTCCGGAGAGTCTACACAATTGGGATTCAATTATTACAGAGAATCATTTTGAAAGACTTGAATATGTCCTGGTATGGAAGAGCTAAAATCAGACAAACGTTGCTAAAATCGTTTGAAAAACAAATCTTAGGAAAAGCTTTTTAATTGAAAATGACACTTGAATATGTTTTGCAAATCTTTCGTTCTATTTATAAATATAACACTCGTATACCATGTGCTCCGTTTATTGTTTCTTTTGTAGGTTTACTTTTGCTGGATGAGGGGTTTTATTTATTAAATACTGCAAAAGATTTGATTAAGAAATGTTGCACAAGCTCGCAACACCTCGGAAAACACCTAAAACTTTACCATAACAATTTTTCCTTAACTTCGTTATTGGTTGTTTTATTAAAAAAAACCTCAAAGATTTTTCATATTACTCAAAATTAATCAAAAACTTTAACGAATAAACCAGCTTCCAGAAGCAAACGGGATGCCATACCTTGTGTTAATAATAATGAATTTTTTAATGCATAGCTAACAGCTGCCAGCTATGACAGCTATCCAAAAGACGAACACATTATCATTGTGAAAAGCCATTACGCTGAGACCGATCGCAAACGTCGCGGAATTTTTGGTGGAGAAAGAATCAAAATCAGAAGAGGGTCAAAAAAAGTTTAAGAAACGGAATCGATTTTACATAGTAAGACTCCTTTGCGTCGACGTACCGTTCGATCTCTTGAAAACTTTATTGCTCTGAACTAAAGTGTGGCCGAAAATTTCGCAGTGACTGTGAATGGCATTCCATACAGGTGTATAGCAACGAAAATCTTGTGACCCGAACTGGACACAATTGATTTATTGCAGCAACAATTTGAGCAAATACTGACTCGCTCAGCGACCACTAGACCTTCGTGAAATCTGTTCTAAAGAAAAACTCTTTCAACTAGTAATTTTACCAAATAACTTTATTCTAAAATTGTGTAGTGTACAAACATCTGCCACAAAAACATACGGACTATGAAAGTTTATGTTGCTGCTTTGTGCCGCCTCAAATCGTGGGCGCACAAAGTGTTCGTATATAAGTATTTGTGTTACAGAAAGGAAACTTAAGGAAATGTTTATTCATTTGCTAGCAACGTGAACACATTAACTTCTTGCTTTCAATATTCCCAGTAAATAAGCAGTTGTAGTGGAAATAGTAACAGGAACAGTAGCAATAACAATAACCAGCATATAAGACGTAGCATAAACACAAGCAACCAGTAGGGAAGTGGGAAATATTTTAATATAAAGCATAGATAGGTGGTATGAGAAAATATAAAGCAGATGGTTCCCTACCACCCCGTGAACATTTGTAAATGTATTCGGTCCAACTTTCGCAAAGAGAGTACACACATGTTGCCGACTTTGTAACGCTTATAGGCCAGACAACGTAACGAAAGCAATATGGGAGGTTTACAGGAAAGCATAACTTTTTGCTAGAAGTAATTCGGAAAACATTTCAGGTTTGGCTGGCAACATTCTTTCCGAAATTTGCAAGGAATTTTAGATATTTCAGAGGAATACCGGAGAAACTTTTAGACATTTTTTGTACGAAAACGGCTGATGAAGAAGGTCGGAAGGCATTTGTAATAAATATTAAATTGCAGTCCGATAATGAGGAGAGTAGAATTATATGAAAGGGTTGATATTTCAGAAAAAGTTCAACGTCTACGTAAAATGTATGCAACTCGATTTATTGTCTAATAAAGTTTCACACTAGGTCTGACATCAGAAACCTCGGCAGAAACTGTTCTCTGGGTTCAATTGGGAACTAACACACAGACATTGAAGTATTCAGTTACAATATTCGCATGATTTTAAATTTATTTTATAATAAAAATGACGATAAATTTTCTTGTTTCATAATAAAATAAAAGCGAGATACGGTCTTATTTTTAAGGACAAGCAGCAATCGGAAAAGTTTATAATTTTTTTTTATAAATGAACCTTTCCAATTTTGCCAATTTATTTTATAATTGCGATCTTAAGCGCAAGCTCTTCTTCAAAGTGAGAGTTTTTTCTTTTCAGATCTTAATCATTTCCAGAGTTTTCGATTTTGTAATAAAATAAAATCAATTATTTTCTATCGCCAAAATGGCAATTTAAAATACGACATTCATCTGCCAGTCGCCAGTTGTTTTCGTCACTGATTGTACTGCTGAGTCTCAGTCCTTATTTTGAGCATTTTGCATTTTTTCCCAAGTAGAATCTGAACAGTCATAAGTTTATTAAGCAGTACGTGAATGCAAGTAAATAGCAAAAATGTTTCTTTTTTTGCATTTGTGTTGTGATTTAATATACTTGCAATAATATGCATGAAAATCTAATAAAATTGAATAAAAAAGTTCTTATGGCAAAGCTTTTGTTGCTTTCACTAGATTGCAGGGTTAAGCATACAAGTACAACCATCGTGCAGCAACTACTCTGACGCTATATATTTTGTTTTTTATTCATGCATAGGACTGTGTGTGTATGAGTGCCTTTGCATTTATTACCGAGTATGTAGTTGTAACTGAACACGAAGTAATGGGAAAAGAAAGTTCATGAAAGCACCGGAAACCGGAAGCAACCAATAATTCAAATGAATTTCAAATCAAATCATTACGAAACTAAAGTCGAACAGAAGCCAAAAGCAACAAGGGTGAGCGAGAGAGAGAGGGAGAGAGAGAGTTTGTTTTGCATTCACAATACACATTCAAACAATTTATTTATTTTTTTATTTTCTGCTTTTTCGAATTTGTACACCCTTCACCAGAGACGGAAAGTGAATTTATATATTAATTTTTCATTCCGTTTGTATTGCGGATACTGTAAAATATTACTTTCCATAACGTCGTTATATTTCGGATTTCTATACGTGGGAGAGTGGATTTATCAATGATAACTTTCTTTCCATCTCTCTGATATCGAGAAGACTAATTTCCGGTGTTTGGATAACTTATGGTATTTGTTTTTTGGAAAAATGTGTTTTATTTCTCATCATATTGTCCTTTTAGCTCTGAAAACACCGAATCTCTTCTTTTTTCATTTTTTCTTCGTAATTTGCCATCAAGTTTTCTCAAGGACCTCAAATAGCCGTTTGTTTCACTGATGAAGTTTTGATTTGACTCAATTCTTTTACCTTGAACTTTGGACAGAGGAAATATTCGAAATAGACGCAAAGGCTTAATCTTAGGCTAATGTCGAAATTGAGAGATAATTTAGAAATCGTTTTACCAGCCATAAATTTAGAAAAATTAAAATTTTCGAACGTATCTTTCGATCATATCTGATGATGGGCTTGCTACTGGGTGAAAATAATGCGAAAACCGTCATACTTGTATAGGTGGTGATTTCTGGCCCAGGGCTGCCAGACCGGCAAACTTACATCATACTGAGGAGCTCGTAAATAGCCACCAAACCTTCTGCCGTACCATTGAGGGCAATGCTATCGATCGTGCACCACAATCTTCGTGCAAAATGGGACTAAACCACAGCCACCACGTGGACCCTTTTCTGCTCGTAAACAAATACACTCAGCGTTAAAGAAGGCCCCTTTTAATATTTTCGTTATATTGACATTCTTTATTTTTTTCGCCATGACGGAGCATTTGGTCGCATAACATACAGTTGAGGTTCTTGTTGCGCTGATGGTGGTTATAGACTACACGAGATGGGGAGATGCAGCAATACGATAATTGGACATCGGTGTCTGTTAGTTTACCGATATTCGGTATATCAGTTTCCATACCTTTGGTACCCCTTTCGTTAGCTTGTTTGTTTGTTATAAATTGAATTATTTGCCCGCCGCCCATAAGTTTCTATTGATCACTGTTGCCATCGTTGACAAATAAAGCTGCCAAATTTTCTCCTTGTTGTCTTTGCTTATTTGTGATTAAAAAGGAAGTTTTAAATTATTTTATTAAATAGACAGACAAATAGAGAGACAACTTTAATCGATTTTGCTTAATTCCGTCACTTTATGTTGCCGCTGATAGTTGCTATTTATCTACTTTTCTTATTAAAGCCAAATGCTTTAATTTGATTCTTTAAAGCGATTTATATTTGTTATTGAAATTAATTTCTAACTCTCATTAATTTACCATCGTTAAAAATATTGAAAGAAAAAGTTATTAACAGTTGAAAACGATATGCAAAAATTAGCACTTTCTCCTCCTTAGCATCAGGCCTCAAATGACTTGCATTTACACACTATTGTGCTTCATTAGTTACGCATAAATTGATGTTGCCATTGGTGCTGGGCTGGTTGTGCGCTTGATCATCAATTGTTAATGTGCGTAACGAAGTTCCGTTAAAGAAGATGCTTTAACAATTAGAGAATATTCTAATATTTAAGTGGTTTAAAATGCCCTGGGGCTAAGAAATTCGAGTCGGCTTACATTCATTTAACTGTTTGAATATAGACTGACATATTGGCATTTGCATTTGCGAGAAATGCTTAACAGGGTGTAATTTAACTCTCAATGTATAGTGTTTTTCAAGAAAGTGAAATTCCTGGCTCAAGCTTTCAACCTATCGCGATGAGCATTTAAGTTGGCACAAAAGTATCACCCGATATTCTTGATTCTGCTACTGGATTGTGTTTATTTGACGTTTCAAATTTTTCCATCAAGTCACTAAGTTGACAACATTTTCGGCGATAGGTTCTCGTATTCCTTCCGGATATTTTATTTAAGAGCTGCAAGAGTTTGAGAATTGTTGACTTAGACTCGTGACTTCCAAAACCCTTGTGTCTGAAATGTGGAGCAGCTAAATCTGGCGATCTGGCCGGCCAGTGCAAATCGACAAAAAAAAGATAAGCCGACCCCAAAATTCAGCTTTTAAAATTTCTATTGTGGCTAGTGCAGCAGGCGCCGTTGCTACATCCCAATTTTCCAATTAATCAAATTTAGGACGGAGAAAGTCATTGACCATGGCTCTAGAACGCTTGCCGTCCATAAATACACGCTTACAGGCCTACAGAAGTACTGGATACAATTCGAAAACCCTCAATAAATGACCGAATTCTTAACTAAACAGCCATATTCTGAGAAAACGAAAGAGTTGTTTCATACAGTTAACACAAAAGAAGTAACGGATGCGATAGAATTTAGGGATCTTAGCGCAGCGATTGTAGAGAGAAGGCAATTATCCCTTAGCCCGTAGCTAAGAATTGCTTACCAATACCAAGTGACCGCAAAAGGCAAGTATTCACATAGTATGCCGTTTCTAATCAGCGTGATTGTGGAGCGACTTATTGCGGAGTTGCAGTGGTATCCGGTCTTCTATCATAAATTAGGACTTCAGGAGAGCAACAAATCAGTGTGGTACTCTGGTGGTATCCCGTAGATTACCTCACAAATTCGTGCTCTGCGAGAGCGGACTAGAAAAGGCTGACTGGTGTGAAGTACCAATAGAAACTCGTAGGTCCTCCAGCATTAATTAGCACTTCGTTAAAGACGCAGGTGCACACTGGGAAATTTTGTATTGAGATGAGGAGAAAAAGATAATTTAATGATTGATGTAGTTTTATTTATAAAGAAGGACATAAAATAATTGTACTTGCGTTTTGTGTTTAAATAAATTTTATAATTAATTTAAATTTAATCTTGATATATTAATATCTATTAATCATGTGAATTCTAAGAGAATTTGTGGGTTAAATTTTCAGTTTTGTCGCATCTCTAATTTTCATAATTGTCGTAATATTTTTAGCTACCTTATTTCTTAAAAGGAAGACTATCTGATGTACATAGAATATTGTGAAGATTTAATAAGCAAAAATTAGTTTTAAAGTCCACAACTACCCCTTAACATGCACATGCAAAACAAAACTCACACATCTCCTGTTTTCCTGCAGCTGAACATAGCCCGTTGCAGCCCCCTCCCCAATTCACTGGCTAATTTTAAAAGGTGAACTACGCGTTTTTGTTTCACGTTTTTATGATCTTCTAATTCAATTAAGATTGTTTTGGTATCCCAGTTTACCCGACTGCACCTGGTGTTTTAGTGTAATTCAACTGTAAAATTAATAAAAGCAACAAACTGTTGGGGAAGGCAAATGCATGCTTTTCATTTTCTCTATGAAATGGTCGAATGGGAAACTTCTTCTTGCTGAACCCCCTTTTTTTGGCAAAAGAAAATGAGTGAATTTTCGAAAACCAACAATTTACTTAAACTTGAGGTGAAAGAAAAGCTTTTTACGCACACAGGATATGAGGATAATTTTATTAAATCTCATATGCCCCATTCTCCCTTTCAAATGCAGGCTTTAAAATACTGAATTCAATTTTGACGATTCTTGTGAAAACACAAACCATAACCAGGTTGTTATTTAGCGTTGAGAAAAATTTTTTATGTCGCAGGTGATTTCGCTTAAACCATTCAAAAGGTTTTTGTAAAAAAACGCAAATAATGAAGTGGAGTCCTTTAATACTCTGCCAGCACTCGTAAAAATTAAATGGAAGTAGATTCACTATCACATTAACCGCCACAATTGTTGTTGTTGTTGTGCTTAAACTTTTTGTTAACTTAAAACTATTAAGAAAATTTTGAAAACCCACACGACGCAGGCAAAATTCTTTACGTAAATTTTTTCCTTTTCTTCTCTTCGTGTTTTCGTAAAAAAAACTGCAGCACTCAGTTTCGAACAATTCGTGTTCACTATATGCAGCTCATTCAGATGGTTCTACTATTTTTTTGGTATCCAAGTTTGCCAGTGACAAGGGAGTCGAAGGCTACCCCCTATTCACACATATTGTAGTTGCGTTAGTGCGAACACATACGTGAAATGTTATACATAAATTGCATTGTGGCGCACGTAGTTGATGTTCAGGATAATTTCATTTTAAAAATTTTCACTGTTAATGAAAAATGCCTACCGAAAGCGATATTCATTTCAAAAACTCTTCCTTGGCTATAGAATACATACGCATATTCATTTTCTTGCTAAAAAAGAGTGACAAAGTATAATTTAGACGGGTTGGTAACATATTACTTAGAAGTATTAAATAAATCGCTATTCTTAAGATTAGCGATTGCATGAAAGATTTTGGTATAAAGAAACCGTTTAGGCTCACGTAGCACAGGTGGAAAACTCTGCTAATTGGATTAGTTACACTTTTCGATATCGGAAGATATCTGTCTATTAAGTGACAGCCAGGCGTCTATTATGACTGTAAATGGGCACAAAGCAATGCCCCGTCGGTTAAAAAGATCGCTCTAGGGGAACCCGAGGCAGTTGATTCCTAGCAAAAGATTTCGCAAGGGGCCTTTCTCCTGTACTACGGGTTTAACTAATCCAGGAGTTCAGAGTTAATTATTTATGATCATGCATGAGCGATTTCAGGTTAGGGTTATATCGCGCGAATGCAACGCTAGTCTCATGACTGTAGAGTCTTCTACTACCGAAAGATGCCTTCAACGAACTCAGTTGCATCTGTGCGGCAGATTCATTTAAAATTAGACGTCTCCGATTAATACCTTACGTACAACTTGCTTTATTTCATTTCATTATGGACCCACCCTTATTGTAACACCTGTTAGTTTTTAATATACCAACGCAAGGTATCTTAATATAAAAGCGAAAGAAATAGTTGGCTAAGACTACTGTAGGTACTGGAACACTCTACTTTCTGGTAGTCTGAATCTCCAAAGGAATTTTTTAGAGCTATAGACCTCTACAATACAATACAGTGTTATAAGAGCGCGATTTTGACAGCTGTTACTTGCTTTGTAATTGGATTGCTTTGCCATTTCATTATGAATTATCTGACATCTGAACAATGTCTACAAACTGTGCAGATTTTTTACAAAAGAAAAAAAACATGGTTATTTCGAGAAACTTATCGCGCTCTTCGTCGTTTTTTTAGTTAGCATAATCGTCTATGAAACATCTGTGGATCACACCACTGTCACTGCACAGGGCAACAAACATCCTAAGAGACGTCTTACATCAAAAACGTTGCCGGCCAGAACGTTTCAGTTAATGGATCACTCAAAATTTAATGCTCCTAATGTGGAGGAGTTGTGGCTTCTATTTGATTTATTGAACGAAACTTTCGGTAAACGTATAATTTCGCTTATTTGATCTGTAAATTGACCTTAAGATCGTGTAAGGCACAGACGATTGGTGTCTCGAAAGACATTACTTGTTACGTTATCATTGAAAAGCGGTGTCCTTTCAAACAAAGAGAAAATCAGGATATTCAACACCAATTATCTGTACTTTATTTCGAATTAAATTTCCGTACTAGCAAAAAAGTACCCGATTTGAGGCGACAAAGTAATAATGACAGTTTTTCAGAAGCTGTCAAAATTACCAATGCTATCCAGCTGTCAGAATATGCAATAAGGTTTTTATTTCATCAACCTACTTTTCACGCCTGCCAAACACACCTGAAAAATTTTTAGTCTATTCACGTGACAGTCAACCAAAAAATGTTGTTGTAACTCGCACATGGCGGTTACTCGACGCGGTCACACGGTTTGAGTAGCTGCACTGCAGTAACTGACTCGGCTAATTCGGATGCTAGCTCGCATGGCTCTTGTAAAAGAATCCACAAATTATACTACCACTTGCCCAAAAGTATTTTTATACACATCTATTTTTTTAATTTTTCTATATTTTGTATGAATTATTTGTCACACTCTGTTAAAAGTTCGCAGTATGCAGCTATAATTGGATATACTTGGATCACTTTTCATTAATATCGTATTGTTCTTACGGCTTAATATAGAATTTTCATCTTGAACAGCACCAGCGTCAGCTTTATAGCACAAGAAAACACAACCTGAGCGGATAAGTGGATTCCAGCGCCACCATACAATAAATAGTACATTAGGATGATCCTTAATTTATTGTAATGTTTCCAAATCTAAATGTCAGCCATAAAACGAAGAAACTCGGCTATTTGGATTTATGCTGACATTCCACAGCATAATATATATGTAAGTCTTTGACAGCGATAAAGACATTACAGGAACGAATTTTGAATACCAAGTCATTATGGTGTTTAAGGAAATGTTCATCCGAGTCAGGTGTATTGCTGATCTCGCCAACTGATGTATAAGTATCGGGAAGTATCAAAAAACCAGTACGAGGGGCTTGTTTGGGGCCGAAAAGTAGCTGACAAAGGCTTTCGAAGCTTGTTATTGGATCTACGACGGCCTGTAAACGTGAAATATTACGTGATTATGGTAGATAAAGTTCAGTAACCACAACTGCGCAACTCTCACCGTGGATTATTGGCAGCAACTGTTTGGAACTGCAGCCAGAAGAGTTGATGAAGTTGAAGAGAAGAAGGTGAAGTCGTTCTCATGTACCGCTTGCGATACTTGACGTTGGGCTGTTCTATTTAACGTAAAACAACTGTCAGTATTAAGCTAAAAGGGAAGTTATTTTCACCGTCCGCAACTATTTACATTTTCTTCTTAATTTGATTAAATTTCAATTAGTTTTGCTATTTATATTTTCATTTCTGAGACATCAAATCCCACTTAGGTCATCCTAATTTATTTATGCGGGTGCACTCCACAAGCAGATATGTCGTGTGCATCATGTAACTACTCACCTGGGCTTGGCAAAAGTGAGTGGTAGCTGTCTGCCGTTTCACATTATTATGCGCCACAGGTAGAATGTTTAAATGAATATGAGGATTTCATATGCGACCTTGAGAAAAGTGTGTAAATACATATTTATGTATGAGCTACCTTGAAATAAGGAACACAATTTTTCCGATTTTCGCCCTGTAGGTGTTGAAATGGATTTTCCGAGGACTCCTTGTTATATTTAACTGTGTGTAATGCATCCATTAGTATCCGATCGTAAAACTACAGCACTCAAACAAAAAAAAATCAGAATTAGTTAAACAAATTATTGAATGGAAAAGTCATAAAAAATATCCTTAAATCCCAACAAGGAAAGAAATAAAACATTTATTACGTTTTACACTTGCCTTAAAAGGGCAGTAGAAGCTTCGGTACAGCCTTAACCATTTTCACCTCCAAAATGTTGGTGTGGAGTTTTTGTGCAGCATTAACATTATTGCAAAGTTACCTTCTACTCAGACTTTATACTTGTCATGCATGCAGTTAATGTTATTTTGTGAATGCTTCAGGTAGGAAACGAAAAACCTTAAACCGTTAAATTAATATTTTAATTAAAACAATATGACGTAACGAAACGCTGGGAACAACGATTTCCCCTTTTTTAGGTTTTCGTATATGTTTTATTTTAATTCAAACTTAAAAGCTCATGGTTTGATTTTGCAGAATTACTTACAACCCGGGATTTTTGCAAAATAAGAAAAATTTAAGTTCTTCTGTACAGACTTATAAATTCTAACTTTATTTTTAATGTGGAAATATTGAATAGTTACCTTCCGATTCTTTCTAAAATCTTTTATCAGTTTGGTAAAAAGAGGGCCGAATAGCTTTAAATTGGTGGACATATACAGCCTGCCCCACGATGTCGAACGTTAATGTTCGCTTGAATTCTAAGAGAAACAAAACTGATTTGCGTCCTTCTAAAAGCCCTCTTAATGACTTTCATTTATTTTGTTCGTAAATAAATTAAAAAAAGCATCAATAAGTTTAATAGAGGTACGCAAATCGGTTTTTTTTTTGCTCCTAGAATTCAAACGAACGTTAACGTTCGACATCGTGGGGCAGGCTGATAGTTTACCCCGTTCACTATTGCAGTCCAACTAATAAACAACACTCACTTGAGAGTCTAATCTAGTGAAGACGGCTCCTTTCTTTACAAAGAATGACAGTATTAAGCACCAATTCATAGTCGGTGTGAAGATAAGCATCACTAAAGCATCACAAAACAAAACAAACAAACTTGGATTAGGTATATCCCTCACAGTTAGGCGAGGTATTTGTGGGAAAGTTATAAATGGAACAAACAATTTAGGCATTTTTTTGTTGTACTTCCGCCTTCCGTTTCCGTTTACTTCACACCGTAGACCAGGAGACAAAACAGCTAACTGAATGCATATAATTGTAGCTGTAAATTGTGTCATGTAGAAATGTGCTCCGACAGGCAATCGTGGACTGATCATAATCAGTGGTTAAAGGCTTTTTTGCTTCCTAACGAACCCAGCAGATTTAGTAAGCTGGGTAATTTTCTCTTTTCAAACGTATCAAAACTGAATCTAGAATAAAAGAAACTAAAGACGCTAAATATCGTGCATCGAGCTTAACGAAAATATCATAGAGGGTTTTCTTCACCCTGCATGTGATTTCCGGAGTACCTCGAGTGCTTCTCGAATCGCCCTCACTGTTCAAAGTCTTATAGGAGAATTCTTGTTAGTTTCAATCCTTCAATCAGCTGCATCACAATGAATCATATGATTTTATGTTACATTTACTTTTTTTTAAATTAACTAAAGTTCATTTTTCGTTTCACTTACTTGTGATGGATGCTCTAAAATTAGCAAAACAAATTTCTGGTATCACAAACTTTATTAACCTTTTTGATTCTTTTTTGGGTTTTCCTTTCTAAATGTTCGTACATACCTTCAAAAACGTTAGTTATTATGAAGAGTAAAGGTAATTATAGATTTTATTTAATAAAGCAGAATTAATCCCTTCACGGGCTTCCTTTTTTTAATAATTTAAATTGTGGAAGGTGTTAAGCAGATATTTGAAAAAAGTGGGAAATTTTATACGTACCAAATATTTTGAACCATGTATGTGTTGTGTGGGAATAAACTACAACAACAGAAATGTGTTCAGTATCGATTTAAAGCTTCTCTCATTTTTGCTTATCTTGCTGCCCAGCCATTAAAAGGGATCATATTTATTTAGAAATCAAATAAAAGAGAGAGAGAGACAGATACTTATATTTATTTATTAACGGACATTTTTCCACTTATGAAAAGTATTGTTTGGTTGCAGCTCGAAATTTAATTTTTTTTCAATTAATTGTTTAAAGTTAATTACTAACTTTTAAGCTGAAACCAAACGAACAATATATTCTTTCTGTGTACTTTAAATTTCCTTAAAATAAGTTTCTGACACTTGTTCGATCCCAGCTACTGTTTCCTTTAGAAAGACAAACATTTTTGTATGTAACTCCATCCAGGTTTTGTCGTTGCCTCTATATACTTATTAGATCATTATTTTCATTTTGAATGAACCATTATAAAAAATTTGGTGCAATGAATTCTACCACTTCTACTTTTCTGAAAAAAAACCCGGAACTTTCGAAAAGTTTCTTTTATTAAAGAATTAACAACTGTAAAAATTTTAATCAGTTTGGCTTGAAAATAATAGATAGTAAATTAAAATATTTGGAATGAAAAACGAGGCGTGAGGGGTAAATATCGGAATACATTCTCGAAAACGAGTACATGTCGCAGAATCTATGCTGCGATCTGAATATAATTAACAATTTATGCCATAATTAGAACAAAAAGATAACATGGCGTGTTGTTCAAGCTGAGTTGTCCGAACAATTGTTCGCACAACTATGTTATGCCATTACAAAAACAAAATATTGTCTGTGTGTGTGCGCGCGGTCGTCATAAACAATGCTGAGAGCAACCGAACAATCTCGATGAGAGACAACAAATTGTGCAAAAACACATATTCTCCAATTTGCGAACAAACTTATGGCTAGTCAAGACGTAGTGTAAGAGGTCGCCACATAAAGTTAACAAATTACACAAATAGGAGTTAAATGGGGAAGAGTAAGCAAAAATTGGGTCGAAGGGACAAAGTTATTCTGGACAGGAACCGATTGTAAGAAGAAGTCTAAAGGAAAAAAAACACCAATAATAACGATTTTAATGATTCTTGATTTGATATTCCGACAGAGTGTTTTGATGTAGAATTTTGGAACGAATTTCCGTCATCCCTTGTCATTCGCACGAAAAATGACACTGAAGATGGCACATAGCCGAAACCGATTTGTCTCCAAACCAAACTTGACAAGGGATGACGGATATTTGTTCTAAAATTGTACAACACTTTTAATAGTTTTTCATTTGTTGCTGTAAGCGCGAACGCTTTTGATTAGATGATATACGAGCAAATTCTTATTTTGTGCTACTTATTTTTAAGCAAGTTAAACTGAAGTTTTTAAAGGTTTTTATTCATTTAAACCCGGGCAACCGGGTTTTTCATGATCTCAAAAACCGTAGGCTTTTTTTTTAATTTTAAACATCCGAGTTTTTCATAAACCGAATATGCTGAATAATAGATTACCTTAATATATACTCCTAGATTTAGAAGGTGTCACCATTTAATCGTATAAAAAACGAAACAAAAATATCGGTTTCTGAAAAAATTCTTGACATTGGCATTTAAACAGTGTTTCAACAGCCACTTCTGAACGGTGTACCATCACTTGTGTGCAAGAAATCTAAATCGGATATTTTTCTACTATGACAGACCCAAGTCACATATATCGGCTCACAAAATATTAATTTAGTTCTCACCAGGCAACTTATGAATTTTTCCTCTTTCCATGTAGCAAAGATAAGGTGCTTGCATGGGCAGAAATTTTCGTCAGCAGAAGAGATGGAAGAAGACATTATTCGAATTCAATCAGAGGAATATTTTAAAAAATTGCATTTTCAATGACCAGATACGGGGCTTCCTTTACAATAAAAATAGTTACCCTCAGATTGAATGTGTAAGTAACCAATAAGTTGGTTGTTGTTACTGGGATTCATATTAAAATGTTGCATTTTGTCTACAAAATAATATAAATTTTCTAATTAATTCAATGAAATCTTTGTCAAAATAACAAAAAGCCATGAAACTATTCAATTTCAATTCATTTAATTACTCATGAAATTCTCATTAAAATGAATTTAAAATTTTTTATTTTGACTATACGAGTTCGAAAGTTATAGTCCAGATTGTGCTTCTGCTCGTATAAGGAATTGCACTGGAGTTTTCTCAATTGTAATTGTTGACAGTATCTTGATTGAAATACTGGTCTGGTGTAGTTATTTTTCATTGCCGCAACAACAAATCTAAAAACTGGAAATTCTAAAACTAAATCAACATAATTTTATTTTTAGACTGCAATAAAATCATGAATGTATTACATAAAATTAGCCCTCATGTGTAGTAATTAATTTAAATTTCTTTTAAATAATCAAATCTTCAACACTTGTATTCACACAAAAAAGAAAGACCTGACACAGAGCAACTATTAATTTCATGCCATCAGTTTTTCAAGGCATCACATTTGGCAGAACGAATTCATTTTTTTCCTAATAAAAATTACATTCATTTAAGCATCCGTTTTAGCAGCAACTTATCCAAATAATGACCATTACGAATAGTCAAGCCAGCGTAATCACTTCGCTCCAGTAGAACTTTAGAGAAATTAAATGGAAATTGCCACACGCTTTAACTTCATAAAGCGTTACGAATTACGTAATGATTTCTATAGGACCACACACATTGTTCAAAGTGTGAGACATTGAATTTCCATAATCAAACAATTTTTGAAAAGCCTTAATTACTACTGGTGAGAGTTCTCTCTACTGTTGTGGCAACTTTCTTTCTTCAGTCGTTATCTGTTCGATTCCTTTCAATATTGTGGGTTAGACATTTTTTTTTTTAATTTCATTGAATTTTACCAAGTGTTTACAAAATAAATAATAGAAATTCAATTCCTTATTTCAAATTTTTCTTAATCTAAAAATTCAATTTAAAAGAAAAATGTATCAAATTACTTAAATGGAAGTACTGGAGTATTAAAACATGTTTTCGAATTTTTAATCTTATAAATTTACAACTAAGAAAACAACTACAAATACACTGAAGTGCTAGAGCGTGAATGAACATGTGTTGCAAGTAAAGGTCGACCACAATGGTACGGTAGTGTGTTATACATATGTCTGTAACAGAATGATGTTTTAATTTAAACTTAGAATTATGTTTTTGGTAATTATTTAAGTAATTTTAATATTATATATTACGTAGCGGAGTGTCCGCAATAGTGTTTCGATAAATTTGGAGTAATAACGAATTTTTCCTAAAGCCGAGGTTTCGAAAAATGAAACGAATTGTGAACAAAAAATCTGAAGAAAGAATTTCAAATTCAGCAAACTCCTGCCAGCCAATTTAGAACTTGCGATACCTTCTCAACACAGGATCTCTGCAGGAGTACCTCAAGGCAGTACACTAGGGTCGCTATTACATATAATTTATACAGCGGATATGCCAACAAGCCCACATACATATAAGCCAACAGTGTTAACCAAGACTCAAAAGTAACATCCGAACAACCTCGGATGAATAAAGGTAAATCCATCGAAATGTGCTCATGTAAATATTGCCCTCAGAAAGAACAACAACACTGTTGCGGTGGAAACCGGTGTGAAATATTTGATCGCCTAGATCGACTGCTTCGTCCCGCCATATTGAGGCAAAAATAAAGGCCATAAAGGTGCGAGCAAATCAACCACACTGGTTAATAAGTCCTCAGTCAACCTTGGCCTTGGGATACAAAGTCCTTTTTTACAAATCTGTTATAAAGCCAATTTGGTTATATGGCATTCAGCTGTGGGGAACTGCTTGTGCATCAAACATCCAAAAGTTATAAAGAAGACGGTCTAGGAATTTGCGATGAAAATTCGAAAAATTGCAAAAATTTTACAAAAAAAAGGAAATTCAACAAGAAAATACAAAAACGTCCATAAGATTAGAACCCACCAAGTTCATGAGCAAATTTAAAAATCACAAAAATTTTACTTTCTAAAATATGCTATATGCCCGAATACACAACAAAAACTTAAAAATTCTAGTACAATGAAAGACCCAGCTGGTTTCGTTTTATCTAGCATGAAAGTCAGTTCACACCAACCGATAAGTGTGACATACATTTGTGTGGGAGTATGTAACTGCCAGTATAATGACTTGTTTTTTGCATGGCCACGTTTGTTGCACAAATAACGAAACGAACTGATATTTTTAAGTTGGATCAGACTGTTTGTTAGGTGTAAGAGGTAAACTGACAAGTATTTATTTTGTAACGGAAAATATTTTTAATTTTTAGTTAAAAATTTATATATTTTTGTAATTGACATTCGGCAAAAATTAGCAGTTTTTTTTGGAATTTATTTACATCATATTTCTCTCCGGGTCTGAGACACACCTTATTAAGTTGAAGGAAAGAGTATTTCAGTTTATTTTTATTTATTTATATTATCGGCTAAAATTAGAATAAAACTCTCAACTACTTCTTATGCCTATTGTAGGGCAATCAATCACTTTAAATAAATTAAAAATTATTACACTAAAAATATAAAAAAACCGCACTTTCAAGCATATGGCAATCATTTATCAACACTTTTCTTAATCTACTTTTGTATTTTTCCACATGTTTGAGCCCCCAAAGGAATCTCGGCTCAGTAACAGCAGAAAAATTCAAAAAAAAATGTTCAGTTTCGAAAAACATTTATACATGCAACCACATACGAGTTCATACACTCAACCTCCCTTCAAACGTCTTGTATTACAAATGGTTTGTTTTGTTCTTTAAGCACAAAATCCTTCGTACTCGTGTTATGGCAAAAAGGATAAGAGGCGTTAATCACTTGTTGTCGTTGTTGTCAAAATTTTATAAGTATAATTTCCATGATTATCCTTAAAAACCACTTGTTGTTGCAATTGTAATTTAATTTGAAAACTATAAATTGCAGTCACATCCACTTTTATTTATTAGAACAAGCACTTGAATAAAAAATGTCACTGATTTGTGAGCGATTGTTAAATGAAACACGATACATTTTTGTATTGTTATGAAATATTTTTGTTTTAACAAAAAACTGTTCAACTCGCAGCAAAAGGCAAATAATCCCTTCAGCAGTAACGTTAATAATTCTGACACACGAAGTCTGGTGTTGCTTTCGTCTGAGAGTTTATCAATTTAGGAACACGTTTTCAAACATTGCGAGTGACATTTCTCTTCGTTTCTGTGGCAAGTAATAGACCATTGAAACCCTATACGACAGCATTGATATCACATCGATATTAATCGTTGTTTTTTCCTGTTCCATGGAGGGATCATGTTCAAGTTCAGTGTCATTTTAAAGTCATACTTTCAACAATATTTCTTTGGTATCAGTTTTTTTTCTCTCTTTCAAATCTTTTAAATATTTGAAATGTTTTGTTTATTTTTAGAACTCAATTCTGGTCCTTATTTCGTATTAAAAAGAAAAACAGAATTAAACTAACTGGCGTTCGATTGTGTTGCGTTTGATAAAATAAGTCCCATTTTCCCTTTCGTTTTTAAAATGTGAAGGTGTTGTAAAGCAATATTACAAATTTATTTTATCACTCAGAATAATTTTAAATGACAAAAATAGAAATCTGTTTTTTTAATTTGAGGGCGGTTTGTATTTTTCTTTATTAATATTGGAGGGTTTTCTAAATATAGAAATTTTTTATTGATATTAAATATCGACTTAAAAACGTACGATAACTGTCACACTGTTTCCGCGTAGTAATTCCTCAGTGGTGTTCAAGCAAAGTTAATTTCGACGAAAATATCCCATTCGTGCAACGCCACGAGCGCCAACAATTCGATATCTGTCTTTCTGATGGGAAGAGAGCGACACAACAAAGGTCAGCAATAGCACACTCAGGCCGCGAACCGGCCGTTCGGCTAAAAATAAGATCGAAGAATCGCGTTAATATATACTGGAATTGGTCGAAATATCCACAAGAAAACGTGATTAATAATTTCCAATTTCCAGCCGTTTTGACATTGAACTTCAAAATGTTCCTATACACAAAGTCAGGCTAAGTTGTATCTCGGCGGCCTTGTCAATAAGCTAAATTGATGCAGCTACCTTGGCTCAAAGGAGCCGCCGGTAACGCTATTACGGTTAATGGCGACCACATCACAGACATGTTGACTGTATTTTTCTTACCGAAAGTGGACAATCGGCATTGGGTGGACAAGTGGTTCCAATAGGGCTGGGCCACTTGTAATACTGCACGCGACGCATTGTATATTTTTAAGAATGGCTTCCCAGCGCGTTTAATCTTGTGTTTCGGTGATTTGACTTGGCCAAACAATTGTCCAAATTTGTCTGCCTTGAACTGCTTCCTCTGAGGGTATTTAAATTTGTTGGTGTGCGCGAACAACCTCGCACCTTAAAGAAGTTAAAGACCAACATTCGAGCGGTAATTGACAACGTGACAGCAGAAATGCTGCGCACAGTTATGCAAAATGCAGACAAAAGTGCCCAAATTTACAGATATGATTAGATTTGCGTGAGCACCTGCCAACGTTGGCTTAATCTCACGGTCGTCCAACCACGGGTGTGACATTAAGCGGCCAAACCAGCGCCCCTATGCGATCGCATAAGCACCACCGGAATAGCACCTATGCCCATTCCATAGGTTGCAAATTAGGACGGAGGTGGCCAGGCCCCACCCCATGCTGAGGGGTTCGGAGCTACCTAATCTCCTGCTGTCAACGAATGACATTGACAGCTTGCGTTGTAATGCAACGCCACATCGGTCCTCCAGTGAACCTCCCCGCTTTGGGTATAAACCACAGCCACCACGTGCACCCTCGAAGGAACCTCAGTCTGGAACCGAAGTTTCAGGGGCTACTAGTTCCCGTGGTACCAGTTTACACTCTCGCTACTGGTCGAACATAGAAGTCGTACCTTCTTCCAGTTTCAGGCTCCTGACCAGCCCCAGGAACTGGTGCCCGTCTTTTCTCCCAGCAGCAATCCATCAAGGTGGCTGGGTTCACCAAGATGATATATGCCCTCCGGGGGGTCCCAAATTTACAAGCAGTTATAATGCAAATGGGTGTTCACTTTAAACAAAAGTTATACTTTTTATCCACCCTGTAGTTTCCGAGGGTCGGCGCTACATGCCACACGAAATGGATTTGCTAAGCGGATCGTTTGTGCGATTCGACGCTACTAACTTTACTTCTATACGCACAATTACTCACAAAATCTTTGAAAATCTTTTGTCTTTTTTTAAATCGGTTACTCCCAAACGTCCCCAGCCATAATACGCGTATCAAATTAAAAACAAAGTTTTCCTTTATTAAATTTAAAATGTTTTCAAAATAGTTTAAGCATCATTAATTTCAAATTGATTTTTCCCCCTCAACACTCAAAACAGCGAGTATAAATAAATGACAAATGATAGTCCAACAAAAGGAACATTTTTTACTCACCTTGGAGTTTGATATTTGCCCTAAACCCCACTCTTTACATATTTGAGATGTTTAACAGACGTGGCAGTTGCTTATCAATACATGTGTGTCAGTGTTTGACGTGGAGTATCATTCACTTCCTTCCTTTACACAATTATTTCTCTCTTTAGACACACACACTCTCTCTCTTTCTCTCTACTTCTCTCCTTGTTATTTGCATATACAGATCCCCCCCAAGTGTTGCAATAGGTATTCGAACAATAAATGTTGTCGATGCAAGTCTGTCAGTCATTTCATTCAGCCCCCAATTGTAGTTGTCACATGGTGTGTGTTGTCGCTGTATTTTTTTTGTTTGTCTTTCGTCTTTGATTTAGTTTTCTTCTATGTATTTTTTTTCGGTGGTAACTTGTAGTTGTTGTAGTTTTCCGGCAAACTGCATAGTTACAACAATTTGTTTCTTCGGCATTTTTTTGTCGCCAACCTTCACACAAGTAATTTATTACTTTCGGCTGTTTGTCATTTTGATCTAATCTGACGCCGCTTGTTACAATAAAGACACAGAGAGTCAGTCGTCGTTGGCATTCGTACGAGTAAATAAAACTTAAGTCAACTGAAAAAAATGCATTTAAATACGAATTTTTATATTAATGTTGTTACTCGTGTTATTGCTGTTGCTGGCTGCTTGTTTGTTGTCTTTGTAATTCTTCTGGATTGAATGTAGATATTTTATTTTCAATTCAATAACACACATTTAGCACACAGCCATGCAGGCACAATCACATATACTCTCTGCACGTCAAATCTTTAAAGTAAGATTGACAACAATGGATATTTCCGTGAAAATGTCAGACTTATAAAAGATTGTTTTAATTTTTTTTAAATTTTGCTCATTAATGAATTGTTGCCAGCCTGTACAGTCTGTTCACAAAATTTGTAACCACATTTCGCAAAAACGCTACACTTATCTCGTCATAGGTTATCGCTTCAATGAATTTTGTCTTTCATATGTTTTCGTTACGAAAACCCGGTCTTTCAAATAACACCAAGGAAAAAAGTCCAGCGGCGTTATATCATAAAAACGAGGCGGCTAATTAGCACAGCTGAATGGTGAAATTATGCGATCGCGAATGTTCTCAAGCAGCATGGGAATTACTTGCCCCGTTATTTGACTCATGACTTTCTTTGAATGTAATAGTTTGTGGCCTTTGCGAAATTGGGCCTCATTCTTGAAAATGTTCCCTGTTATCTTTCAGGTTTTCATAAAGCCAATTCTCAAAGGTTTTGCAGCAGATAATGATCGGTTGGCTTTAATTCTTGTATTAGTTAAACTTTAGAAGCTTCAAGATCATTATATACAATGTTGCGCAAAGTATCACTAATAAAGCCGAATCCCTGCGAACGTGAACGCGTTATATTATATTTATAATTATAGCTAGCTGCAGTAGCGTGAGCCTCGAATTTAGCGATTATTTTACCCACCTCAGTCTATGAAGAATCAAGATTACGCGAAAGCCTGACCGAATAAAATAAAATTTATAGTAAATTTTGTAAAATTTCCTTTTTCACGAGTGTAGGTTTCTATGGTGGAAATTTCCTTTCCCCCAAATACAAGGTTATCTATTTCTCCATTGCATTCAAAATACAATTTCACTTAGGTGACCGCCTCTGGATTGATTGCAGCAGTCAATTCTTTTTTCGACCACTTTTTCGCACATTTTGGGCGATGTCTTGACGATAACTTCGCGAATGTTGGTTTTCAAATGCTCCAACGTTTGCGGATTATCCGATTAATACAGTCTTTGGCGTAGCCCCACAAAAAAGTCTAATGGCACCAAATCGCATAATCTTAACGTCGCCGAAATGTTCTGGAAACCTCCCTGCCTATAAAGCCAAAATCGGTGCTGTGGTGTGGCTCGTGACACCGTCTTGTTGAAAGCACATATCTCCCAGTTCTTAATCTTCAATTACACGCCAAAAAAAAAACACTCGGTTATCAAACGGCCATAGCGTTCTGAATGAACGGTAACAGTTCTTCTAGCGTCATTTTCGAAAACACCTCCAGAACATAATGCGCACCAATCAGTCTCATATTCTGGGTGTTACGGCTTTTCCGTAATGACTTCTGGTTCCGCCGAGCACCATATGCGTTGCTGACGCAACCACCGATTCGAAATAAGCTTAATCGCTGAAGAAATTTTTTTCCGAAAAATCCGCATTGAAAGCCTATTGCTCTAGCACCCAATCAGCATATCTATGGCGTTGTGAATGGTCAGCCGAATTTAATTGGACTTTATATCGATGGAAATGCCAATCAAAATACGCCATAATGAGTCGTAAGCCAATTGCTGAGAACGCTGTGATTATCCGCCACAGAAGCGATATATTCGGCAATGCATACCTTGCATCTTCTAATTTCTTTATAATCTTGCCAATTCTTTGCACAGTAGACCGATTATGACGACCATCATCATACGTTTTTATTAAGAAGGTTTAAACATTTTTACTTGTTCTTCCGTTGTTAAACGATCCATATTCGCGGATGGCAAACCTTTCACTAAATAAAATGATACTTCAAATGAAAGATATTTAACAGCTGACAGCCTTGTCAGACCAGCGGTTTTCAAGCCACTAAATGAATAACCCATTAAATAGCAAATGGTGACATAAAACCCTTGACATTTCATCATTTGAGACCTTATAAAATCAACCTGCGTTTCGATGAAGAAAATAAATTATCAAGGTGAACAAAACAACATCTGTGTATAACGACAACTATTACTAAATGTGACTTAAACAAATTTAATGAATTAATTCCTTTAGCGCGCTGAAAGGCGATAACATAAAGAAATTAACACAATTCCAAAATCATTATTTGGAATTTCGAAAGGTGGTGGTGCTGATGCTATTATTCATTGTGACAATAAATAAAAAGCATGTGTTACAAAAAATCAGAGCATTTCCACACCGATAAAACTCTGTTGCATCTTGTCAACAGCAGCAACCAGTTTACATTTTTAGTTGTTGTTCACTGTATAGCTTATTACACGTATCACTGATTTAGTAGCATTTTTAAGTGTTGAAGATCACTGATCGCTTTTGTTTGCTGTTTCGGTAAAACTCGAACGTTCCGATGGTTGTAATAACAAAAACAAGCAAAAGAAAATGTCATTGCTTCTGATAAAAAAGCATCAATCCAAACATCAATTCATTTATCTCTCTATTATATATAATTTTTTATTTCCGTTATAAATTAGAGAACTTTAGATAATTGCTTTGTTTTTTTTCGCTAGGATAATTATATATTTTAAGTGCCATAAAATGTGGCTATCGGATGATCAGAGGGATTTATAAATTTCCATCCCCTTGAAAGTTTTTAATAAATTACATAAATCTTTGTCTTGTAATAAATAAAAAGCGATTTCAAAATACTTAACAAAAGTATGTCGTTTTGGGGGAGCTTAGTATCTGTTTTAAGCTCTATTTATTATTCGATTAACTTTTTCCAACATTTTAATCGAGGAAGTTAAATGGGTTAATTCTTACCTTTCACTGTCGTTAATATTTATAAAAATTTTATTTTTTTAATAAAATTGTTTTTTTTTTTTGTTGCAGATTGTGGTGGTAAAGGTGAGTCTTATAAAGATTTTTTAATTATATATTTAAAAACTATTGTTATACTGCTTTTGGGATTTAATTATAATTATTTTTTCAATTCGATATCTTTTATTTTATTTGCTGCTTTAAACTGGGTTCAACTCAGTTAAGTCAATACTAAGCGTTGCATATAAAACAGGCGTTGATTCATTGGCATATTGTGACAAAGTTGCGTTCATACATTGAAAGAAGACACTATTTATTTCTATCTCCATTCCCCTCACACAATTGCCAGCGTAAATTGAACCTATCTTCACGTCTGTATGCGTCAACATCGTTAAGCTTCTAAAGGATGCGCTTCCTATGCTATTTTCTACAGGTAGGCTTACAGGCCGCTTGCAAAATAGTTTCCGCTCCTTATGAATGAATGAATTCCCTGTAGTTCCAACCTTTAACTTGGAGAGGCAGATAAAAGGCCTCCGTCGCAAGCGAAGACGACTATAGTCCTTAGAAGCAGTACAAATTTACATGAGATGAAATACTCTCTCATTTTCCTTTTCGTTGGGGCAATTTTTAATACCTTATTCTCTTGATGTGATTGCCATAGATAGCAGCAATCTCCGGCAACTCTTGCCACGACATCTCTTAATTTCGTTGTCTAAAAATCTTAGCAGTTCTCTGCTTCGAATCCCGTCTAAACTTGGCCAGATTGGCTTAGTGTTTCTGCATGTGGGTTCTTCCTACCTAATGCTATACAGTATTACTAACTCACCTCTTACAGGCCGAGAGGGGAATACCACAGAATTCGGCAATGTACGATTTGCTTTGCATTCTCATCGGCCATGCAATTGCCCCATATTGGTTACATTGTCTGCGTACCATCCGATTAAAAATGTCCTGCATTCCTGTACCTATAAGACCTATTAAATATTCAGTAGTACCACAGCTAGTTTGCCGACTTTAATAGCGCACGCTGCGCCGACTGAATATTATTGATCGTCATTTTATTATACCCCGAATTGAACAATATGGACATGGAGGGCATGTGGTTCCAGCAAGACAGCGCTAAGTGACAAATAGCGAATGCCAGAATATACATTTTTAATGAACGTCTTGAGGATATGGTTATCCTTTGCGTAGATGACGTGAACTGCCACTAAGATCATGCAATATGAAGGCCTGCCAGGTTTATTCTTTAGCGATTTCTCCGATCTCGAAATCAGAATACATACATATGAGTTTCTCAGACAATCGGTACAGGACAGACGGACCTATAAGCCAGGGTGAGTGAAAGTGAAAACCACCAATGTTCCACACATACTTTTAAATAAAATATTAATTTCGTTAATACCTCACACAAGTACATTTATTTTATTTCAACTTTGGCATTCACAAATTGGAAAACCCTTCATTACACCACTATTAACGTTGCAGTAATAAATGTTTTTGTCATAACTTACAATCAAGTGGCGCCCTAATAAATGTTGCGAAAGTGTCTATTCTTCTATCACTCATATATCTACACACATCATACATAATTAAATAAATTCATTAATTAACCTCTTGTCTTTCAATATAATGACATCTTCTAATATTTCATGCTCACCTACGTCGCTAACCATGACGAATTTTTAATTCAATTGTTTGTGCATGAAAATAAATAATACATGCGAATAATAATCTTTAGCAAGAAGGAAAAAAAGTGTTGAAAATCTTTAAACCTGACGTTTTGCTTAATTGCAAATGTACAATGACAAAAACATAAATATGCGTTACGGCAAGAGGACTCTTATAGTTTGACAATTACATACACATACGCACGCAAACAAATTATCATAGAATATACAGGGTGTACGCCGGGAAGGTATACTCCTTTATTTTGCCGCCATTTTGGTAAACATTAGTCTTGAGAGTTCATATTTGGCAGTCGTGAAGTAGAGACGTGGCAAATTTATTATGGAAAAATATTCGGTAAACCAACGTATTTTAATCGTTAAAACATTTTATCAAAATCAATAATCGATTACTGTGACGATGAGAAAGTCACGTGAAATTTTTGGGAGAAACAACGTGCCAACAAGACGCACTATTTATCGTGTAATGAATGATTTTGGAGAAAGAGGGACTGCAAGATTGGCTGAAAACATTACTGCTGTTCAAGAAAGTTTTCAAAACAATCCATCAACCTCAATTCGACACCGTGCTAAGGAGCTTGGACTTCAAAGAAAAACTTTGTCCACAATTTTGCACAAAGATTTGAATTTGTTTCCATTTAAGATTCAGTTGACACAAGAGCTTCTTCCAGAAGATCATTTACGAAGAAATCATAATGAGTGACGAGGCACATTTTCATTTGAATGGATATGTGAGTAAACATAATATTCGGTTCTGGGCAATGGAAAACTCTCAAATTATTCATCAGTCACCTTGGCATCCATTAAAAGCGACAGTTTGGTGTGTAATTTCATCAGGAGGAATCATTAGACCTTACTTCTTTGAAACTGAAAACGGCGTAACGGCGACTGTCAATGGGGAGTGATATCGTGATATGATTGAAAACTTTTTAACGCCACAACTGCATGCTTTGGGCTTGACTAACATGTGGTTTCAACAAGACGGTGACACATCGCATACAGCCAGGATTACAATGGAATTACAGCGAGACCTCTTTCCACAACAAGTTATTTCAAGGAATGGTGATGTTGATTGGCCTCCACGGTCGCCTGATTTGACTGCTCCGGACTTCTATTTGTGGGGATATCTGAGATGCAAGGTTTATGCAAACAAACCAGAAACGCTGGAGCAACTCAAACAAAATATTCGTGATGAAATTAATGAAATACCGCGTGAAATGTGTGAGAACGTAATGAAAAATGTGTTCAAAAGGGCTCGCATTTGTGAGGCTAACAGAGGCGGACATTTATCTGATATTGTATTCCATACATAATTGCCGACATTAAATAAAACATTTATCAATATACGACCCATTCCCTTTCATTTAATCAAAAATTATAAACAAAACCGCCGGACACCCTGTATTTAGAATAAAAAGCATTCGCAATTCACGAAATCTACACATACGTACACAAAAACTCACACAAACGCCGAAATAACACATCATTATGTATTCATAAGGAGAGGTTAAAAAAATCACAAACATCAACATAAATTTCAACAGCAGCAACAACAAATAGGCCACTTATTGCTGCTGGAAAATATTGTAAACTGCATTAAATCATACAGTCCACTAAACAAAACAACAACAAGTAATTAACTCATTCTGTTGCTCAGGAACCTTAAATGTTGCCCTCATTAGAGGGTAATGTTTTTTGTACTTGGTTTCTTAATGGACATTTTCTAGCAGTTCCTCTGTGTTTTGTTACGTGTATCAAAGTAAAAAATATGCTTTATTAGAATTATCATTCCCAATTTCCGGGCTTACATGTCCGAACAACGGTTAAGAATTATTAAATCTTATCATCGGATTTCATGGTTTGTGAGAGATGATCTTCATGTTTTAGAGTAATAAAATTTCGCATCAATTTGACGCTACTTCATGTCAGTGAAAAGTACCCGTTTTGGTGGAGTGCTTGCAGAAAAATATTATATACTGGTGTCGTCGTAATTTCGAACTCAATGTTTTAACATCCGTCACTATTCGCAGCAATAGGCGACATGAAACACCTTGTGATGTAGCAACGTACCTATTAGTAAGTCCAAGTCTGGCTGCGTGTTACGAAGGAATATTTATTTTATTCCGAAACAATTTCACTTAGCTACGTAGCTTATGACTTTGCCGCTTACCTGTTTATGTTGGATTATATACAACTTTTTGGTTAAAAATATAAGACGGCTCTACCTTATACATACCATGTGGAGCAATGAAGCTATCCATGAGTAAGTAACCCGAGCAATTAATTTCACAGCTGTAACTCTTAAAATGGTAAGCGCCAAAATAGGTCACTGGTTAATTCTATTGGTTAATCTCCATTGCTTCTCGAAGTAATGTTAACGTTCAATGCAACAACAACCCGCAGATCATTTTAATGTGATTTTGAGTGGGAAAATCGATTCCACATTAATTAAACGATGAAAATTGGGTAATTTTTCGACCCCCTTCCACGAATTGATTTCAGACAACCGATTTGTAATTTTCCACTACTTTACTTTCTGTGAGCCTCGTGCTAACACTGACTATCGATCTTCTTACTCATCGCGGAATTGCTTGTAATTGCTAGCATTTGTCTAAGGCTTAGGTCCACCTTGGCATTTACATTTAACAAGATATTCACACAGAATGTGCAATACCGTCTCAGCCTTCCTCAGCGGTGGTACCTTTGGAGACTGACACGTGCACCCCTTGCAAGGTTTTCTTGTCCGTCTCTTTAGAATTCCCACATTGGGCAATTAACACCGGAAGTGGTGTCAAATTTTGCCCTCACATCTAGATCTGTTATAACATCGACAGCGATTGAAATTGAATAAAAATTAATTATATGAATTATTAATCCGCTTAAACAAAACTTGGTTTGCACGTGTTTTTTTAAACTGATCGCTTAATGAATCCCTCCATATAAAAAACTCCCTCTCATGCATACACTCATCCACAACGAAGAATATAAAAAACATGATAAACATTTTGCCAATAAGAACGTCAACAAATTCTAAATAAAAGAGTGATACAAAATGACAAAGACTGCAATAAAAAAAAAAAAATAGAAATAAAACAGACATTTATGCGCACGATAACACACTTGCCCCGTTACTGCCTAAGAATTTTATTTTTTATTTTTGTTGTTTGTCTTTTATAACTATTATTCACATAAACTCGTAACATAACAGCCAGTCAATATTTAACGCAATGAATTTTATTTACAGTATTGACAAATAAAATTTTTATTTATTCGAATGGTTCGTTATTAAGGCGCACGGTAGTGCGCCAGGCCAAGTTTGGGCCTAATGCACACAGTATATTTACAGGAAACCATTCACGCTGTTTTACCCCCTTCATAACTTAGTTTTCTTTTAATCATAAAATAATGAAACGTGAAACGTAACCTCTTAGGTCAAGTTATCATAAAAGCTTCTCGAGATATGATATGATACATACCATTCCCCATAAACATTATAAAGCACTTCCACTGTAGCTAGAGAGCTGAAATCTGGTATACAGGTAGGCCTGGGAGAATGAGTAATGAGAAAAATTGGCACTTTTCATCTATGGGGACTAGGGAGTGTTCCCTCTTATTTATATGGAGTATTTGCACTATGGGTAGAGAGCTGAAATTTGATATAACCCAAGCGTCTGTAAGCTTTAAGTTAAAAGAGATTTTATACATATGTACATTAACAAATAAGAATAACTTGGAAAAAAGGACTCAGATCCGCACAAAACATAAATGTGAAAATAAGCCCAAGTTCCTATCCAAAAATTTCGGCCGTAAAATATACTAAGATCAAAATGAAGACCAATCATATCTACAATACCATCCTATTTTTGTGCAACTTGCTAGCTTGGCAAATTTTTTTGGAATTTTGTAATAAATGAAAAGATTATGGGATAAATGTTACCAGCTAGCAAGTTGGAACAATAGTGGAGCTGGATATACGAATTACATTTTGCAATGGTGGTTCTATCTGAAAATACAGGACACCTCACTGCTTTCGATATAACGAAACTTATTTTAATGTTGTTCGATTACCAGTTAAGCCGTTAATGTTGGTTTATAGAGAGTGGAATAAAACCTTATAAGCGAAATGTTGAGTTTCTGAGGTCTGGTCTCAATTGAAGTTCTTGCTTTAACTAGCGTGCTCTTGGCAACTGCAGACAAATGTTGCGAAACTTTAATAATTTTCTTATTGTCTTTTAATTCGTATAAGTTTTTCAACAGGCCAATTCTCAAATAAATTAAAAACAATATTTTTCTCTCAGACGTGAGGTAGGCCAAGCATTATATTTTCAGGGCCCGTCTTTCGGTATTCACAAAAAAATATTTACGTCTTTTAAAAGTTTTTTTTTTTGGTTTCCGCTTGCAATTTAATTGATTGAATTAAGTATTTGACTCAAATTTATTTTATATATTTTTTTAATTAAAAAATAATTGATTCATATAAAAACTAAATTCAGTATTTTTTTTCGGGTTAGCTTCAAAGTGATATCTGAAAACGACAGCAGGCTCCCCAGAGCGTGTCTAGTAGTTAGCCCACTGAAGCAGTTCAATAGCCTCATGTTATTGCAATAAATTTAAAGCAAAAACTAAATTCTTGATTTGATATTCCGACAGGGTGTTTTGATGTACAATTTTGGAACGAATTTCCGTCATCCCTTGTCAAGTTTCGTTTGGAGACAAACCGGTTTCGGCTATGTGCCATTTTTCAGAACGAAAAATGACACTGAATAAATCTTTTGGCAGTAATCTATTTCTAGCCGATCGAAAATTATTATAAAACTGTTTAAAATTACACAAATTTTAACGTCACTGTTGTTCAACCTGAAATATCTTTTCATATTCCTTCAAATGTTTAAGGACGTTTTAACGTAAAAAATTACTATGAAAATGTCACGAAAGACAAGACGTACAAAAATGTTTAATTTATTTCTCATTTCGGGTTTCGAATTTCAGTTTCAGCCTTCTTGTTGTTGTTACATGTCATACAACGCATGCTCTCATTATGGAAAACGTAAATTAATAAAATTTACAAGCAGAACCCATTATGCTCCTCTCACGTGCAGCGACATTAAAATTAACAAAAGGTAGAACAAACGTAAAACTCATTTGAAGAACTAAATATTTTGATATATAAACTTGGTTTATGTTCGTGGAAATGTTAACGTACATATTGTACATCTGTTGAATAACGTAAAAAATACACTTAGTACTTACAAGGAACATACGAACTGACTCACTGTCATAAACTTAGGCAAACTACTTAAACTGACATTTTCCTTTTGACTAAATGTCCTGCATATCTGAGAGTATAAATGTGCGTGTTTGTTCATGATAGAATTTGTAATGGTCTGTTATATTCAGGCACAAATCTAAACACAGTCAAAGCAGTAACGAAAATGGAAATAAATAAACGTTGTTAAAATATAAAAAGAAAGAAAAACGGATACTCGCACAAAAACACATGCAAAGTGAAGCCCGAGTACAGATATAAGGATGGCTAATTTTGCTATTTCCCTGGGTTTTAAAATAATTAAGTGGTGCATTTGCTACACACAGTGGGTCTAATGCTTAAGGTTGGTGCTCAAAAAAATCTTCGTACGTTGATCAAGATGTCAAATGATTAGGAAACGGTACACGTTCCACTTTATCAAAATAACTAAGGAAACAAGGGTTGAGTCGGAATATGCTTGACACTGACGTATTATATAGCCGGACGGACAACTTGCAAGTGGTTTATTACGGTATCTCAGGAAAAATCAAAAAGAATAGAATGAGCCTCGGATAATTACGGCGTGGTTTACCGTACACTGTAGTGTCAGTTCGGACCAATTTCACATGGGAAACTCAAAGACCATCGGATTTATATTCTGAGTAATGAAGCATCTAAGCATGTGCTCTTCGATTGCCATCCAAGAGATTCATAGGATCTATCACTGAACAAGGTAATTAATTGACTTTATGGATAGAAAGAAAATTCCTAAATTCTATACATATTCTCATTCGATAATAAGGGGGAACCGTATAAAATAAGTCAGTGCCGTTAGGAAAGAAATTTTATTTAAAACGTCAAACCATCGAAATTTAAAGAGGCAATGCTCGATCATTCGAAGTGTTCACGATCAAAGTTATAAAAAGAAATCCACAAAGATCGCAGGTTAATTTTTCGCGAGTTAAAAGTATATGGAATACGCAATGTGGATACCGCATTTAAAATGAGTTTCCTTTTATTATGTATTCCAAAAAAAATTCGATTGTTTCGTTCACCTTTTAAACACCTTAACTCTGTGCCACTAAAAGAATACAGAACAGGACTGTAACGATCAGTGGTTTATAATAAAAACTGCACGGTCATCAACTCTTGCGTTTGTTACTTTATTTAGCTTTTAATAACAATATTATAACAATTATGTTTATTTTACTATAAAACAATATACAACAATGTCTGCACCAAGAGCTTATTTATTAACAAGTGGCGGAAATAAAAATATGTTTCAATGCTGACAACTTACAATACTCGTGCAATGTTGCTAACTTAATTTTACTCTACAACTTACAATTGTGGTGAAGTTATACTAATCTGTTATGTTATGACATTAACCTGCTGGGGAACTAATCCAATATCATTACAAGGACACAAGAGTAAATTTATGAAACTTCCAGCTGATAACCAGAAGAAGAAAGATTGATAACCAGGGATGAAACAGCGTGTTCACTTCACACCAAAGACGAAATCTACTTAAAGGTGATGTAGTGAAACAAATCAGAGAGCTTGAGTGACTCAAAACTGAGATCCCTAGACTAGACTTCTGCCGGCCACGAACTATTTCGTTCAATTGAAATGATATTTTAGAAAGATGGTAGCAACTTTAGAACAATAACAAAAAGAACAACCGATTTTAAGTTCCTGTGTATGACGCACCAAAATAAATAGAGTTTTTTTTTGTATTCGTTGTAAAGTTGCTACCATCCTTCCGAAATATTCTTTCCTTTGAACTATTTCGTGACCGGCGCAACTCTACCCTAGACCATTAGCTTGAAGTGCAACCTATCAAAGTAGCGAAAAGAAGTTCACACATCTTTCATAGCAAGTGGCGAATTGAACGACTTGGAGATTGGTTTGCATTCCAACCGCGTAGGACATTTTAATGAGGTCATATTGCAAACGTAATTAAAAACAGCTTCTTTTACTCCTTGTTTCCTCAAAACAATAGAAATAAAATTTTAATATTTAAATTTCTCCTGCATAAGTCATCCACATACATGATGACATTCCATTACAAAAATTTGAGCTTGTAAATGTAAAATTACAACCACAATTACACATTTTATTCAAATCCAACGAATCGCAATACATACAAATATCTGCAATGTTCCTAACTAATACACACACATAAGTACATTTGCACGTTTGTATTTCGTATGTATGAGTAAGTGTATGCTACAGTGTGTGATGTCATCTTAATGGCACAAATACGATGGACAAAGCTTTATAACCATTTCGAAAGTATTTTCACCAAAAGCTAAATATCCGCCTTTATATTCATATAATAGGCAGACACATGAATGCGTATGTGTGTGTTAGCACTTATAGTATTCATATATTCATAGTGACTTTAGTAATGTTTAGGGATTCCAGAACAAAACTAAAATTGAAAAGAAAAACTAGCTGCAGTTTATAATTGTGTCACATTTAATTTGCTAAACTTGGCCTCTTAAAAATGTAATCGAATGTTAAATTTTTGGTCTCGAATTTATTTGTCTTTTGGGATTTTCCACAAATATTAAATTAAAATTGAAAGAATAATAAAATATTACATAAATGTTAAATGTGACAAGTGTATGTGTTTTCACAGTATAGCAACTCCTGAAAAGGTTCAATAATTTTAATAGACCGTCAAAAGTTCCACATGAAACACTACGATAAAACGCCACGTACACAAATTTAGGAATCTTAAAAATAATTTTCAACAATTCTTGCATAAATTTTCGAAACGCTGGGTTGTTTGGCTAGGGCTGTTGAAAGAAAAGAACTAAAGATCAGTTGAATCCGGTATATCGAAGGTCGTATCTTAAATTTGACTTCCGATTGAAAAACTAACAAAGGCGACCTCAAAGCCTCTTTTGAACTATTAACAACGATATGCGATATCTTATAATCGGACTATAAATGGCGATGCAGTATATAGAAAACTAAAAGGGCGGTATCCAGGGGCGTGGCTGGAAATTCTGAAATCATATTCAACTAATCTTTAATCAAAGTCTGGGCTGTCGGACGAATGGCAATTATAGAAACCATTAAAAAAAATTTTTTTTAAGTAGACTTTTTTGTTTTGCCATCTCTGATACATGATTGTTAAAATTTTTTTGCTCAAACCATCATTTTGTTAGTGACTTTTGTAACAGAATATACTTCACATTGCAGTGCATCCATCGGAGCGATACATAAAGATAGGTTCGTTGTTTTTTTATTTTATTGATAGAAATGTGGCCGAAAAATATTACGTATGCTTTTGTTTTTCACATTGTAAAGTTAACATCTGTTTGCTTAAACACCAATTTTTTAAGCAAACTCCTTGACATTGGATTTTCCGAAAAACTAAAATCCGAAAGAGCCAAACACAAATGCTTTCACGCATGTAAAATTAAAACGATTATAACAAATGACGATTTAACTCGAGAAATCAAAATTTGTTGGATTCTTGGATTGTTGACAAAAAAATGAATTGGCGGGTTTTTTCAGCTGACTATTTAATTTTATGTGTCAACTCTACATCGTTTCTTCTTTAGTTTGGAATACCCTTATTTACGAATACGACACTTGTTGTATATTTAAATGCGTTATAGTTATTTGAAAAATATTATCAGTACGTCAAGACATATGCAGTGCTAATTAATAAAGTGTTTGATTTGATATTCCGACTGAGGGATTTTATGTATATTTTTCGTACGAATGTCCGTCATCCCTTGTCAGGTTTGGGTTGAAGACAAACCTGTTTCGGCTATGTGCCATCTTCAATGCCAATTTCATTCAAACTTGACAAGGGATGACGGAAATTCGTTCCAAAAATGTACACGTAATACATCAGTAACCACTTTTTAGGGTCTTAATTATTTGATTGGGAGTTGTTGTATTTAGCCGCCATTTAAGCGTATTTTTTCATCTGAATACACTATTTTATCTAAATAATAAAACTCATCAAGAGCTTACAGTACGAGATATGGCACAACCAACTCAAATGGTTCAATACGGGCCGTGGAGATGGTGGTAAACGCATTGTTTTCGCATCAAATAGCAGACTAAGTAGACGTTTAAAAAGTGTTGCTCACTTAAATTTTTAACTGAAGATTTGGCATAAAGGGGGTTCAGGACCGCCACTGCTCCATATGCATTTTTACACACATAGAGGAATGGACATATCCCTGGCTGGAGAGTTAGGAGATATATAATCTCCTTCCGAATAGGGATGCCGTTACAATGCAATGCAAACACGTTACTTCCCCAAAGTGGCCCCATCCAAAAAACAGTTTGCTACTTGTTTTCAACGTACCACAGATAGCAAACCAGCAAACAAACTGAACAGACCAAGAGCCCATCGGGAAGCGTTGCAACGGTTGTAAGTGTATTCAAATAAATAAAGAGCCGCTTAAGCTCCCTTCTCCTTTCACAAGCCCTCTTTTTGAACTCACTACTAAATTAAACTAGTTAGCAATCTGCCATCTTAAAATAGATATAGAAGCTATATAATAACGGTGCAATAGTTGTATGAGCTAAAGAAATACTGTGATGAAAATGTTTAAAAGCTTCTTCTAAACTCTTCAGAATATTCCTCACTAAAAGGGCCCGCTCTGTGACTACACCCCTGCTGTTACTAAATAAAAAAAGGGTCCTATGTTGTCACCTTTGCCTTTCACATCTTACTCATTAAAATACTCATAAAACACTTTCGAATGAATTCGTTCATTTAGGTCTTCCTGTCCTTGCTTTTATTTGCCCAGTAGATAATAACCGAGTACTTGCGTCAGGCAAAACAACCAGGAAGCACTTTTATTCCAACAAAAGCTATAAAGATATGTAGTTTAATTCTGCTTGCTAATGGATTTTTTGTTTTAATGTTGGAATTATGTCAAGCACACACTGTGTCATTTAAAAGTCCTCTTTTCCTGTTAACCCAATGTAAATTGGTAGTCATAGAAAAGTGCCACTCAAAAGAATGATTAGCACGCATCATTAAATAAGAAGTTAAATAGTTTTCATAAATTATAAAATTCTGAATTATAAATTTTGACTTTTTTAATTTCTTGGCATCAACTAGGTTTCGGGCATCCCAATAGTTTTCACACAAACTGCGGTTGCCTGGTTTTAATCGCTTCTAAAACTGTGATTAGTTGTAAGAAATTAATTAAATATCCAGTAGTTATTTGTTACAGTTATTGCAAGCACAAAAAAAAATACAGAACCAATTTTCGAATTGTAAGCAAATTCTATTTGAATCACATTCAAGAAAACAAAAATCCAAATAGAAAAAAATTACCCTTTACATTTACGTTACATTTTGTGTCTGCATATAATTAAAATCATGCAAAATAATCGTTTGCAGGCGCTTTGCATTTTATTATCAATTTAATAATTCGCTCTTCGAGTATCTTTTTTAATTGAGTACTTGTTTTATTAGGTTTAGTTTAATCAAGTTACTAAATTGAGTTTCAATATAAAACCCCATTATTTGTATTTTACTTTAAGCTTGTATATTTCATAAATAAATTCAAACTTAGATGAAATTTGTTTAATGGCCATTTTAGAGGGATATTATTCCGAAAAGTAATAGTTATGAATATGGCCATCAATTAAAAAAAACCTAACCATTTTAGAAAATATATGGTACTATAGTATTGAGATCCATAGGATCCAACTTAGACTTTTGGGTGGGGAAAGTATTAACGAAAACAAGCACTTCCTTAATTTTTCTAAACTTTTGAATGGGCAAATTTGAACTCTTAATCGTTTTAGTTTTCAACACTCCCAACTGTCAAAATATTCAGTAAATTTTGCCATTATTCAACATGTATCGTTTCACACCTGCCGATATAAATACACAACGGGAGGACGGTCGGCAGTGCGCAGGTACCGTGGAAAATTTTAAGCGTGAGTCCACTCTTTCGGACATTAAACCACCGATCAGACACAGATTGGTGCCAGAGAATAAAGAAACCATAGCCGTCGTAGTGTTCTGTATCAAACGATACCCATAAAATGTAGGCCGGAGATCTGGATTTTAGAAAAAAAATCATCATGAAACACTGCTGTTGATGCTGAGGTAGTCACAGATATATAAAGCCATAATTATCTTGTGTTTTTTAGACTTATAGGAATTTAAGCTGTTCGGTGTTTAGTTTAGTGTTTTATTTTATTGTGAATAGACTGACATCTGAACAACGCCTGCAAATTTTGTGCAACGAAATTGCTGTTGATCCCGAAGTTCACAATTGCGCAGCGATTACTATCGTTTTTGGTTGAATGGATACGTCAATAAGTAAAATTTCTACATTCGGAGTGAAGAAAATAGAAAAGAGATTCTCCATCCACAAAGAATCATGTTTGGGCTTCATGGGTTGTTGGAAGCATCAAAAACGATGCCGTCCAGAAAGTTATAGTTAATGGCGACCGCTAAAAAGCCATGATCACTAACTTTATTGCACCACTACTGAACGTCGTTAATGTGGAGGAGCTGTGTTTTCAACAAGGCGGTGTAACATGACACACAGCACGTGCCTTAATTTATTGAAAGACACTTTCGGTGAACTAATAATTTTGCGTACTGTGCCCGTAAATTAACCTCCAAGATCCCACACTCTAACACCGTACTGTATTTTGTGGGATTATGTAATGTCTCTGGTCTACGTCGATAAGCCACAGATGGTTGACGTCTTGGAATACCACACTCGCCACATTGTCACTGCCATGCCGTCTCCATAGCTGCAAGATGTGATCGAAAATGGGATTTCCTACGAACCAGCCGAGGGCCAGATGCCGGAAATCAATTTCATTGAAATGAAAATATCACAGAATTATCTTTTAACAATTACCACCATTTTGTGACTACTAACTCCATTTTAATCCCATATATACATTTTTTACCTTCTAAAAAACACCCTTTGACCACTTCAACAGCGGGTGTTTTATGGTTTTAATTGGTATTTAAATTTAAGTGTTGCTAACTAAACATTTGCAAAAGCTTCAGCTTTGCTTTTTTGGCTGATCTCCCCCGGTTCATTGTCATTTTTTATGTGTCTGCCTGTAGCTCTCAGTGTCTAAGGTCAGCAAGAACTTTCTCCATTTCACCATCTTCCAGACAACAAACATAATTTTGCTTGAATTTCACAACACAGTCTAATAAGGATTTTGAATTTACCGCGTCTTATCCACCTCGTACTCTGGTTGTAGTTAAGTACCTTTTTAATTTTCTTCCGTTCAAGGTACATTATAGCAACAATTCGGTGTCCACATTCCTCAGCTGCATACGTCTAATCTCCGCGATTATTTAGCCTAACTAGCAGTTCTTCAAAAAATCAAGACAGGTTCAAACAAGTCGTATATACAGCTGCTCTTGCTCTTGTGTTTCTATTAGATCTCCCAGTTTCTTCACGCTCCTTGTGTGAACTTGTATATTTGGACTATTCTAGCTCTCGCTCATGTATTTCAATCCAGAATTCGCTTTCTATGGCTGTCGTTTCCAGCGGCCATTTCTTTACATGTTGCTTAGAGTCTTCATAACTTAAAAATAATTAAAATTAAGTTTAAACTTAAGTAATGAAATTTCTCGTTTTATTCTACATAAATTCACATTAAAAAACTTTTTAATTTTTCACAACTTTGTGTACTTTTAATTTATATGCAGATATATTGCCTTGTTTAATGTAACTTTTTAAAATTCTAACACATACATACAAACATATACATATGCATATGTGTACAGAAGTTGTATCACATGATTCAGTCATATAAAAATAATCACCTAATGGATGTCATTGGAATAGACATTGTTAATATTCAAAAAATATAATTTGAGTAAAATGTTGTCAGTTTCATATGACAGTAGTTGTCAAATTTATATATTTTTTATATAAATGGAGAATAGGACGGTAGATGCTTTCTTAGAAGTTATGTTAGAAATAATCTATATAGAGTCGTATATAGATATGTGCAATTACATCAAAATACACTCACAAAATATACGTGTGTATGTATTTGATTAAAATTATTTAAACTGTACAATAAGTTGGCTCGTGTGCATCTCAAACTAGAAGACAATATCTGACTTAAATAACTCTGCAATCGTATAGTGGTAGTAGGCGTTGAAAGCTAATTTGTTACTTCTATTTACGCTCATATTTTTTAGGAAAAGATTGTTTTATTTTATTTTAGCCACTTAGTGAATAGTATATGGCAAAATGTCAATAATATAAACAAAGAAATAATTCATATTATTGTGTGGTGTACAGTTATTTTTAAGTGAACACAAATTTAATTTTAACACTTATTAATATGGATTTTCCGCTGGAGTTGTCTTCAGTTTTTGAAAAGATCATAAATTACTACCACAGTTTTTATTTGCTGAATGTAGTTATTAAAGGTAGATATATTTTTCAACAGCTACATAGAAATTTTTTAATTATTATTGGCTTTAGCAGCAAAACTTAGTGTTAAGTTTCCAGAAAAAAAAAAATCATATTTCTAACTATTAAAAATGAAATTCCTTACATAGTTTTATCAATTAACTTCGCTTATAATTAAAATTAATAGACATTTCTCTAAATTTAAATCAAAAAATAGTAGGGCGATTATCTGGTAAACTTTTTTACGCATTTTTATAAATTTTACTGACATAATATTTTGAGTGCAGTACTCTCATCTACACGTACTTTCTTAATGTATTTTTCATTGATTTTTGTTTTCTTACATGTGCACGAGAGCCGTGCCAGAATTATCTCATCTGACGCATGAATTTGACAGTTAGTAATTAGGCTTTTATTTATTTTAGGGGGGAATATCAAAGAAGATTGCCTATTTGATGGGTCCATTTTCGACCTCGTTCTTTCCCCGAATTGGTTTCAGCCAAATGATTTGTAATTTTCGACTACCCTGCTTGCATTGAGTTTCCTGCTAACGTTAGCCTATACTATTAACTGTAGTTATTTCATACTGTCGACCGGTGACAGTCGGCCTTCTTCATCAGCACAGAGTCTCTTGTAATTGTTGGCATTTTTCTAAGGCTTAGATCGACTCCCCATTTAATAAGTGCCTGCCTGTGGTGCTAAGTCTTCTGCTAGCCAGTGCTGGACATTGCGTCACAATGTACGCTATCATCTCGTCCTCTTCCTCAGGAGTATCTTTGGCGGACGGGTAACCAGTTGCGTTGTTTTCTTGTCTATCTCTTCAGAAATCCTCCCTTGGCCAATTAAAACTGGACTTCTTTCAGAGAACTCATATTATTCGGTCAATTAATGGAGAAAGAGCTTCATAAGCCCCGTGTAAGTCTGTATTAAAACTGGAGATCTACTGGTTTCCGGAGAGCGCATAATATTTGCGAAGCGCCCTCCTTGCCACGCGTCGCATGCGCATGCTGATTTACCGTGGATTAAGGATTTTTATAAGAGCGTGTTAACTTCACTCCGCTCAACTTCTAAAGCCAGACTCCTATCACAGACAGGAATAACGTTCGCATTACGAGGAGGTAAAAGTCAGAACTTCTGATAGCGCAGATAGTGCGTTCAGTTACGATAAGCTTTGCCTTTGTCCCTGCCAGCTGATTGCCGAATATAAGGCTTAAGGTTGTTACTATTATTATTATCGAGGCCATTTACACCTCGATGCATACGATTTTTTGTGCAGCCCCTGTTGTCTCGGTAAACCGTCCCGTGAAAATCCTGAACTTGTTCTTGCCGATCATCAGAATCCTCTGGGATTTTCCTGAGTTAGCGTAATGAATCGCTATGCTTGCTTAATACCGGATATCGTTATCCAGTGGCGAGCCAATTACGACTCAACCCAGCAACCAAATAACCGTTCCGGTCGTACGAACACTATTCGGGCTCTCGTGATTGCTAAACAGTCCAGAAGCCCAGCAAAATGTAATTCTGTTGCCGGCACTAAGCTCATTTAGAGATATAATGTATTCTACAATCATGCCTGACCTGACCCCAAATAACGATAAGTCCTTGAGCGATGATTACCTGTCTGCCATCATATAGATATTTATACTTTTTATCCTTCTTCTAAAACATTCCCCAACGCAAATGGAGTTGACGTGAGTTTCGGCCTCAAAAGGTAATTGGGTATTTTCCCAATTACTTCCTGGAACTTAGGGCCAAATATTCCAGCTTAGTTCCACCCTAAGAACCATAGGTCCCTTCCAGGAATAAGAATTTTGTAGTTCCTTTGCCTCAATAGAGTCGGTTTCAAATGGTCAGGAGATAATGATGCATGGATTTTTCTTCAAAGAGTTTCCTTGTCCACCTACGGATCTATTAAGGTTGAGTTCTTAAATACATGTTTGACGCTCATAGCTAGTGAATAATCTTAGGAAATTTTTAGATATTAAAAAGCGTTATTTGTTGCAGTACTTTTATTAAAAAGGTCTCAGTTGAAACAATATACATGTACATATAGTATTAATAGGCATATGCGCTATTTTACAACCTACGACGACGCGTACTAAAACAATCCTCGCTAACAGATATAGAGTTATTGGCCACGCGACGATGAAACAATCAATACTGCTCAATGAAAGGTAACGGCAACAGTTTCGGCTACTGGCAAACTTAGGATCTCAGAGTTTTCTGATGTTAGTGCTACAATTTTTGATAAGTATTTCTAATTGAGAATAAGAATCAACGGAGAAAAATATATGAACTTATTCCGTCCAGCTGATTTACAGGCCCAGACTAGTTGTTCTTTCCAAACTCAAAAAAGTGTTGGTCTGTTATATTAAGTAGAGCATTTATAATGTTTGAGAATTGTTTTGAGCTCAAAGGAGAAAATGTCTAAAGCTTCTGCTTTATTCAAAACTCGTTATGTTATCCTTGTTACTTTGGGGACTTCTAGGACTGCCCTCGTACAATTACATTAATTCATGTATTCCTCAATACCCAGTATAATAAAATTTAAATACGAATGTTTGAAAACAATTAAAAATATTCATGTGAAATGTCATTTTGATTATATGGGAGGAGGTGGAGTGGGTTGACTGGTTACAAATAAATTTTTAAGTTACAAACGTTTTATAATTTCTTTAAATGCAAATATCGTTATTGAAATGTTTATTATTGTTTTAAGATCCTAAAAGGAAAAAATTGAGTTGCACAAATAACGAAATTTATTTTAAGGTTTAAGTTTACCATCAAAGTATCTGAGAAACGATTACTCCAGCTATTTCATAAATTCATAAAAATTCAGTTTATAACCAAACAAATTCCACTCAATCACTTCAAGTTTGTTTAAACATAAACATCTGACGCCGAGTGAGTCTCAGGTGTTACTTGATGTTACATTAATGTAATTGTCACACATTCAAAACCGCATTTTGCTTTACCTACCCATCCACTTCTTTGCCTTCTTCAAGCAGCAAATCCTCGTAGTATTAAAATAACCACAAAAAACTCAGAAAATATTTACGACACACACATTATCCTCTTGCATGTTATTTCGTTATTTGTTTTGCTTTTTCATTATGACAACAAGATAATAAACTTGTTCGTCAAAATTAATAAAAATAAGGCGTATCCAAATACGAACGACAGTTGGCTTCAGCTTAACCGAATCTTATACACTCTTCAAGACGAGTGTGTTCTGGAACAAGATTTTAGATTTTTTTTATATCTTTTGAAATTTTCACGTGAATTCTTTCTAATGGATTCGTACGATGCCAAGTATTAAAGAGAGGTCTAATTCTCAAAAATAGCCGCATGAGTTCGCTGGAATTTCAGTGATGTCCTGGGTTACCTGGAATTTGAAGGCGATCCCATAGAAAAAAAATTAGAGAAATAAAATCGCGCGATCTTAGGCTGAACAGCCATTGTTGCGTTTGCTGTGTGGCACTTCACGTCGTTCTGATGTCAAGATATATCGTCCATCTTCATATCATTTAGCATGAAAATTAATTGCTGACGTCATCCCATGCACGGATATATCAACTAACCCTGCTATTTGTTAGGCAATGCCTTTAGTTACTGAAAATGTATTATAGCACCGGGCAGAGGGACATTTGCTAAATTAACTTCCCAATCTTGTAGGTCGAAGAACCTGCAGACCACTTCGAACCACCTCTTTTGCATATTAAGATTTGATTCAACGGTACAGCATTTTTTCACGAAACAATAAGGGCTGCGAAAAATTCCGGACGTGTAATTCGTCGTAATCACCAAAGATGTTTTACAACTTACAAGACTTGCTACTCGAAAGACCTCATTAAGCTAAAGGATGGAGTCATCTTCCATGTCATTGCTGCTACTCGTTATCAACTTTTAAATTATTTTGGTGGTAATAAAATCCATCTGGTTCATAAATTTTATGACTTTCAGAGCAATATTTTTTATTTAGTGCGTAGCAGTTATCTGCGCTTCTTAGAACCTAAAGAACTCATCTGCATCACTCACAACATTACTGTCGCGTATTTTATGGGTTGTCAAATAATTATTTAGACAAATTATGTGCCCCGCCCCCCACCTGTCATGAAAGGTATAAAAATGTGTTTCAAAAAATAATAAAATATTCCTGATGACATATCTGTCTTGCAGTTTTTATGATCTACTGCCGCTTCCCATTAAAAGTGTCATCGATATTTTATTTAACAGTAAAAGCAACAAAATCAAACGGCAATGAAATTTTTTCAAATTTCATAAGGTGTGCGTGAAACTGTTAAGGCTTTCTCTTAGTCAATGGCACTACTACCTATAATACAATATGCGGAATATATTTTTGCACACCTAAATATAACAAATGTGCGTGAAATCAGCACTTGGCCTTAATTTGATAGGGCCCGCTGAGTTTTGCTTAAGCATTTGACTATGCGCGAAATACGACTTATTTTACATTGCTCAATTTGCGAAGTGCAAAATACATTTCGAGTTTGCCAAAAAAAAAAAAGGATTGCAAATATATAGAGTGTCTCAATTAGATAAAGGAAAATTTTAATTAATTGTTTTATGCGTGGTGTGACAGTTAGCGCCCTGCTTAAATCACATGGTATCTAAGTATATGCCGTCCAGTTGAGGCCTCAAGAATTCTGTTTTTCAGATTTGCGCCAATACACACGTTTACAACCAGAATGTAGTCCAGAGACTGCCTGATATGTCCGCGCTTAAGATACATGTTACTATCCTTAAGCGATCCAGCGGCTTCAAATTTTTTGGACAATCGACCATAAATTCCACAAGGCCTGCCGAGAGGGTCTTCACAATCACAACACTTTATTATTCCATTTGAAATAATCTAAACAGTCATAGCTAACAGCTGGTAAATATCAGAGTTGCCACTTGCACGAACAAAATCCCACAAATTTCAGATGTAAGTGTGAAATCTTGAATTTTTTCCTCAGTTTCAGATGTCTAACTCCACATTAAAAAAAAATGTTTCATCATTTTTTTTAAATTTACGCATTTTGACATCTAAAACGGACACGAAAATACCTGGTTAGAATGCGACATTCTTGTTGAGACACCCTTTAGCAGCATCTAATAACAATTTTATGCGTTTTATTATTTAAAAAATTTTTGTATTTTGGAAATTAAATATTTTCGAAAATGAAAATATCTTGAGTTCTCAAAGTTTTTGTCAACACTTCAAATAATCAAAATGCTTGTTGCCTTATTTAATTGCTCATTCCGAAAAAAAAAATATATTTAACAGGAATCATCCATGTTGGCAGATCAAAAAAGACGTTGTTTAAGACTCAGGGAAGGTCTGTCGTAAAATAACCAGCAGTTTAACCAGATTGATATACGAAGGAGAATAGGTTAGGACTTCTTCTGTAGACTGTTAATTGGTGGGAGAGGATGTAACATATTGCATAAACAGAAAAAATATTAAGTGAACTTATCATTTTGGCGCGCACCTTATCCGCTTCTCCGCTAGAGGCTGAATGATTTTATTGTTTATATTCAGTATTCGATTCATTCGCTTCTATTATTACAAGAAAACATTTTCACAAACAAATTTAATTTTAAAGCTCTGGCATGTTTTGTTTTATTTATTGTACGGACGGACGGTAATAAAAACTGTTAATACACGGGTACCAAAGATAGAAAATTATTTTTTTATTTGTTAAATAGCGACTGGCTGGTTGGAGGGATGGCGCTTTTGTTTGGTAATTAATTTTTTTTTTTTTTTGTTTATTTAGGTTTTGCTTTTGTGATGTCTTTGTTAATATCCACAGTTTGTGCCATGATGAGTACTTCCGGAAAACTGTATGTGAAGACGTAAAAAACATATATTTTTCTGGTGATACTTCCGTTTAGCAAAAGAAAAAACAAATAAAACAAAATGTATATTAACTTTTATAAATAGAAATTTATTGAATTGTGTAAGATATTCAATAATCACAACAGCCAGCATCTGCAGAGGTTGGCAGAATGATCAAAAAATAAGGACAAATAGAATGGGCAAATTAGAGATTATGAAACAAAGTGGCTGTCAAATGGTGAATAGTCAAACATTGGGCTGTCTTTCGTTGACATTTAGAAAATATTAGCAGCTGAAAGCTGCACAAGTGAACAATGAATTTTAAAATTAACTGTCGAAATGGTTAATATTTTAATGTACGAGTATCACTTTGTGAAATTCTCGCAGTTTTCCGCGTAATCAGACTCCTTCAGAGACCGCTGTGCGTAATTTAATCCCTGAATTCGAGGCTTGTTATACGGCAGCTGCGAACGGATCAAAACAATAAACTTGCTCGGTTATGTAAACAAACTAAATTTTATCATAGGTTCCATAAGCAGTCCTCAAAAAACCATTACTTCTAAAGAAAGCGAAGGTATGATGCAGACTGGGACATCATAGACCCGTATTTAATATCTCGCACCTAATTTCTTGCGCTGCCAAACCATGTTAATACATTTTTTGCGTCCCGAACTGTCTTTGGCTTCAACAAGACGGTATCACCAGCCACACAACTGGCAAAAAGACAGTTGTTGCATGAGATATTTCCGATCACGTAATTTCTCAATTTGAGGGTGCTGTTGCTAAAGCAGTTAGCGCTTTGACTGTATATTGAGCATTCGATGGCTGAAGATGCCTGGGTTAGTATCGCATTCGCCGGCAACATATAACGCAACGCCCTCCTTCACTGGTATCACAAAACAGCAGAGGCACTGCAATACCGCATAAGGCCTTGGAGAGTAGTGAAGACACTGAGGCTTTTCTATCCTATCTACTTACTTCACTACCTGCCCACTCTAGTCTAACATTTTTCAAAAAAAGTAAAGAGAATTAATAGTCACTAGTTCCCTAAGTTTAACGTCGTTGGACTAAATCACAAACAACCGTTCCATTAAAAGACAAAATCCAGCTCTCCTTGCAGATGTCCTGGAGGTAAACCTTTAGCTGACATCATAATCCTTATTTCTGCTTTAAACTAGAGTCAATAAAATTTAATTTGTCAAAAAAAATACATGTTTTTAAGCCAATTTACTTCATAACCTCAAAATTTTACCAACTTTAATTGAAAAAGACATTTAACACTGGCAAATACCGTTACACACACACACACACACACACACACACACATACATTCTTACACGCCGTATTTAATGTGTTCGTAATCCTTTTATTAACACTTTCGATGGAGCAGCCAAATAAAAAAAAATCAGTTTATTTAAAAATATTGTGTTTTCGTTTTGCAAAAAAAAATCTCGTTATTCATTTAGCCACTTGAAGCTGTATGTCATGCCTGTTTGTAGTTGCATGAGTTTGTACACATGCAGTCAACAACGCACTTAAGTGTGGAATTCTTTATTTTAAAATACCATTAATGTTTCTGAACAGGCGACAAAAAAGTAACAGTAGCCCACAAGAGCCGCTTCAGTAGCAACAACAGAAGCAATAACAATAACAACAGCATCATCATCATCAGCAACATCATTAGCAAAAGTTGCAACAAAATACGCGACATACTCGTACATTAATTAATACACAAGCAAGTAGACACAATTACATTTACTGGCGCATTTGTTCGCAAATATTTAAAGTTGTACGACGGCATGTCGAAAAGTCTTTTCAAGACAATTGTAATTTAATCATTAGCGATGGGATTTTCATGTGAATTCTATAAGAACGATAGGAAAAGAAATTTAAACGAAGCAACAACGTTATGAAATATCAAATTGATTATGGTCTTATTTTGTAGCTACATTTATGTCATTATGTTTACAAGAGTACATCATTGAAATGGTCATTTCGGTTTCGGTGGCAGTTCTCCAACTGGGTCTAAATTGTTTGGGGTTATTCTGGTGATAGCTAGAGGAGTTAATCAAGAAGTATCAAGTGGCACGTTCGCGATGGAAAATTGATGATTGCTCGCCATGACAACTTTTAGCGACTTGTTGAAACCACAGCATTCCTTTCAAGATGCTGATTTTTTGGCCAAAATTTAGATTGACGGTCAACATTGCTAGCGCCCCATCAGGAAGATGTATGTCCAAATCCAGCCGCAAAACTAGGCGGGTTGACTCTAGTGAGTCCCAAATCAGCTGATTGGCGCCCAATCGATTGTAATGTGTTTAAAATACCATAAACAACATACCACATATTTTAAATAGAGAAAAAAAAAAAAAACTCTAATTACATTTGCACCACTTTTGTTTTGATAAAAATTTTATGTAACAATAAACCTTAAAAAAAATTAACAAAGAAATTGTGACACACATATAGGAATATAAAAAATTTGTAAAATGATAAATATTAATAGCGTAGGTCAAAGCACTTTAAAGAGAACATAGATATTTTAAAATACAGAAATAATAAGAAAGAAAATTACAATTTTAAATGACTCAATTCTCTTTTATGTGTAAATGGATATTTAAAAATGAAGTATGTTTATAATATTGTAATCATTAGAATTAAGTATAAATAGTTGAAGAAATAGAAAATAAAATCAGAATATTTTTGCATCAAAACCAAATCAGTTCTCACTCCTTCTGTGTTGCACTCTAACGGGTAGCATAACAGAATTAAAGCAAAGTCTGCAGCTAAGTGCAGCTTTATAAATATGCTTAGCGAAAACAAACCTATAGAACAGGACTTTTCACGATATTTGTGGATCTTTTTTGATACTGGCCGCCACACTGGTTATGTTTTCTTTAATCTTTCGATCAAATTTTTTAACACTGCCTGCGTACTGATGGCATAATGACGACAAATTCATGTTGTGCATTTGCAACTGAGCCCGAATAGAGATAATAATTCTTTAAATTGCCTACACGTTCGGCAGCCTTGAAATGATGCATGATAAAATGGCAAACAGAACAAAATTTTTTGACAGCCGCCTGACATTGGTATCTTGAAAAACTGACATTTCCGTAAGGAGACCCACAATAAATTAGCCTGATGGAAGGAGGAATATCTGTTGTTTTATTTATAATATTTGCAAATAAAGTTAATTAGAATTAGAATGATTGTGTCTATTTTTATGGACTAATTAGTCTGTGATTTTTCACGCCTGTATTTCGTTGTCGTCCAACGCCCTCTGCACGAATGTTTTAGCGTTTCGGTACTCGACGTGAAGAGAGAAAATCAATAGAAATACCGCAATTAACGAATAGACTTTAGACGACAGGTGGCGACGTATCAGGATATAGAAGCTACAACGACTTAACAATTCTGCAATTGCATGTTATGTTTCTTTTTAGAGCAATGTTGCGGCGCCTCTCGAAATATTTCACCTGGCTAACGTTTTAGTACTATAATTTCGAAGGAGAGTGCTACGATATACATGTATGTCTACTAGAGTAAATAGAAGGTAGTACTTATTAGAAAAATGTATGTTATTGATTGAGGGCGACTGAGATACGGAGCCCGACGACTACTGCCATATTTTATTAAATTTTTACCGCATATGTTTCCATTTTAATGCATTTAAGTCCATAAGCAAATATTTTATACCATTCCGATTTTCTAGATTCGGATAATAAGACTGCTAACAGTTTACTTTAATTATTGAAAAAAACCATATTTAATCTTCTCAGTATTTTTTGCATCCTGAGTTTTAAAGATAATTTTAAGTTTGCACCTAGTGCAGCATCGAACAAAATAACACCCACTCAAACAGTAAGATCCTCCAACTTTGATTGTTACTTTTTTTCTGTTTGTTTTTTTTCAATCAACATCAGCGACTCTAAGAACAACAATTATATCATCATGAAGCAACAACGCTCTCGCAAGTATGGCCGAGCGAATGTTAACGAATGAACAAACGTAAAAAACACAACAGCAACAAATTTCGCATTAAAAGCAAACAAATACTAAAGAATATTTTAACACACGGCTTTAGTTTCGAGTACGAGTACGTGCTATGCAAAATACTAGAGATTTAATTCATTACGCTACAGTGGGTCACACAATGAATGCGTCAATAAAATTTATTGAATGTAATAATGAATCTGTTAGATTTACAGTGATATTCTCGATTCAATTACCATTCACTTGTTATTATGGTAATATTTCTTGTCAGTGATATTTTAAATACCTTTTCTGACATACGTTTGACAAAGTGAAAGCTTTTTTGTCCTAGCCTTTTTTGTTGTAATAATAATAATAATTATAGTATTTTTACCAAAAGAAATAAAGTTTTAGATCTTAAAAAAAGTGACTGAAATTTTATAGGACAAGACTTTAATATTTTGTTATTTACAAAATGGAGCCGAAAAGGTAATATTAAACAAATTATTTATTATTAAAGAAAAGTTAATTAGAGCAAAAATAGTAAAAAGACTACTGTGTCGGACCAGTTGTGCTTCTAAATAAATTTTTTAAGAAATCAGTCAGAATTGTCAACATCAAAAATAAATGTTGTGGAAGAAGGTTGCCGATGCAGACCTTGCAGTTGTGGAAAAAACCAATTACGAAGCCCAGCATTCGACCGTATTCTTCTCTTTTCGATAACTTGGTCATGTCCTATTGTGTGTATAACAACTATCATTGTGAACTAAAACTTTTATTTGAAACTCAGAATAGCAATTTGTTCAGCGTGTGTTCCAGGTTTAACGAATACTCAGCTTAACGAATTCGCAATTTAACGCACGTTCAATTTTTGTTCATTGAGTATTTTATATAACAAACAAACCAAAAAATTTTATACTCGATATAAAGAATTTTTAAAAATAAAAAAAATATATTTACAGAAGTAATAAAAATAAAAGAAAATAAATACAACTACAATGATTAAATATAAATCGACAAAATCATCCTTATGTGTGCTTGAGAAGTCAAATATAAAACTTTGAAAGATATTAATGAAATTTCTTTTGGATCAAGGAATAGAAAAGCAATGAAAACTGGCGATTTAAAAAAAAAAAAATTGCAAACGGAAGTGCTTAAATGAATTCAGGCTAAAAGAAAATGAAAGCATGAAGACGTGCACATAATATTTAACAGTAAGCAATTTAACGCTAATCACTGCTGGTTTTACCTATTCCAAAAAAACCCTGTAAACTTCGTTTAATGAAGGAAAGTGAGGAAAAATGTTTATTTAAGAGACAATTAATTCAGCCCTTTACACAGTTTTATTATGTGAAAATTCAAGCGGAACAAAAAAGATAAAACCTTTGAGGAAAATCCAAAAATCCTGCACGCTCTAAAAGCGCATGAGTTCTTTTCAACGTGTTTGTTCCAAAAGTATTTTTTCTAAAAGCAACAGGCTGCTACTTATTGTATTAATTTATCAAAATATCTTTTTTATTTAAAATTTAATTAATTAATTGATTGAATCCATTAATTAATTAAATTTTTCACTAAAACTAGACAACACCTTTAATAGGTCTAAATATTTTTTTCTTTCAGTGTACTGTTTCAGTTTTAGCTGCCTTATTTTTTTACTCATTTCTATTATTTATTCATTATGGTGTTGCTTTCATCTCTATAGCCGGTACAAGAGCCCTTGATGAATTCCGAAAATGTGTGAACATTTATGAATGTGAATTCATGAATATGATTTTCTTTGTTCTCTTTGCAAGCGATAGTTTATCGAAATGAGTTGGGCTGGGCGGTAGCTGAGAAAAAAAAAATATTGCACATGTCAAAGTAACCCGCAGCAAAAATACAAAAATAAAATAACAAAGAAAAATTGGGATATAAAATACAGGAATATATGTACGAGTATGTACATTCGCATGTAGTCTTTTATATTCAGCCAGAAAAAAATAGGAACTGGACCATGTGTTGTCATGTAAACTATAACAACAAGTCCTCAGACTCGACTACTACCACTACTACAACAACAGCTTCACCAACTATTGTTGTGCTTTAAATATTTTAAAACATTTTACTCACATGTCTACGTAAGAGTTCATGCCAAAAAAAAAAGTAGTGGCGAAATATTTTTTTTTACAATTTTGCGTGAATGTACTTTCAGTTTAACATACAGACTCTCAGAGTTCGCTTTCACTAGTTGTTAAATATCAACAAAATGCTATTCAAACTACTGAACAGCAAAAAGAAGAAGAAAAAATGTAAACTCTGTAATAAATTTTCCAAACAAACTTCGCGCAAAAACGCAATAATTGTCGTCAGGATGGTCAGCGGCTGCTTTAGTAGTAACGCGATTCGGCAAAGGAAAACCTTAAATCCGACAAAAAAAGTGTCGACTAGGAAATGTTTGTTGTCAAACGGTATTGGCCATGACCTCCCCGGTCCTTTATCCTGCGTATATGTCACTACAAATATGTTTACATTAGCGATAGTTGCTAATTTAAAATTTGTTTTCATATTTTCTGCATTTTTTTTCTCTAATGTTATTATACCAAATGAAATTTTGTAGATTTTTATTTTCTAAAAAGCAAAAAATTTAAGCAACAAGTCTGCATTATTTTCATATATCTATGGTGTCAGACTTATCTCTAACTGTGTTTATGTGAAAAGTCTATAATTTACGTAGTTTGATAAAATAAGCGCTTTATTTCTCAACGTATAGTGAGTTTTAAACTCGTCGTATTTAGTCTAGTCTTTATTATCTTTTTTTTGTGAAGGGGATGTCACAGCAGACCGGTAACTTTTTTCGACCCCCTTCTCTTCTAGAATTAATTTCAGGCAACCGATTTGTAATTTACGATTACCTTAGTCTCAATTAAGTCTCATGCTACCATTATCCTTTACTATCGACCGTAGTGATTTTAGACTGTCGACTGGTGAATTTCGACCTTTTTCCTCATCACGAAGTCTTATGTAATTGCTAGCATTTGTTTAAAGCTTCTGTCCACCATGACATTTACTTTTAACAAGTGTCTGCCCGTGATCCTAAATCTTCTGAGGAAGAGGCTGTCGTATCAGGAATATCCTTCGAAACTGTACCGTCCACCCCGTGGAAGGTTTCTTGTCCTACTCTTCAGAATACCTCCATTGACCAATAAATACCAGAGTTCGTACAGAGATTAACCCCGCCACCTCTTGCGAGGCTTCATTGTCCATCCCTGTCGGAATCTCAAGGTCTAGTGCATTAGAAGTACCTTTAAAGATCGACCCGTTCACCACTCGCGAGGCGTTCTTGTCCATCTTTTTGGGATTCCTCCTTTGGCCAATTAAACCCCTAGTTTCTGCAGAGATTAACCTCTGCGCCTCTTGCGAGGCTTACAGAGATCCACATTCCTGGGTAAGTCTGTATTAAACCTGGAGCTCGACTGGTATCCAGAGTTCGCCACACATCCCTGACGTATACTGTTCCACCGTGGGCTAGGGATTTTTTGTAGGAGAGTGTTAATTTCTCTCCGCTCGACTTATTAAGCCAGACTCCTTGTTACCGGTCGCCACCACGTCGAGGTATAAATCAGAACTTCTGCAAGCCATATCTTTGTGCCTCCCAGCTAACGGCCCATTGTTTTTATTGTTTTTTGAGTGCCTTAAATGCTCTGCGATGTAGCAATAGCAAAGAAAACTACTGTACTATGCTATGGATTCTGCAAGTTGTACTGTCAATGATTTTGCTATTACTCTGCTGTTGAAAATAATTAGCGAAAGGAATATATTTATTTATGCTGGGTCTAAGCTCCTTCTTCTAAACTATGACAGCTACGAAAATAGCACTAGCACATATACAAGTGCAATTATACTGACATAATTGTAAATTGGTACAGGAACTAATAGAGAATTTTTAAAAATACATAATTAAATTTATTAGTTTCTTAATACCGGCACTCCCATTGAATGCTCGTTTATCCTTTAGTTTTCTTTTCTAGGTATTCAGTAGGTAAACAAATCAACCATAACCTTATAAGAATATATGACAAAAATAGCAAAAGCATTATGGTAAATTTGTGGTTTTTGCTACTGCTTTTAGATTGCTGGTAAAAAAAATGATTGCAGCATAGAACAACGCAGTGTATGCTGTCTTATTTGAACTGCTGCTTCTTGAGGGCAGTTCACACTATTATACAGTGTATTCAGACTTGTCAAAAACTTAAATAAAGCGTGGAAGCGCGATAGTGTTATGAAAATGAAAAATAATACGTTAAGGAATTTGGCAACCCTTAACACAACATCCTTTTTAGAAATTTTTCTAAACAACCAAGATTTTTCGTTTTATCAGGGCTGTTGTTTTACGGAAAAAACAAAGAAAATACCAAAAGCAGATATTGAATAAATATACAAGTCGATAAGTTCGCCTCCGACAGGACGCTGCCGCAGATATATATTTTCAGCTTCTGTCGGTACAATGTATTTTTTTCATTGTCTTTTTTCATCAAAACCAAATTTAATTGTTATTTTTTAATTTATTTTTATTTTTTAGCACAAATAATTATGTTTTTATTGTTTTTTTCCGAACTACAAATATTATTAATTGTTAAGTAATTTCAATCTTTAGGCATGAGTTCGTTTTTTCTTTCTATTCAGAAAGAGAATTATTTTTTTTAATATGGACAACCTTTTTTGAAAACAGTAAAAGTTTTAATTCTATTAGACATCTAGAATAGAAGTTGTTTAGACACACAATTTGTAGATAAGACACGAAGAATGTTGATAACGTGCGTAGCGGCATAGAAAATGCATTCCATTCTTCGTCATTAAAGAACACTGATTTGTGCCCACAAGATATAAATTTTAATTTAATAATTATTTCTGTAAATAAAGAAAAACTCACAAATATTAATTACTTCTGCCAAAAAATAGTATCAAAGAATAAAAGTCTTTTCTAAAAACCTAGGGTAATACGATAAAAAAAATATTATTATTTTGGTGCTTGATTTGTTTGATACCAATGCCGAACGTTTTTGTACTTTTACCACTTCAATTTGCTATATTTTTACAAAAATAAATATATAAGAAAGTTAAGCCGCTGAATTTCCCAAGTGCCATCGCTGAATTTCGCCGCTACCTACTCGAATTTGTTCAACCATTGCCGCCGAAAGTATCGTTTCGGCTTCTTTGTCTGCTGCTTGCTCGAAGTAGACAATTTCATTTGTAATGAGAATATTTTACTTCAGATTTTTTTTGACAGTCAAAACGATTTTTATTAGATTTCTGTCTCGAAAATCCAACGAAAATCTAAACATTTGTAAAATAGTGGGAAACGCCCTTTAATGGCAAATTAAAATCAAAATATTTTTAAACCCTACTTTTTTATTCCCTCCATATAAGTAGTTTTCTCAAGATGACTGACCTCTTCGTTTGACCAAAACTTTCTGCCAGCCAACCATTTCTTTGAATTTGAAAACAGTATACAGTCGCAAGTCCAATATCATTCCAATTTCAACAATACCAGATATGTCAACAAATAATAAGATGAACTGATACCACGGAATTCAGCGGAGATAGCGTAGATGACTGATTTTGCCATACAGAATTTCGTTTAATAGACAAATTTTGGAAAGCCATAAATTGCCCCCAGTTTTCGCACGGGACTATACGGATGCCTCGTTGGCCAAATTCAATTCTTCTGAATCATTATTCATATGCCTTTGAGATGTGAGAAGAGAATATATTTCTTCTATTTGGATCCTTAACTTAAGGTGTCTTTTTTTTAAATTAATTCATTGTAAACAATTGCTAAAACATACGTGCATTCACACAGATATTTGCACATGTTCCTCTGCTCAGCACGGCTGTAATCAGAGGGTCTATATTTATTTCCATAAATGTGTGGAGACGGTGCAGCCTTGCCCTAATGTTTTTAATACAAATATGAATAAATAAATGTTGATTACTCTTTGTATTTATTTTATTCCTTCAGAGGAACACACACACATACTTACATACTTGCATATTTTATTTTTGCTTCCTTTATCGTAATAATAAAAGCTAATTAGTGTAGGAGGGCGATACTAAAAATTCTATTGTTACAGAGTTGAAGTTGCTGTTATTCGCCATGTCGACAATGGAATAATGAAAACAACAACAACGTCATTATCAATGGAAGCAAAATCAGGAACAATGTCTGTACATACATACATACACACATATGTATGTGTGTATGTACATATGTATCTACGACAAAAACCAGTGAAAGCAACAAATACCAGAAATGTCGTCTGTTTGCATTTCGAAAACAAAATTTGCTAAAAAACCATGTAAAATTTCACATTCATATTGTGTCAGTGTTTTGTTTTCGGTTTTATTTATTTTGAAAATATGAAAGCTGTCAACATGTAGACTATTTTTAGCAAATGAACTCTTTAAGTATTTCATTTCCATTAGATCAGCCTGAAAAAGAAAACATTTTAATCATGAAATGCAATTAGGTTAGGTTGAGAAGAGAAGCCAATTAAAAGAGATCTTTGCATGTTAGAAGAATTCGGTGCCCTGGGCGAAATTCGTCGGATTTCTGCATTCAATGGAGAATAAACGCAACGCGGATAACGTCGTAAGATCAGCATCAAGGCTGTGTGAGTCGCCCAAAAACGAAAGTGGACAATTAGCAATTTGTCAAACCGAGTTACCAAAATGTACAATCGCCCAGAAGATTTGGTAATTGTTTTAACCCAAATTCTACTGAACAATTGCTCGAAAGAGAATTCTTGAGTGAAAATTTTTTTAAAATTGTTGGTCCTAATCACAATGAAGTATTGCAAAGAGACTTTAGTTGAAAGCTAGTTTTGGGCATATCCCAGATAAGAAAATCCCTCCTCCCGGCCGAAGGCTATCAATGCGAAAAAGTGTTAGCAAGTGACACCGTTGTTAGACATACTTTAAATGAAAAAATTCCTGCGACCGCCCGAAGGGCGTTAGTAAGCGAAGCTAGTTTCGAACATACCGAAGAAAAAAAAATCCTGTATCCGGTTGAAGCTGTATGAATGACAAACAACTCTTTTCAAAATCGCTCAAAACATAAGTTTAAGAGTTGCCCAAGAACTTGTGCGCTAACACTTTCTTTTGGTCGTTTAAACATGTTGCAAAATTTGGGTAATAGTTCAATGTGAAGAAATGCCGAAGTGTTTCAAATCACCCCACGTTGGTGAATAATCACTCAACTGCTTTTACTACAACTTTTCGGTGTTGGCTCGTTTTTCACTTTTGGCAGATTATCGCTTGGGCGATTATTCATACAGCTTAGTCGTCATCATGTCTTTATTGCGCAGGGACTTCACCGCATCATGGAGAAATCGAACGTGAGTATACACTCTGGGCCCATCACTGACCAACCAGACGGAGATTGGTGCAAAGTGAAGAAAACTTTGGCAGCGTCCATAAATTATGCATAACCCTAGAGTAAACCTAGTGTATTTTGCGATTGGATTTGGGCTAACACCCTTAGCTTGTACTGGTGCAGGAATTGAAGACGGATGACCACAGGCAACGTTCTTAGTTCGCTAATAGGAAGTTGGAAATATTGGCTGGAGATTCATCTTTTTAGCAATAAATCTTCAGACATACCAGCGATGCCAAGACGGCAACTTGCAGCTTCAAAATTAAGCCAGAATCAATTAGTTGCCTTTATGGTTTATTTTAATTTCGTTGTCTAACCTTTTGATCTGGTCATCCTGTATAATACAGTGAGCTGCAGCATAGGCTGTTCACTAACGCTGTTTTTAAAGATGTACGGATCAGTGATGTCATCAATCTATAATCCGCCCTAAAAACGGCAACGAAATGTGGATACATTGCAACTTAGTGAAAGTCGTATAACTCGCCCTAGTGATTTCGCATCCGGAACACACTAATTAACAACAGATTTAACAGACGTTGCCAAACAAAACAAAAACCTGGCCGCCACAGACTGTCATTATCGACCCGCCCATACCTCTTTTAAAGTAAACTTGAAATAATTCTGATTTACTTTTAAGATTAAAAACGCGGTCATATTTTACCTAAATGAGGGAATGTTACATTTTAATTTCCCTCTATCTATTGATTTAGTTGACACAAGGAAAGCCATTACAACCATTACGTTCCATAACACAAAAAAATGATTAAAACCATAATTTATGAACTATTAATTTCATAAATCCTCATAACTTATTTGAAAAAAGTTCTTTAATTAAAAAAACTCCCACAAACCTCTTTAATAATCTCTAAAAATCCCCCCATGTAAAGAAAACGAAACGAAAGAAAAAAAAAATAATTGTAAAATTTATGTGATTCATAATTTAAAAAAATTACTATTTTCTTTTCACTAGCGTTCCTAGAAGAAACTTCATATTTCCTCCTCGCCCTTGTAATGCATTTTATATCTATATGTGTTTAAGCAAGTTTAGTTTTGAGGAGGTTTTTTTTACAACAAAATTTTGGGAAAATACAATGTTTTACTTTTTTGCTCAAAATTCATAATTCTCAGCAGCAATTCACTTGGCGATGCAGTTAGTGATATTGATCTGTTAAGTAAAACACTTATTTTTTCTATTTGCTGTCAGAGTACCTTGTATAGAAAACAATTGCAACAAAATAAATATTAATCAGAAAAAAGTGAATTGAAAAACGGAGACACGCCATTCTCAACAAAAATAATACGGAAACATAAGGCGACATTTAGCCATACATCCACTCACTCACTCATTCAACCATAAAAGCAATTACTTGTGCCCCCTCAAGACTTGAAATAGAAGGAAAATATAAACAACGACAACAACAACAAATAGCAACATACATCTTCTGAAAGTAATCCAATTTATTCTTATTGAACATATTTCGTTAAACTACAAACGTGAGTATGTCCCACTTCCATCCATCTAAATGCATTTAGTCTGCCAGACTGTTTGTTAGTGCTAAAAACAAAGAATCTTGTGTTCATTTCGAATTATGGCTGAAGCTTGCAGGCAACTGTGAAAACCAAATATAAGTATACGAATATGTAGGTATTGCTGCATGTCACTTAATCTTTAGAATGTTGAGAAATTATTATATTTCATCATATGTAGTTTATTCTCCTTTAGTCTACTAAATACTCTTCCAAATAATGTTTCTTCAAATGTTCTATCGATCCACAGAAGATTAATATTCGAATCATACGAGCAACTGACGATGGATGGCTATATCAACGACATACAATCAACATAACCCAACCACCCAGTACACCGTTTCCAGGGAGGTTGTAAAAATTGGAATGCTCAACACAAGACCAATCGAGATTTGTGAAAAAGTAATTGCTTTCCACTTCAGCTTTCAGTGAATCAAAAGCGAGCTGCATTATCGAAATTTCTTTAAAATTTAAAACACAGCAGGATTACGAAAATTTACCACAGAATCGAAAATTGCTATAGAAAATTATAAGTTATCAAAAAATTTACGTTATCAAAAAAACTTAACCAAAGAAAAACCAGAAATTTCAAGCCAAAATATCGCGAAAACCCAACTTCTCTAAATTTTACAATTTCACCAAATTTTTGAAATTTCACTAAAAAGGCGAAATTTTATCAAAAACTTAAGATTTTTAAAAACTTCGTAATTTTAACAAAACACGATATTATACAAAAATAATTTCTAACAAATTTCAAATTTCTCCAGAAATTGGGGAATTCACCAAAAATTAAACATTTCACCAAAAAATCTAAATAAAATAAAAAAATCAAAATTCCACTCAAATTTGGGAATTCACGAAAAACCGAAAGTTCACCACAAATTAAAAAAAAAAATAGTAAAAATTCACCAAAACAATAGCTCAAAAATTTAATTTCACTAACTTCGAAAATTTCACCAAAAAATCCAAATTTTATGAAAAAAGTCGCCAATTCCGGTACATTTTTTATATGTAAAGTTTGACATCGGCAAAGAAGCCAGAAATCTTTTGAATTCGACGGTGAGTTTACCTGTCATCACTTTGCCTTGCGTTGACGCCAAAAAAATTTAAAATCATAAATATTTTACGACAAATCGAAATTAAACTAAAAAAATCCAAATTTCCAACGTTATTGGAAATGGTTTAAAAATAGTGTTTAAGGTTTTGATGACATGACGCCACAAATAGGAATTGAGACGAAAACAACAACAATGTGATGTTGGTGGGGATTATTTTTTACTTTTTAAATTCGTATTTCTTCCAGATACTCTGTATCTCTCTTTCTAATTTTACTAATTTTATTTACCTTTTTGGTTGTCACAAATCTGGTGCATTGTTGTAGTTGTTGCTTAATCCATAAAATATGTTCATGCATCTGCTGCCACCGTTCACACTGAACTACTACTAATGGTTCCCTTAAGTCTAATGAGTAGCGTGTGTTGATCGTGTCTTTGCACTGTGAGACGGTGATAGATAGATTCACATTTTTCGTTGGGGAGCTGGTGAAGGAAACTTAAACTTAATTTATGTATGGAATATCGAGAGGGGTCTTTGATGATAAACAAAAAATCGTACATTATGTTGCAGTGAAATAAAACACAATTTTTCCTGTTTTTGTGAATTTCAACGTCAACATCCTGGTAGCATTTGTCAAAAATAGCTTGCAGCAATATATCAATCCCAAGTAATTTCAAAGTAGACTTTAAAATAATTAAGAGAATAACTTCTTATAAAGGGAGATTTTAAATGTTCATGGCCGTTCTGTTTTTCCACCACCGGTAAGTTTTCCATTTTATTTTTCAGATAATTTAGACCAAGGCATACATTCACTATCAGTATCTTACATTTCTTATGGTGGCTTAATTCGAATCTGCTATCCGCGAGACTGTGCTGGGGAATATGAGGCTATTAATTCTTAGCCGCGCTTCAGCAAATCGGCCTTACGCCGACTTCAGTTTGGTAAATTCTGCAACAAATTGAAGATGACTGAATGAGGCTACATGGGCAAACTAGCTTTTCGGATTTGGCATTATACCAATTCACACCTGTTGGTTCATCCACTGGCGGTAAATTCGAAGAAAGTTGTTGTTAGGGGGCGGCCTATCGGTCCGAGTTCTTCGAAACTGCTATTGAGGAATAATTTCTAATTTCTCTTCGCCACACAACTGATGCCATAATGCTCCATGAAAGATTTAAGGACATGGTTATCTCACACAGAGGTGATGGAAAGTTGTCCCTTTGGTTGTGCGATTTAACCCCGTTATAATTGCCGAGGTTCTGTGCTAATAAGCCACAAACAACTACAGCTATCAGTTAACACCACCCGTGCAACTGCTTATAACCGACCTGGTCTTTGTTTCACTGTCACCAGCAGCATCTACATCTGTCTGCCTGCTCTTCTCGTAAAACTCATAGTTGTTTTAAGCCTGGAGTATAGATATTAAGAACCATAAGGGCGCCCGTCAGCCTAATGGTTTTGTGACATTTTTAAATCTCATTTCATATTTAATAATTGAATATGTCTGTCTCATGGTGCAAAAACTTAGCGAACTAAGTAGAACTAATTTTTCCGCATGTCAACTTAATCATATTTATGTTAAATATCATCAGAAAAGAGAATGTAGTGTGAAGTCAAATTGAAGTGATCTAAAATGAAGTTTAGCTTTTCAGTGTGATTTGCTTTAAATCTCAAAGATGAGATTAAACACATGTGAGCGCATACATATAAGTAACTTTGAGCTTAAGATTTACAAATTTTATTACCGCAATTGTTTGTCACTATTACGATTGGTGTGTGTGTGAGTTTGTTTCTTTGTTGGAGCGAATAATTTAAGCAGCGTTAATACAACATCCGCTGTGGCCACTAAATTAACATGTCTTTTAGGAAATATATAATTTAGAAGCGTCATAAACATTTTGCAATTAATTCTTTTTCGCACTAAAATAACATTGTTATTCTCAATTTTACCATTCGTGTGCATAGATGGACACCGCATATGTATGTAGATAAGTATATGCCGGATATATTATACAAGCCTATTAAATACGTTCACTTGGCTCAAATATTTGGCGATATAAGCTGTAGCACTTTTTTTAGCAAGTGTTTAGTTATTACAGCGAAAAATATCAAAACACATAAAAAATAAAGCAAAATCCCTCCAAGCCTTTTCGGGGCTTTTGTTAAATACTTTGTAAAATCATAATCGGCTATGGAATTATCTATAGGGAAGTTTAGGCAGTTAAGAGTCCCATTTAAGCAAATAACAACCCAAAGGAATACGAACGGCTGTTAGCAGGACGTACAGCCAATTAGAATTTGTTTATTATGCAAATAACTCTGCTACTATTTTAGCGATTATAAATTGTCTTGCAAAGCTGATGTCATCCGTACAACACATTCACAAAAAGTATGTGTCGTTGTTACATCCTTCTCAAGATATAAACGACACAAAAAACAGAATTGTTCCGGATTTCCCTCCCTCCACAGAGTATATTTCAGTCGAAAATGACTGGACAGCAAACTAGTCAAAATTCAAAGATCATTTCAGGACTTTGATGTAGAAACAGGTTATAATCAAAAATGTTGCTTGTTTTTGATACCCGTAGAAGCATTACAAGCTTTCTTTGCGGTTAACAGTTACTTGCATCAGTGATGTCAGCGTTGACCATTTGACACCACAAAATAGCTCTGGGTCAAAAAGCGGAGTATCACAGGCTCGCCTGGCTATTTCATCTGCCAACTCAATAACTATGACCGCTGTGGATAGGTACACGGTACAAGGAAAATTTATTACCAGTGGCCAGTTTAGCAAGTGTTTCAAAATATTCCCAAACAAGCCATAACATGAAATTCTCCTAAACGGAAGGATTGAAGGGCAGCTATGCAATATGCGCCTCTCTTAGACCCTTATGTAGGTTGACGCAAACACACGTGGTGATTGCTTGATGCCGACATAAGATTCTCCGCTTTGAATTTGTCCAAAATTGAGATCCACACAAAGACCTCCTCCTCCTCCCAAATACCCTATTGGAAATGGTGACATGGAATCTACTACCAAACTTTTGTTCGGTTATTGATGCCGTCCCTTCGGATATGCAGTAAGTCACTGCATCACACATTGCCCTTGAAGTATGCCATTTGCAATTGCATACTACAAACGTAATGATACTTCTCATGTGTGCCCCTCAAGCTATAACTATGGAAAACCTCGTGGAAGCGTTCTCCAACTTCGTTTCAAAAATCCCCCAAATTAGACTGAAAGTTGGAAAAGAAAAGTGATATTCTCTCAAAACGATATTAAATTTCTATTTTTAGATCACTAATTAACGTCTTGCCTACAAACATTTCCTTTCAGATAGTTTGGCTCACAGGCTTGTCATGACTATAGGCAGGCATCCGGGTAGAACAAAATTGATGAATAATTGTTTTATTAAAAATTTCCCAACTCGATTCGTATCTGAATAGATTACGGGTGTTTATTTTGGTAGGTAATGCCGGTTGTGTTGTGTTCTCTCCAGTAGTAGATCAATGCCAATGAGTCAGCTATGTTGTAGAAGCCGTGCTTTCGCACAAATTCACCGAAAATCTGTGCGCCAGAGTTGTCATAACATTTATTTTACTTAAACATCTACCCGTCCCATTTGGAATAACATATATACCTGTCCCGTATTATGAACCCCTACACTTTAAAGCTCTTGAACGCGGATCAGATCAAAATTCTAAGGCTTATGACTGGAGTCAGTTTATCAACTGACTCCATTATCTACCAAGTGGCGATTCAATTAAAGACAAGTAGAGTTGACGGGTGAATACACATATCATCGATTTATGGTTATGGGGGTTTTCTTACATAACAACTTATGTCCATTTTAGTTTTTGCCAAATTGCTTCATGTTACAAGCTCTTTACATCGATTCAAATTTTTGTTTAAATATAAAACAAGTTTTTTACTCTTACACCGATCGAATTTTTTAAATTTTTTTCCTTTAATCTTTTTACTTAATTAATAATTATAATTCACGTTCTCTTCTCTCAGCCTAACAGATATTTTTTAGTATTTTCGTGAATTTTATTTGTCAGAGTCACAGTGGTAATTAATAATACCACTTTGTAGAATAAGGTGGAATATGAAGCATAAATTGGTTTCACAAAGTTGTATTTTTTTATCTATTTGTACTAAATGGCACAACATACACACCCAGACAAGGGTCAACATCGCTACCTTGCGTACTCAACGTTTAAAGGAGACCGGGTTCTTATTAATACAGGTTTCGCTGACACCAGCACCCGGCATAATAGTCCACATTAAGAGTATAACACCTGGGATAGTTCTCTTGTAGTGCAATACTCTTCTGCCTCGAGACCAAAACACGTCAAACCGAAGGATATACACAGACATAGATCTCATTACACAATAACATTTTTGTCCCCACAGGTATTTCACGTATCCAATGGGTATTTACCCAAAGAAATAAGCGTGGTCATGCTAAGGTCTGTGTCTGTGGCTGCTTGCAAAGGCGAACTAGTGGATATATAAAATTATACGCAGAAACGAAGACCTAGAGATTTCAAAAGAAAATTTGAGCTTAATGATCTAAACTATTCCAATATTGGGACAAAAAGATCAGCGAGCAACAAACATAGAATTAAAAAAAATTTACAATGGAAGAATAAGCAAACATTGGACCGAAAGTGACAAAGTAATTAATGTATTCAAGGCAGAAACGACTGTAAGAGGTTGCTAAGTCTATAGAAAAATACACCAATAACAACAACAACTCTTATAAGGAAATATAATTTTAAGTTTTTTATTTGTCATTGTTAATTGACGAACCCTCTTGTCCAGATGAAATGCGATACATTTTTAAATTTTGTTAATTATTTAAAAAAAAGTTAATTGAAAGCAAATGTTTTTACAATTAGAATTAAGAAAATACTTTAGATAATTATTGACAAAGTGACGATGACTTGTGTTTAAGTTTTTTAAAGAACCGGTTTTTTATTTTAAACCCCGTAACCGGGTTTATTAAAATTTGTATACATTCGACTATTCTGTAAACGGTTTTTGGAAAATCTCAATTATTCGATCACCCTGGCTTGAATGTTATAAAGATTTTGTTGGATTGTTTTTTACCGAGGTCGTAGTTTTTCAATTTCTTACCCAACTTTTCTGTTTGTTTTTTTTCTTCGGTTTAATTTTATTTAGTTTTTATTAGGCCGTGTGTGTTAGTTTAATTTTAATGGCTTTTTAAAAACGTCTTGAATGTGTTATAAGTAATGAAAACCCACACAAAAAATGTTTATTTTATTATAAAACCAATATATCAAAATACCAACAGCTGGTACTACGAATTAAAAATAAGCCCGCTGACAACAACCGCGATAAATAAAAATGCTCAAATACAAAAGTTCGCATTTATTTTAGACATTTACTTTTTAACTATTTAAAATTATACTTAACATTCGATACATACATATTAATATAACAATAAGGAAGAAAATAAGGTCAACTTTTCATTGTTTCGTATGATCTAATATTTAATTTAGCGCATACTAAAAGGAAATCTACAACAGCACAAAAATATACTCTACGCAGCAGTCGAAGTTTTCTACATAAATATTAAAGAAAAGAGGAAATACTACGAGTACCTTTAAACAGCGCTAATATGAGGTGAATAAATCGCAGGAATAAAAGGTGAACTTTGCTTTTAAAAAATAAATAATAAATCCTGCTTAAAGAGAATCTTAAAAAATAAAATCAATTCCTCACCCTTCGCTTCTGGCTGCATTAAAAACAAATTCATTCATGCTCGGGCACGCGCCTAAAGGCATAAACAAGAATAAGCAGGATTCTCTTTGTTAAGGAGAGTATGAGAATGAATGAGTGAGTGATTTTACTGTGGGGAGATTTATTAACAGATTTCTAGCGGAGAGTTAAAAATATCTTGGCAACATGGTTGTTTTTGTTTTAGTACGAAAGATAATTTTGCTGGTTGACAAAATGCTGATGAGACGTGTGTTTGGAGCGAATTGAGGAAGAGCATGCTACAAGGTCTTATTTTAAGTTTTTGTTTTTATTTGCTTTAGAGTTGAAATCACAGATAACAGAGAGCATGTGTTGTAGGTTGGTGCCTGGTACATCGGGTATCTCACAATATACGAGATATTAATTTTATAGGTGGTGTATTTGTTTGGTATCTGGCTGTTACATTCGCTTTTGTAGTGATTGTTTGTTTATATTGCTGCAGCATACTGAGCACAAAACTAATGATGCAGACTTTTCTGTTTGTGTTGTTTATAGATGGAGATATTTGTTGTGAGCGCAACGACCGAAAATCCGACATCGTCGCCGTGACACTAGCCACATTTACACATACACACACACACACACACACCTAAGCTTAACATATTTAGCAGCAGCAGCAATAAACCAAAGTACAACACGAGCAGCGCCATCCAGCCACTGTAGACAAAGCAAGTTTTAGTACGTGTTCCTCCGTGTCTGAAAACAGTTCGAATTCCTTAACAAAACGCGTGAATTTCCGTTTTTTTCTGTTTTCAATTTGTATCTTTAAAACATATCATCAACGTCAGACAGACAGACAGAACGACACAAATACATACATATGTACATTTATATACAAATTTAAAAAAAAAGCCGAACACTTTTACACTCACACTTAAATGCAACAACAACATACCAATACATTTACCTTTGTTCGCACACACACACACACACACACTTATAAATAAGCATACCGTTACAGTAACATATCCAAAAAAGAAATATAAGCAACAACAACAACAAAATAAGCACGCACAATTAAATTTAAAAAATTTATTTGAAAAATAAAATATTTTTGAAAAAAAAAAAAATTAAAAATAAAAATTAAAAAAAAATTCCAGTTATAAAAATATTTTTATTTAAAGTGAACTTCAATTCAATAACATACATATCAACAGTCTCAACCCTAAAGTTGTGAAAATTCAAGAAATTTTAAGAAAAACGTTTTAAAAGGGGCAACAATTTTGTAAAAATTACAGCCAAAAAAAAAAAGTTTTTAATTAGTCAATTATAAATTAAATAAATAGAAAAAAATAGCATATAAAAAAAGTTGGAAGGTGTTTAAGTCTCTAGACTTTAAATAAAATATTAAAATGCCTGTTTAAAGCAAAGATTGGACTACGAAGAAAATTTAAGTGCTGAATCTGTTGCCACCATTTTAAAGTGGTGAAAATTGCAACTGCTGTGCTGCGTTGTTTTATTATATTTTTTTCTTTGCACCAACACCGTTATAAAGGTGAAATTCTTAAGTGAAACAAAACACAGCAAAGAGCAAATGTCAAGTGAATTTAATATAAAAATTCCTGCGAAAAATATTTGAATGAAAGAATATTTTATATTCATGCAAAAATAAAACCAATTAATCAAACACAAATCTCCTTGACCAAACAACGAACGAAGTCTTGATTAAACTAAAACAACAAAACAGTCACAAAAAAGGTTCCCATAAAACAGACCCCATCAGTGAAATAGAAAGAAAAAGAGAAATAAAAGATAAAAACCAATTAAAAAATTCTAACAAAACAAGTTACCACAGAAAAAACAAAAAGGAAACAAGTGTATATTTGTTGATTCTTACGAAAAAAATCGACATCAGCAGCAGCAACAAACACACAAAAAATGGTTGCATGCAACAACTCTCATACACTTCAAGCTACAGCTTCCTGTAGAACCGGTTAAAGCGCTACGCGAATCAAAAAAAAAAAAAAAACAAAATAACTACGAAACCAACCAACGTTGTTATTTAAACTAAATAAATCAGTAAAGCAAGCAAGGCTTTTCCAATTGCACCTGTTTGCAGCAGCTTAAATTGCACATGATTGGTTAGCTCGCTCTTAATAGACTCCCAACTCATATGCAAAGTTTAATGGCCTAAAGGAAACGCAAACAGCAGCCGCCACCATCCACATAAACTTAATAACACGTTTTAGTATTTAAATATTGAAAAAAAAGCAGAAAATAAAGTCAGGTTTGATTAAAAACCTGAAATGTCTAAGACTCAAACGGGTACAAAAGGCAGATTTTGGATTTAACTCTCCGGATTTTCGTGTGTGTGCAGAGCTGGCAACACATCCGTGTAGTTGCGGCTACATAAACGTACAAACAAAAACATTGTTGGTGTTTTTTTTTCGTTGCCTTTCTTAACCAGACTTATCTTTTTTAAAATTTTATGGTAAGTTTTTGATCAGAAAGGAAAATTTAAATAAAATAATGGATTTAAGCCAAAAGTACTGGACGAATTTTCTATTGGCTTGTGTTCAATGAAAATGAGAGAAGTTTTCATACCGCTACACTTTTTTTTAGAAACCCTTAAGTCGTTTTTGTTTTTTAACAAACATCATTTTTATCGACCAAACATTTAACACTTATGTATTTAGCAGCTTTAAAAAATCTTTAATCATACCGTTTCCGAGGCATTACTAAATAAGTTATTAGCGGGTTGGTCACCGTTTGGAATTTTTTATTAATAGGAATTCAAATTATTGGACGATTATTTGGTTAACGTCTCATTTATGAACTTAATGTAACATTTGTCGCTCTCCTGAAAATTATTGCAACACAATACAAATATTCCTATAATTATTAATAAAGAAAATTTTAAATATTTGTCGTTGATAATTAAAATTGCCGAAAATTAGCCGTTCACTGCAAGATTGTATTAAATGCACTTTTTGAAAAATGTGCCAAAGCACTTGATATAGACGTAACTTTTTGTATTTGTAAAAACTTTCCTGTGTAACAAGGATATTCACCAGTAAATCCCATGTTTGTTTTCATTAAATAAGAAATAATTTAAAAATAGCTGCAGGGGTCGTACCTCATACTAGTATATATTAAAGAGCCTTCCTCCATTGATGTAAAACTATTGAAGATAGCCCACTGATGCATACAAACTCTATCACTTTGCAAAGAATATGTTGCACTACTGTAGAAACTTACTGCTTTTGGTCTACGTAAGGACTTTTCTCGGTGATGGTAGCATTCGTTCTCGTTCAATAGTAGACCAAGCCTTTCGCAACTTGGAGACACCAGGCGCAATATGCACGATATGATCATCCAAGATTTTGAGATAATCCCTGAACGGGTCGTGCGAACAGAGTCGATTTTAATGGACGGAAGATCAAATTTTGTGTGCATACTCACAGATTCGTGACAGATTATGTTTCTTCATCTGTAGTTATGGATGGTGGAGATATTAAGGAATCAGAAACTCTTGATGTTCTTGGCATGAAAATCCAGTGTGATATTCGTTGATGTGAACACATTTTTCAGATCACCAAAGAAGCAGTCAAGTGCCTCGGTTTCTGAAAACGGTGTAAGACGTAATTCACTCCATCTAATCGTCTTATTATTTACACTATCTACATCCGATCGAAAGTAGAATAGAACTCCTATCTTCAAGATATATTTTAAAGTTTTTTGACCGCGTACAGGACTGGGCGAAGATGCTTATCGGCGAGAATAGGGTATCCAACTACACTGGAACATCAATACAATGTAGGTTGTGTATCATTGTTCTATCTTTACTACAAGGGAATTTGTTTCAATGAAATTAGGGAACTTGTTCCTGATACCCGTACACGTGTGCGTATATCACGTTCTTAAGTTCTCATCCGTTTGTGGTGGATTGACCAGTTGCACAACATAGTAAAGGGAAAACTCGTTCTTCAGCCTTACTGTTCGTGTGTCGAATAAACTCCCTGTAATGGACTTTTCTGCTATTTTCAATGTGGAAGAGTACAAGTCGAAAGTCCACCAACACTACTCCCGCTATCCCGCTTCCTAGTTCCAGCAGCACAATGCAGGCATGAGTAAGGGCCATACCCTGAGTGCTGGTGCAATAAAAAAACCTAACAAAATTACTCAACTAATTAAGTAATTTACTTAAAACAATCGAATTTAAATCGTTGTAGTAAAGCAACTCAAATGCCGCAGGATCAAGTAGTTTTGAAGTCAGTTTGCTAGTGGTATTATAAAAATAAATATAAACGTAGTTTGTTCAAAAGAAAAAGTGAAGTTTGAATTTTTTTTTTAAAGTATTTATTTGTTCATCAATATCCATTTTGTCCCCTTCAAAGTAATCCTCCTCCTCGAAGCACTTTTGAAATGCTCTTTTCAGTATGGCCAACAGTTCGTTCTTCGATTCTGGCTTTATCTCTTCAATTGTGGCTAAAAGCATTCCTTTCATTGGTCTCTTCAGTTTTGGGAATAGAAAAAGTCGCAGGAGCCAAATTTGGTGAATAAAGTGGTTGAGGCATGATTAGGGTGTTGTTTTTTGCCTAAAAATCATATTCTTTGATACATTTTTTTCAAAAGTCAAAAATCCAAGAACACACACAAACGTGACGTGTACAAAGCCCGCGAAAATTCAAAATTCAACTTTTCTTTTGAACAAACCATGTATGCTGTTCGGAAGATAATTGGATTATATTTCGTGTTCTTTCGGAGACACTTCTGTCGTTTGCCTAATATTGATTTGAACGCTCTGTATGGGCTTTATAATGTACCCTATTAACAAACACTTTATGTCAAAGCAGTTAGAAACTTAACCAGTGTTTAACGCAATTTTTATAAGGTATAAGACCTGTAGCACTCTCTTCTATTTGAAGTTACTTTGAAGTTCTTTCAAAAAAAGTTTTAAATCCAAATAAAAGAATTTACTTTAAAAAGTATTTGTTTTTTTAAATCCAAGCAAATTTTGCTTCTTTATTGAAATTTTGCAGACAAGATATTTTAAGTGGCCTCTCGTAACTTACTTTCACTTTTTTTCATAAATCTGTAGATAGTCAGCTCTCCGAGATATTGGTCGTAGTAACCATTTTGCTTAACAGTACAGAGATGGAAAATTCAATACTATTGAACTATTTTCACTACTTTTTGATTTGCTAAACCACGACATTAAAATTATCTGAAACGTTAATCATACATACGAGTATAAATTTACAAAAACGGTTAAAATTTGATACCTCATTAAAAAAAACCCCCAAAAGCATTCAATAAACACAGGACAAGTTGTCTCTGTGTATTTTTTACATACTGCTTTTAATGTGGAAGAAGTTCGTCTTAAGTTATGACTTACAAATAGTCTTGATGAGTTATAAATCACAAAGAGATATACAATTTGAAAATACAATATTGCATATATGAAGTTATTGGTTGTAGTAAAATATATTTTCTTTTGACGTCTACTTAAAATGAAGTCCAATTGCCCTAAACTTCGATGACTAGTGTTTAATAGTGTAAGGTCTCTAACTATAACGTAATAATACATTTAATGTTGTCTAACGAAAGAAACCCGCGCATTCCTGAAAGCCTACGCACAGGGATGTGTCCTCAAGTTATTATATTGAAATCACCCACACAGAAACTCGCATATGTTTTAGCCCATTTTAAAGCCTTAACGTTAAAAAAATATACCCTTTCTCAGCCGTAATAAAAATATAATAAAATAATCACCTTCAAAATTTTTTAAACTTTTCTTTATTCTTCGCCAACATTTTGAACGAAAGAAACATATTAAACTTTTTAATAAGACTTGTTTCACAAAAAAAAAAAAGATTGTCTCTTTGCACATTTAACAATTCTAAATGAACATGCCTCATGTCTCCTTTGTGTTATTTTACAGGTCTAGTGTTTGTATTTAATTGCCTAGAATTGTTCCAAACTATAAATAAAAAGAGTTTAATTCAAATTTTTGCCTTTTTTTCGATTTAAAATAGAGAACTTTAAGAGCAAACGCTATCCAAGCACTTGATTTTATTTTACACAATTTCACATAAAAGTCTAATCACAAAATGCTTTAAGCGAATTCAAAAAGTGAAGAAAAAAGAAAAGTTTAAACACTCCACATTTTCATGCTCGTAGTGCAAATATTTTATTTACAGACGCAAAATTTTATTTAGGTTTGTTAAGTGAGCTGTCGATAGACAAAAGTGTTGGTTAAAAGTAATTTAAAGTCATTTTAGAAATATTTAATTTTGGTTGGTTCCTTTAAATACTGGTAATTGGTGGTTTAATGCTTTGAGAGTGCTGGAAATAATAATTGCTGGAATTATTTCCAAAAAAAAGAAGGATTTGCTAACTCGGTTGGCAGTTTTTTTAAAGAAAAATTTATTCTTCTTGTGTGGTGATGGAAAACTTGGCCATGAAATGAAATTTTTATAGGAAGAAATTTCAAAGAAGTAAATAAAATTAATCAACATAAACTACATTTTATAAATTAACGCCACGGTCCCTGCCCTCCTAATTGGAATTGTATTTTTCATAATTAAATAAACTTGTTTATGGTAGCGGAAAATTAAAAAGTGACAAACAATTTTGGTTCGGGAAGACGTGTGACATTAAGCGGCCAGACCAGCGCTCCTATGTACATACCACAGGTAGCAAATTAGGACAGAGGCTATCAGGAACCCGATTTCACCCCTTGTTGAGGGGTTCGGAGCTATCTAATTTCTTGCCGTCAACGAATGACATTGACAGCTTGCGTTGCAATGCAACGCCACATCGTTCCTGCAGTGAACCTCCCCGCTTTGGGTATAACCACAGCCACCACGTGCACCCCGGAAGGAGCCTCACCAACAACCAGTCTGGAACCGAATTTCCAGTGGCTACTGGTTTCCGTGGTACCAGTTTACTTTTCTCACTACTGGTCGAACTTAGAAGTCATACCTTCTTCCAATTCCAGGCTTCTGACAAGCCTCAGGAACTGGTGCCCAAGCCTGGTTAAACAAATATGTTGCTAACATTTGTTTGGGACTTTCTATGCTAAACTTATTCGTCCTTTTTATATAAACAATTGAATATCAATGCTTAGAAAATAATTTTCTCTTTCTATTCGTTTAAAACTAATGAGGCCAGTACTAAACGTAAATAGTTAATTCAATTTGCATTCTTTCTTTAAGGAGTCTGTATAAACGACGGCATAACATTCACATTTACTAACTTATTTAAAAAGACAATTTCATGTGCGATAATAGAAAATATGGAAATTCTCTTGCAATTAATCCTTTTTGACTTGAGATTCTTCTTTATGTTTTCATTTTTACATTCCTTTAACAATTTATGATAATTGGCATTTTTTCATCACTTTCAATTATTTCGAGTTCCCTTTGCAAGGTTTTGTAATAGTTTTTCCTTTTCTTTTTCCTAGATTTTTACTTTCTGTGCTTGTAATATTTAGCTGAGTAGAACAATAAGCATACACACACATACGTAAGTACATACGTACTTACAGCGTTCCATTAACTTCGTAGTAGAAATAGTAGTTTAATCCAGCAATCCCGCTAAAATTGTGTGAATGCTTTTGGAGTTGAAAAAATTGTTTTTTTTTTTTTTGGGGGGGGGGGGGGGAAATAAAAACGAAATTTGTACGATTATTTACAAAGAGAACAATAGTATTCAAGTACATAATTGACTTTGATGTAATTTGCACTCATTTTCGCCAAAAGACCTGCTACTTGAACTTAGTTATACTCACATTGCTCAAATGGCAGCAGAAATAGCGTTTGAAGGTTGTAGTCGTTGTAAAGAAAACTACAACAAGTTGTGCCGTAAAATTAAAGTACGAAGTTTTTGTTTACGTTTTATTTTTTTCTTCCAGCAAGTGTTTGATAATAAGAAATAAACGGCACCTTCTGCTACCAACTACACACTACTACTGTATTTACTACTGCTTCTCCTAAAAGTTTCTCTGTGAAAGTGTAAACGTTGTACGTCGTATGCCTTTGGGCTATTACGTTTTACGTAAATGTAAAATAGAGAGAGAGAGAGAAAACTTACTAAGAATTGTGGGTGGATTAGTTGTTAATTTGATTAGAAAACTTTTTTTACAATTGTGCATCTTAAAGCAGGGATGGAAAGTGTAGTACTATTTTAATTGTTCATTGCTTTTTGCCAGACTGAGAAAGCAAGAAAACAACCTAAGAATTTGGTATTAAATATATGAGTCTCTAGGATTTCTTTTACGTTTTAGCTAGTTTTAAAATTGTTAAATACCATGTGCTGGTTCTTTATTCGGTTTTTGTGGAAGCAGGGAATTTGAAATCCCTTTTTTATGCGACAGCTGATTGGATAGTTCTCGGTTCTTTTAGGTTTAGTTGAATTTTACTTTTTATTATAAGTAGACTCACTGCTGTTGTTAAAACAATTATGAATCATTCTGGAAACAACATTACAACCACAAAGAATCACCGTTTGGTGCACTTTAAGGACATTGAAATAATTTATTGATACATATGTCGAAATAAAATTATAATGGACAAGAAGTTATAGTAACCGGTAATTTAGGAACATTCTAGTTCACTAGCCATCTCTATTTTCTCTAGGGATATGCAAGCAACAAGTTTATGGCAGAAAGAGTTAAGGACTTTCAGCTAGTGTTGGGTTCATCGGCTCATTGAAGTGATGACTACTTGTAGTTCAGCTTACTTGCCTGAACTAGTTACCACAGTTAGTTCTACAGCATAGTAGTGTGCTATTGAATTGTATCGAATTGTTCTTAAACAACTCCTTGCTTAAATCATTTTAAAAGAAAGAATACAATAACATAAACAGAAAACAACCGATAAAACGAAATGTCTATATATATTAAACAAAAAGTGTAAGTGAAAAGTAATAGGCGCTATAACCACAGAAAATAAAGAAACATGAGTAATGAACACCGGAAATGAAACCTTTAAAAACGGTGACCGGGTCACTTAGTTGAGTTGTATGTATAAATCAATTGAACTAGTGCCATCATAAACTACACAACTTTATTTAGTTTATGAAGTTTCTAGCTCACGGCATGTATTGGAAATTGTATTTAAAAATTCATTTTTTAGAAAAGCCAATTTCGGCGATATTAGAAAAAATATTTGCATTTTTTTTCATTATAATTTAAAATGTCGCCCCTAAAAGCGCTATAATTTTACTCCTAGTGGTTAAGTTGTTAAAATATCTCCGGAACTAAAAATTCTTAATCAAACTTTAGAAAATTTTATTTACTCGATTCTTTGTACGAAAATGCAGCAAGAAAATAATTTTTACAACATATTTTCTTTTACCAATCTAAAAGTGTTTTTATGTCAGAATTTGCAGTCATCTCTGAACTCACTATAAAGACTTTTGCATAAAAGTTTACATTTAAATAAACAAGTTGCATGTGCGATATCAACAGTTTAAATGGCATTTGGCCTCGCTGGTTAGCGACCATGGTAGAGCTTTAATTTTAGATGCATGAGACACTAAGATGAGGCTTAATTTCAAAACCGGGTCTAGAAAACTAAAGGAAACCTGTCATGGTTACATTATTTTATTAGTGATGCGCATTTTAATATTTGGAAAATATTTCGCACTTTTATATCGAGTGAAATCACCCTTTATATTAAATAATTTTATCAGAAAAATTTACTTTTAAATATTTTACATACAAAAAGTCAGTTTTTATTATAAATTTAATTAAATAAAGAACGACTTTATGTAAAAGTAAATATGTACGTATGACTCCGAACTTTTAATAAGAAAAACACTATTTATTCACGCCCAACATTCGATCATTTCAAAATTCCAATTTTCCATATCTGGCTGACAATATTGTACATATATATGTATATGCATGCACATGTATGTATTCAAATACATAAAGTATATATTAGATATATATATATACATATGTCCATGATGCCTTAACTGAGGCAAACAAATGTTTTTGTGTAAGTTTGGTTGCTTGTAATTGAACCGGTTATTAGCCCAAGTTGATTGCATTATTGAGGTGGTAATGCGTTTAGTTTCTTTATTTTTTTTCGCACCTTTAAACGAAAATGTTTTAATAAAAGTTTTAGCAGTATGTGTGTGGGGGTTTGTTTACTTATGATGTGCGTGTGTTTGTGCTGAGCTTTTATGCTAACATATTGGGAATTATTGTTGGTGACATGTACATGAACAACAATAATGCCGAAACAGCTCTAAATAGGGTTGATATTGTGTGTAGCTTGTTACTGGCGAGCAAAGAAAAAAACTTACGATTATCTCGCTCATGTTAATTTTCGTAAATCTCAAGTAAACATTATTTTCATTTAACTTTAATAAATTGCAGAATTTTTAGAAATGAACAACAAAATTTTTTAAGACCCTCTCTTATTTTATTCATTGGAGCGATCGACGATTCACAGACGATCGTGCGTGAGACTAGCGTCAGTAATAATTGAGATTCAACGAGTGAAGCTTATTTTTATTAAAACTTTATCACTTCGCAGGAGACAGCGATAAAAAAGAGAGTAATTGTGATTTACTTTTAATAAACAAAAGTATATAACGAAGTTTATGAATTGACATTGAAACTCTGGGATTGTAGTGCTACTCATTTTATTTAGAAAAAGAACATTTTATCATACATTATTTAAACGATACAAAGATGCCTTTAAAATAGTAGCTCTTAAAGAAGTACCTTTTCAATTACGATTTAATAAAGTACCTATTTTCAAGTACCTTTTGTGAAGTTACAGTTTTAAAAATAAATTTCAATTCAATTATCTTTTATGAACTAACGATTTAATAATAGAAACTTTTAATTGAAATTACCTTTCCCAATAGTACCTTTAAAAAAGTATCTTTTAACAAAGTAACTATAGCTTTTAAAAAATACTTTTTATGAACTTACGATAAAAAGTAGCTTGTAAAAAAGCACATTTTAAAAAAGTACCTTTAGTACTTTTTTAAATAACTTTCATGAATTTATGTTATAAAAGTGCTTCTTAGAAAAAGCACGTTCTCAAATAGTACCCTTCGAAAGGTAACGAAATACATGTGCCATTTTCAAAATTACTTCTTATCAACTGACGAGTGAAAAAAGTACCTTTTAAGAATAAACCTTTTAAAAAAGTACTTTTTGAACAATATTTTAAAAAAAGAGAACTACTTACAGGCTACTTCAGGCTGTTTGCCTGAAAATATTTCGTTTAATAAAATATTCTCTAAGTTCCTTTTTCTGAAGAAAAGAAAAAAGAAACAATTAAATTAAAACCAAAAAGTTTTATTATCGGAAAATACAAAATTTTCTTTATATAATTTTTTGATTGTTAAGATGACTTTTGTACATAAAATTTTTTACTTCAAAGTCTCCACTCTTTGCTTGCACTGGCTTAGGGATTTAATTTAAAAGAATAAAAGTTTTGCACACTAAGTCGTTACTATTGCAAAAAACTCCTCAAACAGTGTATCTGACAGAAGAGTATTGCTTTTTCTTGTAAATAATAAACCAAACTAAATAAAGTTTTTTTTTTTTAAATTTTATTTTATTCTCTTTGTCTGACTGTTTGATTGTTTGCTGTAATTTTCTTCCAAAAATAAGTAACAAATACTTTAGAAAATAATGCTGTTCTGAAAATAAAGTGTTGGCTTAAAATACACAAAATAAACACATCTTTTAGATTCGTTTTTTGAATAGTTTTTCCTTGTTACTGAAGGAAAAATAAAGAAAAAGAAAAGGATAAAATGAAAAATAAAAATTTGGCAGGTTACTTTTGTTTGTGAGAATCCTGAGCTCCTCTCGTAACTTTTAGTATTTTTAACACCATTTTCACTTTGGTAGCCTAAAAATTCCTTTTATTTAAGCTGCAGTTGTATCCCTTTTCTTTTCTTTATTTTATTTTCTTTTTCATTTTTTCACACTCTTAACGAGTCTTGTATCTGTGTGTGAAGGTGCTGTACCGGTGTGCAAGTTTTTATATCTCAGTTCATTATTTCGCGACTGGTAATTGGCATGAATATTTTATGACTTTTTTTGGATATAAAATATTTACCACCCTAATTTTTTTTTTTAAGTCTTTTTACGGACCACAATATAGTATATGGCTTTGTTCTTCTTCCAAAATATCGCTGTAGTAAAAAAGCAGGAAAGAAATAATGCAGGTTTATATAAAAAATTTCTTTCTTATTGAGTTAATACATCAGGTTGGCTGTGTTGCCATTGTTTGAACTTTTGTTCGCGTTGCAAGCACCATTTCATATATATATTTTTTTATTAAATGAAAGAAAAAAAACTACGAGTGCGGTTTAAAAATTAACCAAGCTGGCCAACAAATCTACTTTTATTACAAAATGTGAAGTTCACTAAATTTTTGAACTGTCCATTTCCCCGAAACGTTGGATCATTTACTATTTTTCGCCCAACTGTTTGGTAAGTTTTCGTAAAGAAGAAATAACTCGAGCGGTCTTTAAACTTTCGTTTCTGGTCCTTATAATGGTGATTGCTGGAACTTATCCTCGTATAACAAAATTGGATCAGCTCTTTACAAAAAAAATATAACAAAAGAAACTTTTATGAGTTTCTACTTTTTTTTCTCTGCTCACGTTAAATTCCTTATTTTTAAAGTCATCTCATACAATATTTTACACCAAGTTTAGTGATAATTTTATTTCCACTTACTTTCTAGTTTATTTATATTTAATCTAGATTTCGTTTCACTTCTTCTTTTTTCATACACATTTTGGCAGGAACTTAAAAAACGCGTTTTTTGTCAAAGGCAAAAGTTTTCTAAAATAAAAAAAAGTTCTTCTAGTTTCATTTATCTGTTAAGTACATTAAATATAAAAAAAGTAGTTTTAGGTTTATTAAATAGACTCAAATATCTAGTAAAATAAATTTTTGTAAATTTTGTCACATAAAAAAATTAAAAAGTTATACAGATTTTTTTATTGTCTCTTAGAGCGGAATAATTTAGTTGAGAGATGGAAAGAGATTATAATTTTCGGTGTTTTTTTCTTCTTCTGGTTGTGCAGGTAGGAGGCAGCTTTTGATAAAAGTTTTAAGCTTTGCCAAAGATTAAAGTTTTATTTTCAAATTGCAGAAGAATGAATATTTCTTGGGTTTTATTTTTTATTATTTAAGAGCTCGTAATTAGCAGCACTTCTCTTTGGTTTAATAATCACAGCTCTAATTAGCTGCCATGCAAACGAAAAAAAAAGAAAAGGGTTTAAAGAATTTGTTATTAAAATTTAATCAATTTAATTTTTACACTTTGTTTATGTTATAGGGCTCTTAATATAGTTTTTAGTTATGTCGTTTTTGAGTTGCTTTAAAAGTTTTAAATTGTTGTTTCTCCTAAATACTTTAGAACGTTGTTTATATATTGAAATAATTTTTAGCAAAAAGAAATTGTATTTTATAGCTGGCAAATGAGTTTCGTATAAAAAACTTACCAGCACATACGTTGTTATTGCCAAACTCACGTGATAGTTAGTTTTCATTATTTATTATATAAATCTGCATGGGTCCGGTTCCTCGCATTAGTTCTTGGTTTTTCAACAAAAACTATTTTTGTTGACATAAGTTGTTTTATCTGCTCCCACTAAAACTAAAACAATTAATTTTTTTCTTTGACATTTATCGCCAATATAGAGCCAAATATATTAATTTTTTTATATTTCCGAGAATTTTGTTTTTAAGGCAGTCATATGTAGTTATTTGTGAAAACCCCAGCTATTTCCCATGTGAATGAAATGGTAAATATACTACTCTGTTACGTTATTTTTGCACCCTCTACGTCGTGTGGAAATGATTAAAAGAATATTATTATTTTGGTTGTAACATTAATTTTTATGATATGTACTAGTAGTAGGATATTTATGTATCGCATCACCCTCCTTCGTCGGTATCCCTCCATAGCACTACTTCACTATCTGTCTTTTCTCATCTATCACTTTCCAAAGAAGGTAGCAAAATTATTCAAAACATAATTAGTTGGTACTAGATAATAGATACCCCAGTGTTACTCTCCATAGAATAAATAAACAAGTGCATGCCTATGTGTACGAGTTTTCAAAATTGTTGTGTTTAAAATCGGCGACATTCGCCCATTCATTGTTATGATGGATGCTAATTCTAATTCCTGTTTAGGTAGCTATGGTTCTCTTTATTTTTTTTATGGGTCGATTATGAATAGCAACCGAACTTCAGTTGAGTTGCCTACTGGCAACCAAAATTTTCGGTTGACAAAAATATTACTATTTAGCAACTGAATTTAATTGCTCTTAGTTGCCAGTTGCCATTTATAATATATTTTCGGGCAACTGGCCACACAACTGAAGTTTGCTTGCTGTCCAAAATCGCCCAATGTACAGGGTGTCTAGTGGCAAATTTATATTTTTAAATACGATTATTTCAAAAAGTATTAAATGGTGCGGAGGGACGGTGCTGCTGTTAGAATTATCGATTGTGTGAATTCGTCACGATGTCGCAGTGCTCGAGTGAGCATCGCACGTTCGCTGTGGAAACATTTTTAAGAGTAATGATTCTTACGTAATTGCTCGTCAACAATTTTGTTCAAAGTTCGGTATTCGGCGAATACGTGATGGATCGAGTGTAAATTTAATTCGTTCGTGGGTGCAGAGATTCCGCGCAACTGCTTGGGCTATGAATGTTCCACGGCCAGGGCCCAGTCGATCTCAATGCAATCCCGAAAACATTAAACTGGTTGAAAGCACACATGGTTTCAACAGGATGTGGTGACTGCACACACAGTCAGAGCTTCGATGAATTTGCTTCGGGAAAAAACTAATCAGTCGCTTTGGGACATCCCGAACGAACTCCCATGGATTTTTTTATGGGGCTACTTCAAAGAGAGTGTTTATAAGGCAATCCCCAATCTCTTGTGGCTTTAAAGGAAAATATTCGTCGAGAAATCAGCTCAATTGAACCAAATTTACTGCTGCGTGTGGCGCAGAACACAAGGCTCCGTTTTGAACAGTGTGTTCAACTCGACGGAAGACATCTGGATGACATACTCTTTAAAAAATAAAATCCGCATTTCCATTCTATCATTCAAAACTCCTTATACAAATTTGTGGTAATTATTACGTTTTTTCTTTAAGGTTGCAAATACAAATCTGCTACCAGACACCCTGTATAATACAATTTTACTTAATTTTCATGTAGTGGAACAAACACTGGATCTGGGTCTTAAATCATGTTATTGCCTATGCTATATAAATATGACGATGTATGTGGGAAAAAACCTACACACATACTTATAAAGTATTAAAAATTACAGTCACAAACAAAGTGAACATTATTACAACAGTAAAACATTTTAAAAGTGAAAGTTTTCTAAATGGGTCAAAGTAAGAAAATATGCATTGGAATTTATAAAAACAAAGACGAAAAGAAATGTTGGGAAAAATAATGGACCAACTTGATAAATATACCTCATGTAGTAAAGTTTCTGAAATAATTTTGGAACATTTTAAAATATTTTTTGAATATGAAACATTTGTCAAAAGTCTCGATAGATTCCTTTCTGGAGCAACATTTATATTCTCCCGTAAAGGCCACTTGAATGGCTGTTTTTATTCCCTAAATATTATAGATTTTATATTATTATGGATTAACTAATGATCCCTAAGAGAATATTTCGACATATGGGTTTTTATGGGAACCTGGTTCCTGTTGTAGGCTTCTGAGAATTAAATCAAAATTACTCTCACTGCTAAATTACTAATGGCACTCCCTTGAATGAAAAATCAGCTGGTTAAGAAATCCGGTTTGTGTCTGTGCTAGTTAAATTCGAATGTATGTATCAGAGAAAAGCAGCTGATCTTTACCTTGCTGAAAACTATTCTTAGAAACAAGTATCCTCCTAACAAAAAACTATGACGTTTCCTTGTAAATGTTAAGCTTTTTCCATAGTCAAAAATGTTTCCTTACAACTTTATAAAATAAAAAGTTCCTTTAAATCTCTGCAATCTTGTGTTTAGTGCACAACTTTTGACATTTATTATGGCTTGGACATACTTAAAGTTTTGTTGCTTTTCTTCTATGTTTTTTTGTTTTGGATAAAAACAAAAGGAAACAACATATCAAACATCTTTAAGAGTAGGACTAAGCAATCTCCAAGCCATAAGTCCGCTCTCATGCATGCGAGTACAATGCCGGAACCTAAATAACAAGTAAAAAACTTTAAAAGTTTGTAAGTTACTACTTAGACTTACTTAAGATTTCTTTTCTATGTTTCTTACTTTTCTTATTGGTGTTGTTGCTATGTTTAGTCCTTTAGAGGCCAGTTTTATCGTTTGTGTGATGGAGCATAGTTTTCTTTTATTTTGCCACACAATATAAGGGAAAAATTTGTTTTTCTTCTAACATAAGTAATAAAGCCTAAAAAACAGGTCGACCAACAACCAACAACTGTGTTGTCCTTTTTAAGGAAAATGTTCCCTTTTTAACAAGCCTCTCTCTATAAGCTTGCATTTTTTCATGTGAGTATTAAAGATACAACGGAGAAAGAACAGCAGCAACATATACGAGGTGTACGAGTATAAACATGTTTTTATTACCCAGCTTATTTAGAAGAAAAATATTCTTTTTAACTTTACTCGTAGAAAGAAGAGTGTATAAACAACAAGTAATAGTTTTCGTTATGGTTTTTGCAGTTGCGATATTTACAAGATACTAAAGTTTCGTTAAGAAACGAAAAAAAAATGCAAATGGCACAATTTTACTTTGTTTGACGGTTTGTCACTAAACAATAAACTTTTGTTGTTATAAAAAGAAAATCCTACTACCACAGCTACACAATAAGAAGAACAAAAAAGAACAAAATACTTAAATAAAATCAAGTTTAGAAAAACATCATTTACATAAAATTAACATACATGCAATAGTGAAAACACAAGCACACACACTACTGCACTCATTCGTATAGAAGCCATTAAACCTCCTTACATCCTTTTGCTGTCGCTTCTGCCGAATGCCGATGTTGTTGATAACAATGATGATGAGTATGACACGATGATATTGCGAAGTTTAAATACGGCAAGTGTGTATGTGTGTAATTAATAGTGTTTGTGTGAAGTTATGTGAGGGTCTGATTGTTGCATGTGTATTATTTTTTTTTCAGCTATTGGATGATTTTTATTGTTTCCGCTTTCGTTCATCATCAAAACTGAATTATTTCCTTTGGATTTTTATGGCAAACGTCCCTAAAGTTTATGTTTGGTACCAACAAACAAACAAACAAAAGAGCACATTTAAACATTAACAGATCTATGGAGATAACTTAATTTGTTTACTATCAAGGTCAAGGAGCAAATTTTCCTTTTTTCTTTTTGCTAAAATAAAATGAAAAAAATTAATTGTTCATACCCTTCAAATAAAAGGTCGAAATAAAAATATCTTAAATTTGGATTTCCTTCTTAAATAAGTATCTGTTTGATAAAAAAAAAAGGTTTTTTGTCCACAAATTTTCTAATATTTTTTTTTTCTTTAATGGAATTCTTCTTTACTCTGAAAACGGGATCATACATCCCTTGAAGACTTGTTGCCTGATAAGTGCTGGGGACAAATTACTGCATACGATATCGATCGAAAATTCAATAGACAAATGACAATAAGGATAGATATCGAATGCCGTAATTTACTCCGTAACTTATGAATATTTGGTTTGTTAAAGCAACAAGAACGAGCAACAACTTTGGGACTTAGAGGACTTAGATTAAGTTTTTATTTATTTAATACATTTTTATTAATGGTTTATAAAACTAAATGAAATACTTAAAGCTTCAAGGCCAAATCTGCTTTTATTAGACATAATAAAACGTGAGATAATTTACTACTTAGACTTACTTAAGATCGAAATTTTGCCACAGACCAACTTTTATGTGGTCCCCATTTTATACAGACTGCTGTTTGCCAGCTGGTGGAAAAATCGATTCGAGCTTTTCGAACGTGTGTCAAATTCGTTGAAAAATCCGTCGTAATAAAAGCTGTCTTTGCACACTAGTTCCCTTTCTTTACTCAGGGCCCCGTGCGAGATATCTGTTGGTTTTTATTAGTGCCTTCGCATTTATATACGGTGTAATTTTTTCCTGATTTTCTATAAAAAAACTTAAAATGTTGTTATATTTTATACACAGCCTATACTTGCGTGTTTACTATTTTGCTCATTCGCCTATTAAAGTTGAAAAGAAATACAGCAGCAGAGAAGAGAGAGAGAGAGAGACAGAGAATAGGGTTACCAAAAGATTGTGTTAAAGTATAGAAATGCAGGTAAATACAAAGGGGTTGCCATCAAATCCCATGTTGCTTCAGTGGGGTCTATTAAATCTGCTGCTTATAACTAAAGACCCTATGACAAGTTACAGGTGTAAAATGATAAAAACTCTATTATCAAGGACTGATCGTTAGACTTCCGAAGGCATGATCTTTGTTTATATTAATGTAGCGTTGCATTGCAAGTGCGTATAGGTGGATTCTGGTTCCATATTTATACACCTGGTCTTAAAATCTACGTCGGATTCTGTCGAAAAGCTGCTGCAAGGCATATCAGACTCTTGGTTATTGCTATTGTTATGCGTTAAAATATCATCTTCAGCTACAAGGCTATTTTTGGGATAAAATGATAAAATTCCCTTATATAGGACTACGGCAATTGGCTCGAAGTACACCAAGTGGCAATGCATCCGCAAAAAGTTACTGTTTAGTGCGAATCCTGGGACAGTGGCGTTTCATTTTGCATTGCTT